>VTFQ01000001.1:67970281-68453472 GCA_036281575.1 Ancherythroculter nigrocauda | reverse complement strand
GGTTAACATAACCATCGTATAGCCTATATGACAGTGGAAACATGACTGGCTCTGGCACGCACGACAGGTTAGGAGTAAAATATTACATCATATGGCTTTGGTGCATCAGTGACAGGTGAAGAACAGACAGCGGGTTGTCCATGTATTGCAGGGCCAGGATGCTCTTTTAGTCATGCAGCAGCACTTTTGTGGAAGGTCAGTAAAGTAAAGGGCAATTAAGGGCACGAAAACTGTTTATTGTATTGTGATATTAATATATGTAAACTGAAATGTTGTCCCTGAGTGCCGTAACGATATCTCTCATAAAGATTTGCAACTTTACAAAGTAAACAATGATCCGAAAAACACTTAGCCTCTTCGCTAATTAGCACACAAAATAGAGGGTATGCATCGACGTCACTTTCCCGCCGAAAGCGCGCTCCCTCAGTTGGACTGAGTGGCAAAAGAACCTGCTGTGTGACTGGATTTAATAGGGGAAACTGCGAAAATGCGAGTAAAACTAACGAATTACACTAAAGGTTGGAATTGAATGTGTTCCTTACAACTTGTCGAATAAACCTAATCCATGGATATTGACATGCAGCCAGGAGTCATGTTTCCTGACATTTATATGTGCCTGATTTCGACGCCGGGGAAATACATAAAGCAAATCTGCCTGTGAATATTTTATATAACTACAATATAGGTAGGTTTAAATCCACGTAATCACTTATATCAATGTTATATCGTCATATTGTCCAGCCCTAAAACATATATAGTTTTATAGTATAGTTTTTGTCAGTGTTTATTTAAAAACACCCAATTATGCAGAATATAGGCTAAGATGGAAAATATTTAATTGATGAGTTGTCAACATAATATATAACAATACAATATATACGGTATGATTTTACCTCAAAGTCCAACAATTTGACACAAAATGATAACTGCAAATCCATGTTTCTCTGCCTGGAGTCCAGCTGTTTCTGTGAATTGCAGTGATCCATTTGTTTTTTCTCTGTTGCTTTCTGCAGTTTTTAAATATATACCTCAGGTTTTGTGTCAAAGCTATTTGTACAGTCAATCACAAAGCTCATTCCCGTTTTGGATGAGTTTTATGTGGAATTCACATGAAACCCTATGCTGCCGCTCAGTCTTTGTGCCACTCAGTGGGCGTAACCGCAGTCATAACGGTCGGCAGTGACGTCACGTGCATATCCTCTATACCATAGAATGCCCCAGGGATGGCGCGTTTTTGTAGGCCAACCCGGAAGTTAGCGGCGCACGGGTTCCCTCGATCGAAAGCCTATGCATTTTTCCCATACACTTTTGGAAAATCGCAGAAAATAAGCTCTGTGTTTAACAAAGGGTTATGACACTTACACGTTTTGTCTATCAAGATAATCTTTACAAGTTAACACAACATTTATAGATTTTGAAGCCTAAATAAAGTCGTCAGATATAAAAGGCTAAGAGTAGGCTATAAACAGACTACAGCACACCATGGTCGCGGATCAACGTCGTCACCACCAAACTTCCTCAAACTGTATTTAAAAAACGTTATTTAAAAACATGCTCGCTGATTATGATCTGTGCTGTGTATGAATACTTATCCACTTTTTCATGAGAAATGCTGTCCAAATGTCCCGTTTGTCATGATGACGTCTAAAGTCCCTGCCAAAGGAAGTAGTCCCTTTTAGCAATTTGTTAGCAACCGCCGATTTTAAGACACAGTAAAAGTTTAAAAAATCACAAGTGGGTTATAACTGGTGTGTTTTATGTCATAGATCAAAACGTGAAAATTATTTAGAGGTTTTGTTAACTACAGACCTTATTTCAGGCGATTTAGCAAAAACCCATTCAAAAAACCCACAGACTTTACGGCGTTGGAACCGGAACTCCTAAAATGCTAACTCGCTTCCGGGTTTTGCCTACAAAAACACGTCATCCCTGGGGCACTCTATTGGTATGCTACTTCCGCTGCCTCACCGGAAGTTGTACCCACATTCTTTTTTACAGTAGCGCCCCGCGGAAACAGGTGGATAGGCCTATGGGTCACATAAATAAAAAGGCGCTAAAAAAAGTTTTAAAACCAGTGTATCAACTGCAACACAGGTTGAGATCAGATCGACGGCGCTTCGGATTTCAGGCTAGTATTTTTGTTTTGCCTTAATACTTTAATAAAAAGAAAATGTATATGATGCTATATTATTAATATAATAAACTTGCCTGACAATATTGTTGACATGGTTACACACCTATAGTTGTGAAATTTTCCCAGTCAGACGTCACTCATTTGTTGGGGCGGTGTGAACATGACAGTTTTTTCTCATAGAATTCTAAATCCAATGGCCAACTTGTTAGTTGGTGTTTGTTGGCGTTTGACGGTGCGGTGTGAATTGGCCTTATAAAATGTTGTAGGCTAGGCTATAAAACGAGAGCTAAAAACCTAACAATTTTTTTTAAATGATGCTCAATTTTTTTGTATATTTTCGCTAGGTAGTTTTTTATTTTTATCTTTCATATATTGACGTGAAGGATCTTGGCAAGCGCTACAGCTCAAGCTGCCCTCTGTCTGCTGTCTATCCCACTGAAAATGAACTGGAATCTGTAGCCTACCAAGTAAAATGCACGACCAAGGGTATTGTATATTAATAAAATAAAGTAATAACAAATAGCCTAATACAAACAGCTGCTCGCGATGGCCAGTCCGAGACCTTATATTTAGCACAGTTATTATATTAACAATGAAAAATGATAGCACTTTGAGTGAAAAAGGTCATCCTCCATTCTTTTAAACTAATCCTCAACTTGCATGCAGTGTAAATAAAACAGTTCAATCAATCAAATGATATAGTCCATGGCCACACCCCTGCGCTAATGGTACAGCCCACGGCGCAAATTACAAAAAATGGAAAAATAGAAAATCGGTTAGATTTCATTTATTCAAATGATTGTTTCTAAAGTCATAATTTAGCAAAAGTAAAATTGAAAAAAGGGGGAAAAATGGCAAATATCCATTGATGATGTAACCGAAAAACAAGAAAAATGAACGTCTGGTTTCAATTTTTAATTTTTGCATTTGCATATGGTCTGAAAACTGAATTGTGAAGCGTTACACAGACCCTGACAAGCATGTATTCATAATACTAAGTGGGGCAGCCGGCCCTTCCCAGCTCTACAGCGCCCCACAACTTTTCTATGTAAATCTGTGGTGTAAAAATGGAACTGCAGCACCCTCTCATAGAGAGCCATTGTGGCAGATTTCTGGCTGCCCCTGGCTTTCCACGTTAAACACACCATGCTCCAGACCAAGATGATATCAGTCCGCTTCAGATATGTGTCTGCATCAGGTCAGTAACTGTTTGGCATGTCTGTTTTTTTCCTATGTGGAGTAGCGTATCAAATTAAAGGTGCTCTAAGCAAAGTCATGCGTTTTTAGGCCAAAACATTTTTTGTCACATACAGCAAACATCTCCTCACTATCCGCTAGCTGCCTGTCCCCTGAACACACTGTAAAAAAACACGGTCTCTGTAGAATCAGAATCAGAATCAGAATCAGAAAGAGCTTTATTGCCAGGCATGTTGTTTACACATACTAGGAATTTGTTTTAGTGACAGAAGCTCCACAGTGCAACAGAGTAACAGCGACAAGACAAGACACATAATAAAAAGAATAAAATAATAATATACAAATTTACAAGATAGACAAAGTGCAAAAAAAAGCAAAAGACAATATATATTATAGACAACTGTATGTACAATTATGTGTGCAAATTGAGATATAAATAAGTGTTTTAAGTAAATAATGTGTAATAGTGTTGTGTGTTCCATGTTTTTCAAGTGTTCATGAGATGGATTGCTTGAGGGAAGAAACTGTTCCTGTGTCTGGTCGTTCTGGTGTTCAGGGCTCTGTAGCATCGACAAGATGGCAACAGTTCAAAGAGGGAGTGTGCTGAATGTGAGGGGTCCAGAGTGATCTTCTTTGCCCTTTTTCTCACTCTGGATAAGTACAGTTCTTGAAGAGTGGGGAGGGTTGTGCCAATGATTCACTCAGCAGACCGGACTACCCTCTGTAGTCTTCTGACGTCAGATTTGGTAGCTGAGCTGAACAAGACGGTAATTGAAGTGCAAAGGATGGATTAGATGATGGGAGAGTAGAACTGTTTCAGCAGCTCCTGTGGCAGGTTGAACTTCCTCAGCTGGCGAAGGAAGTATAGTCTCTGCTGGGCCTTTTTCACAATGGACTTGATGTGGTTGTCCCACTTCAGGTCCTGGGAGATGGTGGTGCCCAGGAACCTGAATGACTCCACTGCAGTCACAGTGCTATTCATGATGGTGAGTGGGGGAGAGCAGGGGGGTTTCTCCTGAAGTCCATGGTCATCTCCACTGTCTTGAGCGTGTTGAGCTCCAGGTTGTTAAGACTGCACCAGACAGCCAGCTGTTCAACCTCCAGTCTGTAAGCAGACTCGTCACCGTCCTGGATGAGGCCGATCAGTGTGGTGTCATCTGCAAACTTCAGGAGCTTGACAGAGGGGTCTTTAGAGGTGCAGTCGTTGGTGTAGAGGGAGAAGATCAGTGGAGAGAGGACACAGCCCTGAGGGGCGCCGGTGCTGATGGTGAGGGTGCTGGATGAGAATTTTCCCAGCCTCACTAGCTGCTGCCTGTCTGTCAGGAAGCTGGTGATCCACTGACAGACAGAGGTGGGCACGGAGAGCTGAGTTAGTTTAGGCTGGAGGAGTGATGGGACGATGGTGTTAAAAGCAGAGCTGAAGTCCACAAACAGGATCCTCACATAAGTCCCTGGTCTGTCCAGATGCTGGAGAACATAATGCAGTCCCATATTGACTGCATCATCCACAGACCTGTTTGCTCGGTAAGCAAACTGCAGGGGGTCCAGTAAGGGTCTAGTGATGTCCTTCAGATAAGCCAGAACCAGTCTTTCAAATGACTTCATGGCTACAGACGTTAGAGCCACAGGTCTGTAGTCATTTAGTCCAGTAATTTTGGGTTTCTTTTGGACAGGGATGATGGTGGAGCGTTTGAAGCATGAGGGGACTTCGCACAGCTCCAGTGATCTGTCGAAGATCTGTGTGAAGATGGGGGCCAGCTGGTCAGCGCAGGTTTTCAGACAGGCTGGTGAAACGCCGTCTGGGCCTGGTGCCTTTCTTCTCTTGTTCTTTCTGAAGACCTGGCGCACGTCATCTTCACTGAACTGAATTGCAGGTGTGGGGGAGAGGGGGGTTGTTGGAGGTGTGAATGGTGATTTTTCAAACCTGCAATAAAACCCATTCAGATCATCTGCCAGTCGTTGATTCTCCACAGAGCTGGGGGATGGTGTCTTGTAGTTGGTGATGTCTTTCAGACCTTTCCACACTGAAGCTGTGTCATTAGAAGAGAACTGATTCTGAAGTTTATCAGAATAATTCCTCTTTGCCACTCTGATCTCCTTTTCCAGTGTGTATTTGGCCTGTTTGTACAAGACTCTGTCCCCTTTTCTGCGAGCATCTTCTTTGACCTGACGGAGCTGGCTGAGTTTTGCAGTGAACCAGGGTTTGTCGTTGTTGTAAGTTAAATGAGTCTTTGTAGGAATGCACAGATCCTCACAGAAACTGATATATGATGTAACAGTTTCTGTGAGCTCGTCCAGATCGGTGGCAGCAGCTTCAAAAACACTCAAATCAGTCCATTCAAAACAGGCTTGTAAAGCCCGCTCTGTTTCGGTGGTCCATCTCTTTTCAATCTTTGCTACAGGTTTAGTTGATTTCAGTTTCTGCCTGTAGGTTGGTATGAGATGAACTAAACAGTGATCAGAGAGCCCCAAAGCTGCCCGTGGGACAGAGTGATATGCATCCTTTATTGCTGTGTAACAATGGTCGAGTATATTACTGTCTCTGGTGGGACAGGTAACATGTCTGTATTTGGGCAGTTCACGTGAGATAATCGCTTTATTAAAGTCCCCGAGAATGATTAGAACAGAGTCCGGGTGTTGTTGCTCGCTCTCTGTGATCATATCAGCAAGTAACTCTAAAGCCGAGCTCACGTGCGCTTGCGGAGGAATGTAGACGCTCACCAGAATGAACGAGCAAAACTCCCGCGGCGAATAGAACGGTTTTCAGTTAATGAAGAGTGTTTCAAGATCTGGACAGCACATCTTCGTTAACACCATTACATCTGAACACCACCTTTCGTTGATGTAAAAGCACGTCCCGCCGCCGCACGATTTCCCCGTTGATTCTGCGTCGCGATCTGATCTAAACAGCCGAAAGCCCGGCAGACTTAACACGCTGTCCGGAATAACGTCGTTCAGCCAGGTTTCCGTGAAGCACAGAGCAGCCGAGTTCGAGAAATCCTTATTTGTCCAGGAGAGCAGAAGGAGTTCGTCCGTGCAGCCTGGACCACGAATCATAATAAACATGCTCCAGCCAATAACCGACAAGCAGCGTCAATACGCAAGCTACTTACATTTTAAATGCGCGTTCATGACTGTTTCAGGAAGCATGGAGGGGAGGGCCAGGAGGAGGAGGAGGAGGGAGGGTCTAGCTAGCCTCTGTTTTGTTTGACAACACTTCGAACGTCAACAGGAAGTTACTCCACCCAGGATCGCTTAGAGAGCCTTTAATGAAAGTATAAACCCTTTCATTTAAATGTGCTCATGTGAGCACATGCTTCTGTTAGTAGTTCTGTTGTTTATGTTTATTCTGAAAATAGACATGACTTCTTTCCTCACTCGAATTCCAACATAACTATTCTAAAACAAAATTCGGAAGCAATAAATACTACAATTTTAAGATTCTGGGTGTGTACTAAAGTCTGTCATTCATCATTAGAGCACCACCCTCAGGCTGAAGGACATTCGAATTCTGCCAAAAGTGTGTCTGATGTGTTCAGCGATTAGAATATAAAGCTAAATGGTTATCATAAACTAGCACTAACACCCCGAATCTGCCCAACCTATATTTATAGAAGCCGCTACTGTTCTCTAGTGAGACTTCTTCACCTGCAGAACTCTCAGGCAAAGTTTGCACATTGCACATTGTTTGTGTGATATCAACTGGCTCGCCTTCATGGTTTAAAATGGAAATATTTTCAATATTGCAACGTGGCATTTTCTTTATTACCAGTTGCTCGCAAAATGATATACACTGATTCACATATCATCCGCGTAATTTCCCATGATAATAAGTGAATTATTAAATAAATGAGTAAAAAAACAACAAGCAAACTTAAAGGGTTAGTTCACCCAAAAATGAAAATTTTGTCATTTATTACTTACCCTCATGCCGTTCCACACCCGTAAGACCTTCGTTAATCTTCTGAACACAAATTAAGATATTTTACTTGAAATCCGATAGCTCCGTGAGGACTCCATAGGGAGCAATGGACACTTCCTCTCTCAAGATCCATAAAGGTACTAAAAACATATTTAAATCAGTTCATGTGAGTACAGTGGTTCAATATTAATATTATAAAGCAACGAGAATATTTTTGGAGCACCAAAAAAACTAAATAACAACTTATTTAGTGATGGCCGATTTCAAAACACCGCTTCAGGAAGCATCGGAGCACAGATGAATCAGTGTGATGAAAAAGACATTTTGTACCTGCACAAAAAAAAAAAAAAAATTTTTTTGCCCCCCCCTAACTCGAGAGTCAAATGTCGCCCATGTATATATAAAATATATATTTTACAAAACATGTTCAACTCTAAAACTTATTAATAAACAAATAAATAAATAAATAAATATATAAATAATCAGTTCAAATTAAATATTTGAACAAGTTCTGTGCCAAATTGTAGGTTGATATCTCAAAAAAAAATAACTTCCAGTAAGACTTTTTGTGCGCAGTACCAAACTTTTTCACTAGATGACATTCAGACTCTACTGGTGGTGACCATATAAGGACTCTTCAATTTCCATATATGGTTTGAGTAATCTGAACCATATTTTTTCATACTTTTCAAAATATTTATGAAGTAGACATCCTATTCAGAAGGTTTTTGAGCAGTAATGTTAATATTTGTATTTGATCCCTAAAACACATATAAAAACATATGGAAAGAATCAAAGTGTGTGTTATAGTTTGGCACCACATCACAAATGAAGAATCTACCAATATTATATCAGCCACCAAACATGAAAACTAGAGTCTGAAAACTTTCAAATGGTTTGTCAAGATTACTTTAGGTTTAGACTAAGATATTGTTGTTATAAATGTATAATGCTGAATGTCCCATGGGTGTGGGGAGAGGCAGTCTTAAAAATAGTGGTTAAAAACATTTTTATAAATCATAAGTTCAGATGTTTATTTTTTCTAATGCGTAAAAAGTATTGATATTAAAAGTTAATTATTTGTACATGATGGAATGTTTTTTCATAGTGTGATTTTTGTGGAATTGTATTGAATCCAAGTAGGCTCAATTTGACGTAGACCATACAGGGAGTCGCCAGAAATCGAATGGTTCATGAGGGTTAAATAATCAAAAAAAAAACAATGTTATTTTTACAGGCATTTTCTGAATTATGATCAAACATCTTCACAGTAAAAATCATTAAAAAAAAAAAAACAGTCAAATGATTACAGATACCTGTAGATCTCAGCATTATTATGGAGATTGGTGTTTGCTAAGGAACATTTCTAAGTTGTACTCTTTTTTTAAATTAGGATATTTTACTTTAATTTTATATATTTTTTATTTATTTATTTTGCAGCTGCAGCTGCCAGTCATTGATTGTTTTGTTTTTTGTTGTTGTTGTTTTTTGTTTTTTAATTTGGTGTATGTCAGTTGTAATGATCTTGAAATGTTATTTCCTTTAATAGTAAAAGTTTGTCACCCTGTGCTGTCATGCATGATCTATCATATTAGTTAAAGAACTGTAAAATATAAAATTATAATGTGTTTTAGACAGTGACTTGTTAACATAAAGGAACAATAAGCAAAACAGTGCACATTGTAATTGAGTGAATATGACATTTAGCAGCAAATTAAAAATAGAGCACTGGCCCCTAAAAATATAGGAGCTTCATTTATGAAGACAGGTCTAGAATGATCCTGAATGATCCCTTTTTATAAATCACAATTCATTATAAATTTAAGCTAAATGTGAAAAAGCGCATCGACTCCACCCACAGAATGGCAAAAAGTATCTTTTATGATTCAGAAGCAGTCTTAATCATCATGGGCAAGGAAATCCAATCATGCTCTTAGAAAACATGCTCTCTGCGTAATGCTCTGGTTTCTACCCAATTTTTGTGTTTATTTGTTCAGGAATTCATTAGCATAAATAATTAATTAATTTCAGTAGATTAAAGTTATAGCAGTTAAAATATTGCTTATTTGCACATATATTAATACCAATGCAAAATGTGATTCCCATTGTTCTTTACATTTGCATTGCATGCATTCTTTTCATTAGGCATATGAAAATCTTTACATCAGTTTCTGCCTTTATACATTTAGATTTGTTCGTGACTTTTGACATAGGATGAAATTCATGGAATTTTGAATACAATATCATCATACATGCATTTTATAAATGAAGCCCTAAGAATTGAAAGTCGTTCTCATGCAATCTCCTGGACATTTCAAAGTTCACATGTTTGGCTTGATCCTCTATTTCCAGTTTCTCAGACCGATGGTCACACAACATTCATGAGTCAGAAATGTTTTTCATTTATTAGAAATTATACCTGATTTTTTATTTTCACATGTACTTTGTAACTCACACCATCTTTCATGAATTTTCCCAGAGATACAAATCTCCACAGATGGACAAGTCATGGACTGAGAAGACAACAGTTTTAGGAGGAACATCACAACCAGAATCAGGCGAAGCATCACAAGCAGAATCAGTATCATCAGGAGGAGCATCACAAGCAGAATCATCATCATTTGGAGGAATATCACAAGGAGAATCAGCAGCATCGGGAGGAGCATCACAGGCAGAATCAACTGTATTCAAAGGAGTATCACAAGAAAAATCAGCAGCATCAGGAAGAGCACCACAAGCAGAATCAGTAGTATCAGGAGGAACATCACAAGCAGAATCAGTAGCATCAGGAGGAACATCACAAGCAGAATCAGAGTCATCAGAAGCAGAATCAGAAACATTGCAAGCAGAATCAGCAGCATCACAAGCAGAATCAGTAGCATCAGGAGGAACATCACAAGCAGAATCAGCTGCATCAGAAGCAGAATCAGTAGCATCAGGAGGAACATCACAAGCAGAATCAGCTGCATCACAAGCAGAATGGGTAGCATCAGGAGGAACATCACAAGCAGAATCAGAAGCAGAAACAGAAATATCACAAGCAGAATCAGAAACATCACTAGCAGAATCAGAAGCATCTCAAGCAGAATCAGAAACATCACAAGCAGAATCAGAAGCAGAATCAGAAGCATCAGAAGCAGAAGCAGAAATATCACAAGCAGAATCAGCAGCATTAGGAGGAACATCACTAGCAGAATCAGAAGCATCTCAAGCAGAATCAGAAGCATCAGAAGCAGAATCAGAAATATCACAAGCAGAATCAGAAGCATCACCAGCAGAATCAACAGCATCACTAGCAGAATCAGGAGGAGCATCACAAGCAGAATCAGAAACATCACTAGCAGAATCAGAAGCATCTCAAGCAGAATCAGAAACATCACTAGCAGAATCAGCTGCATCACAAGCAGAATCAGTAGCAGCAGGAGGAACATCACAAGCAGAATCAGAAGCAGAATCAGAAGCATCAGAAGCAGAAGCAGAAATATCACAAGCAGAATCAGCAGCATCAGGTGGAACATCACAAGCAGAATCAGAAACATCACTAGCAGAATCAGCAGCATCAGGAGGAACATCAGAAGCAGAATCAGAAGCAGAATCAGAAGCATCAGAAGCAGAAGCAGAAATATCACTAGCAGAATCAGAAGCATCTCAAGCAGAATCAGAAACATCACTAGCAGAATCAGAAACATCTCAAGCAGAATCAGCAGCATCAGGGGGAACAACTGGATTAAGCCAAGGATTACTGGAAGGAGGATTAGGACTTGTGGCAGGAGCAAAATGCGCAATTTTTGGATCACAAGGACACAGACAATTACAGACAAAAGCAGCAGGAATGGAGAGCAGAGAGCAATCAGGTAAAACAAAAAAACAAAAAAACAATCCAACAGTCCCCATTGACTTTATATAGCATGAGACTGCCTCTTTGTAATTTCTGGCTTAAAACAAAAAACAGAACAATGTCTAAAAGCTGTATTTGACACGGTGTACAGCAAACAAGCTAAACGTTTTTATAAGCTGTCGACCCCAAAAAATGAATGTTTAATGTTTATTTTTAAACACAAAAGTGGATACAGGCACTGAGACAGAGCGCAACAGGTCATATTACTATAAGAAATACATTGGAGGGGAACGTAATCGGTGAAAGGTTAAGTATAAAGTATCTGTACACCAGCATTGGGGAATAACTTCTCAGGTTACTTATGTAACCATAGTTCCCTGAGAACCAGGGAACGAGACTCTACATTTGAATACGCAATGGGGAACGTCACACGTGACCCGATGTCTGAAAGCCAACTATCCAACAACTCCAATCCCTATTGGCCGGCGACAGCCTATGACGTAATATGGCGTGACCCGGAAGTATAAAGGAGCGCCTGGAGAAACAGTCAGTATCTATCATCTTGAGGGACTGTTCTGCAGGCAGGCAACCCGAAGCATGGCAAGGAAACGCAGAGTCTCGTTCCCTGTTCTCAGGGAACCATGGTTATATACGTAACCTGAGATATTTCCTTTCAAAAGGGAACTCACTATGCGTTTGAATACGCAATGGGGAACAATATACCCACGCCGTTTCGAAGGAAACGCTTAGCAACTCCCCCTTGGGTCACGCCAGGCTGACAGTGACAGCTAAAGGCATCTGGAACCAACCTTTCCGAAGAGAAAGTAGTCCCTTTAAGGGAATGTGGCCAGAGAACCGAAAGGAACCCCGGCCAGTCACTAGAGGGGAACAAAGTCACCCCCAATGCCACCAGGAAGGCTGACCTGTCTGTCATAGGACAAACTTAGTCTTGGCAATCCCTGTCTGAGTACAGAATCTCCATAACACATTCTTCATAGAAGAGAGCAGGTAAGAGTGACTGCAGAAATGCAGGAGCAACTCAGACCCACGCGTAGAGACGGGCATCCTAGAGGGCAGAACTCAGCTGAGTGATATGGCCCCTTGTATTGAGGGGAGTATAATCCACTCACCCTAGGATCTACTCAGCACTTAATTAATGCACTGAGGAGGCTGTGCGCTAAACACTTGTTCCTTCAGGAGTCCACAAACCAGCCTAGGGCTGAATTTTAGGAGCAGGCCTGATTAAGGCCTACTACCATGATCAGCTTAGGGAGCTAAGCACTATTACAAACATTGCCCAAAAGGAAAGTACAAAGTTCACTTAACAGGTAGACCATGCAATGGGTACCTAATCATGGAGGCAGATAGTAGCTATATGTGAAACAGAAGTATATTCAGAAAGTGGCCTGGAAGGGCCACCCTAAACACCTGTCTTGCTGGGGCAGACAGACAACTTCAATGGCAGCATAAGAGGTTGCAAAGTGCCCACATGACAATCCACCTAACACAATCCAACAAGCAGTGTACTCAGTAAAAGCACCTTTTACTCTTTAAAGCAAAAGGAGTGCAGTGTATGCCAACACATATTAAGGAAGGCCTGGATGAGCCTATAACCTTAACAGACACATGGCATCAGCTCGTGGCAGTGTTTAGGCACCAAGAACGATAAATAACCGAACCAAAGGAGGTTAGATTTATCACCTGGGCCTCTGGCCAACCAGAAATGTATACAGATAATTCTCAGAGAGAAATATACACAAACATACACCAGTATATTCAAAAAGGCAGCACATAGGGCCTAGCAACCTCTAAGACATATGGCGTAAGTCCAGTGGCCACATTTAGGAGGCTGTGTGCTAGAAACCCAGATACAGGGGAGCACAAACCACACTAGGGCTGAACCTCAGGAGGAGGCCTCATGAAAGCCTACAACCCATGATCAGCTTAGGGAGCTAAGCACTATTACACAGACAACCCTAACAGGGAAGTACAAAGCTCATCCTAACAGGTAGACCATACTGTGGGCACATAATGGGCACTCCTTCCCATTACGTCATTTCCGATTTGGTGTTTTTCAAATGTGGAAGTAAAATTTTCTCACAAAAAATGACTCCAGAATATTTATGGATATTTATACGTGAATTTTAAAGAAAATCTAGTTCCTACATAATTTTTTTATACACCAAATCACTGAAGCTCTAACCTACAATATGCCCTTGAACAATGAAGATGTGTGTGAAATGTTTTGAATTGAAATATTTACAGCTTAAATATACAACCATGTTGAATTTCAAACCATAAAACTGCAAGCTCTAAAAATACAATGCATTAAAATACAAGCACGGTTAATGCAATGTATTTTTTTTTTTCCAATAAGTGCAATTCAACAAGCTTTTTTGTTTCAAAAACATATGGCATTATTTTACTTCCATATATTCCTGACAGATGCTTTAAAAGGATGAAAACTATTCTTTGGTAACATTACTTGTTAAGGCCTCATACAAATAATAATCTAGATAGTGTAAGAGTGTATGAAGTCAATTAAATCAATAAAAGTTCCTAACTACAAATTTGCAATTGCAATTAAAAAAAAAATGTTTTCATGCTCATAGAGAAATAAAAATTATGTCATCATTTACTCATCCTCATGTAATTTCAAACCAAACATTTATTTTGTGTTATGCTGGTGGAGTCCTTATTGAGAATAAACAGGGTTAGATTTATATGAATTACTGAAAGTAATGAAGTAATACAAAATAATAAAGTTTGTAGTTACCATTAGGGTGATCAGTATTTGCTTTAGTTAGACACTTGGCCCTTGACTTTGTAATATTAATTTTGATTTTGTTTTCTTCTGGCTGCTGTAACTCAAATTGTGAGACAAAGTTGTTATGACAAAAGTCATTATGACAAAAAAAAGCCAAGAGAAATGATAGGGATAATCTGTTGGGTATTTAGTGATGATGTCATAAACATAATTAAATATCCCAGGATGTATCTGTATACAGATACAAATAAATGCACAGTCTATCATTGTCCCAACACTCTTTTATATGTTTTGTGATATATTATAAGAAAAGTGGCAAATTCCTTATTACCGTATTCCTTATTACCAATATATTAACGCACTATATTATTTCGGTAACACTTTACAAGGTTTCATTATTTAACATCAGTGAACTACATTAGTTAACATGAAATAAGAATAACAATACAAATGCAATAACAATGCTAATTTCAACATTTACTAATACATTATTAAAATCAAAAGTTTCATTTGTTTACATTAGTTAATGCACTGTGAACTAACATGAACAAACAATGAACAACTCTATTTTTATTAACTAGCATTAACAAAGATTAATAACAAATGTATTGCTCATTGTTAGTATATTTATAAATTAACTAATGTTAACAAATGAGACCTTATTGTAAAGTGTTACCATTATTTATTTATTTATTTATTTTTAGTATATTTAAACCATTTTGCATATTGATCATAAATATATGGAAATATATTTCTGTTCTGTAACACTGTCTGTGTCTACACCAGACGCGAGCGGCGCAACACAATGAGTAAAAATACAATAGAACCCAATATAATCTGTGATATTGTCTACGCTGGATGCTGCGCGACGCGACAAATTCCAGACAATTCTATTTCTGACATAGTCCCAGTGCTTTGCAACGGTTGGATTGTCGCATAGACATTGTCTATGGATTGTCTATGGTTGGATTGTCATGTAGACAATCCAACTAATCGACCAATCGACTACGGTTGTGTCTGGTGTAGACACGGTATAAGGGAATGACAATATTTCACAGTGAAAGAATGCTGTTTTCTGTCTTTCAGATTCACCTGAATACGAAAAGAAGTGTGTAACAGAAAACAGATTCCCAGAGCAAATGACTGACCATTCTACATCGAATGACTCAGTTAAGGTATTTCAGAAAATCTCTAGAGAACTGTAGCTTTTAGACTATATTCAGTAGTTTATGGTAACTTACGGGCAGTGTTGGGGAAGCTACTCTGAAACTGTAGTTTGACAAACTAAAAGCTACTCATAAATTAAAATAGTTAAACTACAGTCAAGCTACCCTTTTGAAAAAGTAGTTAGCTACACTACAAGTTACTAACAAAAAGTAGCTAGCTACATTGAAACTACTTTGATTTTTTTTATTTTTTTTAAATGACGTAGCCAATTACAAGTAACTGAATAACTGTTAATGAAGAATGTTTAAGTAAAATGTTTGGGGTTTAAAACAACGCAATGCACTACAATTATGATTTCAAAGCGTACCGTTTTATTTTGTAATGTATATCAAAAGATACAATACTCAAATGTGGCCTATATCTGACACCTTACTGTCAAAGTGCAAAACTGCTACAAATGTCACACCAATGCAGGCCCGGTTCTACACACCTAAGCACCCTCAATTGCAACCATAACCATAACATGGGACAAAAATATGCAATAATAATAATAAGCAATGTGCAGACTACAAAAAATATTTGAATTTTTGTATCAATATTTTTTTTTAATTCTATTCCAATTATTTGTAAAATGAATGACTTGTTTACACATTACATCTGCACTTTGCACCCTCACTTATTTCAGAGGTACCCTCAATGATTTGATTCTGGAAACGGACCTGCACTTAAACCGAACCAGAACTTAAATTAGATGCACAGAAAAATGTAGGTTAAACACAGCACATGATAAAGCTTTGAGATGTGAATCATGCGCTTCTCGCGTGAACATTCTGAAACCCGAGCAACCTATATTAGATCAGCCGTGTGACAGGCCCACTAAGCTATATCGCGATTTTGTTTTCTGTTCAATTGACGGATACTTTAGCAATGCAAAACACTGCGTTAGTGAATTAGGTTCATTAAAACTATGGTGGGACAGATAGACTATGGCGGGTCACCACTGTAATAAAATAGTCTGCATAAATTTGATACAGACTGCAAAAAGCAGGACAATCAATTTAAAAAGGCTATTATTCGCCTGAATGTGCTTCGTCATAGACAGCGTTTAAATTATTTGTTTATAAATTAAGCGTAGCCTACCCTTTACTAATCGATTCGTCCAGTTTGAACCCACTCCTGTCCTTTACATAATCATCAGACGATCTCTTCTCGAACTGCTGATGAACTGGTAAAGCCGCAATGCGTGATATAACAATAGATGGCGGTAATGCACGATGTTAGTTCGTGATCTGAAGACGCTGTGCTGCTTCATGAATGAGCTCGTCAGAACGCAACACAAAACGGAATAAAGCTTGTAGCTTTTGGTCGCACTACACCGCTACTTGCTGGAAAAAGTAGTTAACTACTGGAAAAGCTACACTGTTTTAAAAGTAGCTGAACTACATACAAGCTACTGAAAAAATTTAGTTAAACTAGTAGCGCCGCTACATGTAGTTAACTACTCCCCAACACTGCTTACAGTACATCAAATTAATTAAAAAAAACCTGATCTGGATATCTTTAGCATGTTTAGAACTTTGATACATGTGTACTCAAAAGAGTGTGTTTCTAAATTATATTTAACACTGAATAAAAAAATCTATTTTGTCTATAAAACAGGGAGAAAACAAGGACATCGGAACAGCAGGAGTTGGTTCAAATCAATGCCTACAGCAGGAAAATACAAAAAAAATACAGGATTTATTTCACAGACTTCATCTTGAAGGCAGGCACCACTATAAACTGAGAGCCGCAGATGTTCTTCAGATAACTGCACATTCATTACAGTCCCATGAGTCTTGTGCTGAAGAGGAGCTGATTCAGACTTTCACACAAAAACTACTGATGATGGACTACAGAGTAAGATACATTAATGTCAATAAGGACAGTGAACAGGATTACACACAACAAAGACACAATGACTCAGCTGAAGATAGTGGTGATATATTCAAAGCAATGTCTTTGTTAAACCTAAGAACAAGTCAGTCTGAGCGAATCCACCCAATGGATGTTCAGATGGCCGCGTTTCATTGTGCTGATGGTTTCCTGAAGCAGCTGATGGTCACTAAACTGTCCCAGTGTCAGTACGCTCTGCCTCTGCTTGTTCCTAATCCATTCACACAACAGATTGAGTTTCCTCTCTGGACATTCAGACAAATCAACAAGAGCTGGAAGATCAGAAATACCAACAATGAAATCATCAGTAAAACCCAGTCGATCTACAAAGCAGAAACTCCAATGGTGTCTTTCTTCAGGTTTGGCTCTGTGTCTTCATCCAAGTCTCAGATGATGAACAGTCTGATCAATGAGAAACACAACACGTTCTTCCACAGGAACTGCCCAGGCAGCAGCAGAACCAGAGTCCTGATGGACGGAGTGGTGGAGATCGCCTGGTTCTGCCCCTCTGGGAAAAACACAGATAAATTCAATGATTGTGTTGCGTTCTGTAATCTACATGGTGATGCAGGAGACCATGAGAAACAGCTGGATATCCTCACTGAAATGAGCTCAGTCAATGTTGTTCTTCTACAACAACTGGACAGGAATGATAAACACGCAGCAATAATGCAAAACCTCTACAAGGACAAAAAGCCACTCATTTGTCTTTTTACAGAGGATGAATCTACTGTAAATGAGATGAAGAGAGGGAAATTCAAAATCGGTCTGAAGGACAGAAATCAGTCAGATGTATCTGAAGAACTCAGAAGAGCTATAAATGTTTGTCTCTCAGAATCATCTTCCACTTTCAGACTTGAATATGTGTCCAAACACTCAGACATCAGAGTAGATGAGGAAGATGATGATGACTGCAGGAGAGGAAGAGAAGCAGCACAGCAGATGATGAGTTTACTGGAGAAGAAAGATCTGACAGAAATCAAAGAATCAGTTCTGCCTCATCAGGGGAAACTGTGGCATCAGTGGAGTCAGAAGAACAAGGAACTACATCGACCTCAAGGAGAAGAGATAGAAATGGACATCAGTGGAAAACAAACAGAGATGAAGAACATCCGTAAACAGCAGCATGAATCTGACATCGGAGAATATATGAAGTTTTTCATTAAAGAAATGAACTCACATGCTGAACACGAGAAGGCATTTTTCCTTAAATGGCTCCGAATCCTCCTGTATAAATATACTTCAGCTGACCTTTATGATCTACATCATAAATATAATGAAAAGTGGTCAACAGTTTTAAAACTGAAAGAGAACACTGATAAATCTGAGCAACTCGAGGCTGAACAAACTGAACTTGAGAGAATATCTGAGGATCTTAAAGCTGCAGCCTTTGGTTTGGAGCACATCATGAGGGAAATCGGTCAGATCTATGAATCATGTTCATCTGTGAAGAAGAACAAGAAAGATCTGCAGTTTGACTTCTCTTCTCTCCCGAGTCTTGCAGCAGATATGATGATCTCTGGATTTCCACTGGAGCTGATGGATGGAGATGCAGCTCATGTTCCTGTGATCTGGATCTCTGCTGTTCTAGATGAACTCATCCAGAAACTGGGAGACCAGAGAGTCTTTGTGCTGTCAGTTTTAGGGATTCAGAACTCTGGGAAATCCACCATGCTGAATGCCATGTTTGGACTCCAGTTTGCCGTCAGTGCTGGCAAGTACACCAGAGGAGCTTTCATGCAGCTGGTCAAAGTGTCAGATGAGATGAAAACAAAGATGAAGATTGACTATATTCTGGTTGTTGATACTGAGGGTCTTCATGCTCTAGAACTGGCTGGAAGATCAACAAGACATCATGACAATGAATTGGCCACATTTGTTGTTGGTCTTGGAAATCTAACCTTGATCAACATTTATGGAGAAAACCCACCTGAGCTGCAGGATATTCTTCAGATTGTTGTTCAGGCCTTCATGAGGATGAAGAAGGTCAAACTGAATCCCAGATGTGTGTTTGTGCATCAGAACGTCTCAGACGTCAGAGCTGGAGAGAAAAACATGGAGGGAAGGAGACGACTGCAGGAGACACTGAATGAAATGACAAAACTGGCTGCTAAAGAAGAAGGCTATGATGCAGAATATTTCAGTGACGTTATCAGATTTGATGTTCAGAATGATGTGAAGTATTTTGCTCAGCTCTGGGAGGGAAACCCACCGATGGCACCACCAAACCCAAACTACTGTGAGAACATTCAAGATCTGAAGGAAACTATTATCTCTCATGCTGCAAATTCACATGGAATGATGTTTACACACTTAAAAGTTTGTATTAAAGATCTCTGGGAGGCTTTACTGAATGAACAATTCATCATCAGCTTCAGAAATTCTCTGGAGATTTCAGCCTACAGGAAACTGGAGACTGAATACAGCAAGTGGTCCTGGAGGCTTCACAGTGCCATGATGGAAACTGAGAACAAACTACAAAATAAAATAGAAAATGAAGAAATTCATGAGGTTGGGGAAGCTGATCTTCAAAGAGAACTGAAGAAGACAAGTGACGAAGTGGAAAAATCAATGTCTGAATTTTTTAAGAAAGACAGAGATAAAAATAGACTGATTCAGTGGAAAACACCATTTGAAATCAAAATCAGTGAGCTTCAGGAAAACATTGTGAGAGAAACAAAGAGGAAATTAAATGAGATTCTTCAGCAGCGAGACCTGAAGAAAAAGATTAACGCTCAGAGGACAAATCATGAAAACACTCTCTATGAAAAGAGCAAAGAACTTGCCTTAAAACTCAAACAAAAAGCAAATGATGAAAAAACACTGAAGAAAGAGTTTGATTTGCTTTGGAAACAGAGTGTAAAGAAGATCACCAGAGACACTCCTCCAATCAAAGATACTGACATAATAAGAGATGTGAGAAAGATCCTCAGTGACATCTATGGAAGTGTTTCTGTCGACCACTGGAAAGTGAGCAGAGATATTTTCTCTGTGCTGGGTTATTATGATTATGTAAAGGTAAAGAGATCCAGTGGATTTTTGGCAAAAGCCATCAGATTGGATAAAGAGAGACTTAGTTATGCTCTCTCTAAAGAGAATGAAGCTCAAATAAGTTCATTAGTCACAGATGTTGTTCAGCAAACAGACAGAATGATTCAGTCATTTAACATTGCAAATATGGGCTACAACATCAGCTACATTCAACAACTCACAGAATACATCAAGAAGAGAGTAACAGAACATCAGGACGGACCAGTGAATTATGAGTTCAAGAAAAAATTCTTCATGGATTTAGTTCTCTCCATCTTTAAGAGAGCAAACAAGATTATCACTGACCAACACAGACTGTTCAAGGAAGCCAATGATCCTGTTCTGTATTTGGAGAGGAAGAGAGAAGAGTACTATAGTATTTTCGAGAAATATTGTCATGGAGCATCATCAGCTGCTATTTTTGGTGAGATCATCTGTCAGAAACTCAAAGAGCCCATTGAGCAGAGTGTCTACAAGAAGACTGCCAGAGATCTGACTGATGAAATGAGATCAAACTGTCAATCACTGAATGGAAACAGATCAAATCTGGAGAAACACATCCTGAAGACACTGGCAGAAGAGGAGGACTTTAACAAATACATGAACTACATTCATAATCCCAGAGATCACTTGAAGAGTTTCATCAGAGATGAAGTCAGTCGGTACATCACTGATAAGTTCAGTGTCAGTGTTTTACCCAAGATGAAGGAGAACATTGAACTCCTGCAGAAGAAGATCATGAAAGCAGCACATGAATCTACTGAACATGTTCAAGTGAACAGAGGAGATGCTGGTTTGTGGTTGAAGAGTTTCACACAGAAGCTCTCAGATGTGCTGATCTTCTCTGAAAAAGACCTCAGTGGAGTGAATCATGATGATGTTGATGTGAATCTCCTAGAAGATGTGATAAGACAAGAACTTACCGCAACAATTTTTGACATCAGCAATAAATTTAAGACTTTTCCAATAAAGCTGGACTTTAAGTTCAGGCCAGATGAGCTTCTGATTGATCATTTGTGTCAGTGCTGTTGGGTTCAGTGTCCGTTCTGTAGAGCCACCTGCACCAACACCATAGAGAACCATGATAGAGATCATAGTGTTCCTTTCCATAAAGTGACTGGAATTGCAGGGATATTTTACAGAGGAACAAGAACCCTGCCTGTTGAAATCTGCACATCAATGGTAGCAAACAGAAATCTTTATTTTTATCCCAATGCCTCAGACGATTTATTCCTCTGCACAGAATACAGAAGAGCAGGAGGAGTTTATGCAGACTGGAACATCACCCCTGACCTTTCTGAACTGCCCTACTGGAAGTGGTTTGTATGCAAATTCCAAAAAGATCTGGAAAAACACTACAATAAAACATTTGAGGTGAAGGGGACGATCCCAGATGAATGGAGAAAATTCTCAAAACAGGAAGCTATTGGGAGTTTGGATCGATACATCTCTGGTAATTTCATAAGAATAAAGTATATTTATGATACAATGCTAATCAACACCATTAAATATATATAGAACACTTCAAAATAATATACTGTCTGCCTCATTCTGTGATAAGAAGCCACAAACTCACAGTACTTACAGAGACCATTTACTCTATGAAACATTATTGTTTAGCACATTATAAACATCTATGTTTGAACAGATATCCACGAACACATTACAAACATGTTTCACAGTAAACACTGGTCTAAACATTCTTATATTCATTATGTTACAGTATAAATACTCATATTACTTTGATATCATACTGTTTGATATTATAGAGCATAAAACAGTCTTGTGTTGAACCACATTTAGAATTATTTAGAGATTTAGCTTATTTCATATTTCAACCTTTATTTTTTTTTTTTAAGGTTGATTACACACATTTTAGTCGGGCAATAGTTCATCTAGTAAAACGTATAAAAAGTTTATGTAACAATAACACATTAACTAATGTAATTGAGAATAAATTACTTACTGATGATATCCTCTGTTGGATCATACAAGGCATACAATACAATAATCATACAATGATCTTCTTCTGAGGTAAATTCAAGGTTTATTCCTCACACAGCGTATTCGTCCAAACTCAATGAAAAGCAAAGGAATCTGATGAAGCTTGATGCTTTGTTTTGTCAAGGCATTTACAGGTTTGCGTGGCTCATGTGGATGATTGCCATATGAATAGCTTGCGCTGTGCTTGGGTGTGGGCACATTAAAAAATAATGCTAAGATTACACTAGAGGTTTTATACGGATTACATAAACAGTGAATGCTTGTTTTCGATATAAATTCCTTTATTTCGGTAGACACATTAAGCTTTTTAGAGCTCTCATGTCTGTGTGGCAAGTATTTACTGAGTTTTGGTTAATTTTTCTAACGCATTTCAGAAAGAAGTTCACAGAGACTGACAAAGCAGAAAGTGCACCCTTTTTATATATTATAAAAGGTTTATATTATTTAAAGGTTAAATATTTTAGTTCTGTAAGTGAATGGCCATATTTCACAGTGAAAGAATGCTGTTTACTTTCTTTCAGTTTCACCTGAAAACACAAAGAAGTGTTTAACAGGAAACAGATTACCAGAGCAAATGACTGACGATTCTACATCAAATGACTCAGTAAAGGTAATCACAGAAAATCTTTAGATAACTGTAGCTTTTAGACTGATTTTATATTCAGTAGTTTATGGTAACTTACTGTACATAAAATTAATTCAAAACAACCTGATCTGGAGCATGTTTAGAACTGTGATACATGTGTACTCAAAGGAGTGTGTTTCTAAATATATTTAACACTGAATAAAAGGAAAAAAATATATTTTATCTATAAAACAGGGAGAAAACAAGGACATAGGAACAGCAGGAGTTGGTTCAGATCAACACCTACAGCAGGAAAATATTGGAAGAAAAAAAATACAGGATTTATTTCACAGACTTCATCTTGAAGGCAGGCACCACGATAAACTGAGAGCCGCAGATGTTCTTCAGATAACTGCACATTCATTACAGTCCCATGAGTCTTGTGCTGAAGAGGAGCTGATTCAGACTTTCACACAAAATCTACTGATGATGGACTACAGAGTAAGATACATTAATGTCAATAAGGACAGTGAACAGGATCACACACAACAAAGACACAATGACTCAGCTGAAGATAGTGGTGATATATTCAATGCAATGTCTTTGTTAAACCAAAGAACAAGCCAGTCTGAGCGAATCCACCCAATGGATGTTCAGATGGCGGTGTTTCATTGTGCTGATGGTTTCCTGAAGCAGCTGATGGTCACTAAACTGTCCCAGTGTCAGTACGCTCTGCCTCTGCTTGTTCCTGATCCATTCACACAACGGATTGAGTTTCCTCTCTGGACATTCAGACAAATCAACAAGAGCTGGAATATCAGAAATACCAACAATGAAATCATCAGTAAAACCCAGCCGATCTACAAGGCAGAAACTCCAATGGTGTCTTTCTTCAGGTTTGGCTCTGTGTCTTCATCCAAATCTCAGCTGATAAACAGTCTGATCAATGAGAAACACAACACGTTCTTCCACAGGAACTGCCCAGGCAGCAGCAGAACCAGAGTCCTGATGGATGGAGTGGTGGAGATCGCCTGGTTCTTCCCCTCTGGATCATATGATGATAAATTCACTGACTGTGTTGCCTTCTGTAATCTACACAGTGATGCAGGAGACCATGAGAAACAACTGCAGATCCTCACTGAAATGAGCTCAGTCAATGTTGTTCTTCTACAACAACTGGACAGGAATGACAAAAGTGCAGCAATAATCCAAAATCTGTACAAGGACAAAAAGCCACTCATTTGTCTTTTTACAAAGGATGAAACTACTGTAAATGAGATGAAGAGAGGGAAATTCAAAATCAATTTGAAAGACAGAAATCAGTCAGATGTATCTGAAGAACTCAGAAGAGCTATAAATGATTGTCTCTCAGAATCATATTCTACTTTCAGACTTGAAGATGTGTCCAAACACTCAGACATCAGAGTAGATGAGGAAGATGATGATGACTGCAGAAGAGGAAGAGAAGCAGCACAGCAGATGATGAGTTTACTGGAGAAGAAAGATCTGACAGAAATCAAAGAATCAGTTCTGCCTCATCAGGGGAAACTGTGGCATCAGTGGAGTCAGAAGAACAAAGAACTACATTGACCTCAAGGAGAAGAGATAGAAATGGACATCAGTGGAAAACAAACAGAGATGAAGAACATCCGTCAACAGCAGCATGAATTTAACATCGGAGAATTTATTAAGTTATTTATTATAGAACTGAACTCCGCTGATGAACATGAGAAGGTATTTTTCCTTAAATGGCTCCAAATCCTTCTGTATAAATATACTTCAGCTGACTTTTCAGATCTACATCATAAATATGATGAAAAGTGGTCAACAGTCTTAAAACTGAAAGAGAACACTGATAAATCTGAGCAACTCGAGGCTGAACAAACTAAACTTGAGAAAATATCTGAGGAACTTCAAGCTGCAACCTTTGGTTTGGAGCACATCATGAGGGAGATCGGTCAGATCTATGAATCATGTTCATCTGTGAAGAAGAACAAGAAAGACCTGCAGTTTGACTTCTCTTCTCTCCCGGGTCTTGCAGCAGAGATGATGATCTCTGGATTTCCACTGGAGCTGATGGATGGAGATGCAGCTCATGTTCCTGTGATCTGGATCTCTGCTGTTCTAGATGAACTCATCCAGAAACTGGGAGACCAGAGAGTCTTTGTGCTGTCAGTTTTAGGGATTCAGAGGTCTGGGAAATCCACCATGCTGAATGCCATGTTTGGACTCCAGTTTGCCGTCAGTGCTGGCAGGTGCACCAGAGGAGCTTTCATGCAGCTGGTCAAAGTGTCAGATGAGATGAAAACACAGATGAAGATTGACTATATTCTGGTTGTTGATACTGAGGGTCTTTGTGCTCTAGAACTGGCTGGAAGATCAACAAGAGATCATGACAATGAATTGGCCACATTTGTTGCTGGTCTTGGAAATCTGACTTTGATCAACATCTTTGGAGAAAACCCATCTGAGATGCAAGACATTCTTCAGATTGTTGTTCAGGCCTTCCTGAGGATGAAGCAGGTCAGACTGAATCCCAGATGTGTGTTTGTGCATCAGAACATTTTAGACATCACAGCTGGAGAGAAAAACATGGAGGGAAGGAGACGACTGCAGGAGACACTGGAAGAGATGACAAAACTCACTGCTGAAGCCTATGATGCAGAATGTTTCAGTGACGTCATTAGATTTGATGTTCAGAAAGATGTGAAGTATTTTGCTCAGCTCTGGGAGGGAAACCCACCGATGGCACCACCAAACCCAAACTACTGCGAGAACATTCAAGATCTGAAGGAAACTATTATGTCTCATGTTACAAATTCACATGGAATGATGTTTACACACTTAAAAGTTTGTATTAAAAATCTCTGGGAGGCTTTATTGAATGAACAATTCATCATCAGCTTCAAAAATTCTCTGGAGATTTTAGCCTACAGGAAACTGGAGACTGAATACAGCAAGTGGTCCTGGAGGCTTCGCAGTGCCATGATGGAAATAGAGAACAAACTACACAACAAAATAGAAAATGAAGCAATTCATGAAGTTGAGGAATATGATCTCCAAAGAGAACTGAAGAAGACAAGTGACGAAATGGAAAAATCAATGTCTGCATTCTTTGAGAAAGACACATATGCAGATATACTGATTCAGTGGAAAACATCATTTAAAAAAATCAGTGAGCTTCAGGAAAACATTGTGAGAGAAACAAAGAGGAAATTAAATGAGATTATTCATCAGCGAGACCTGAAGAAAAAGATTAACGCTCAGAGGACAAATCATGAAAACACTCTCTATGAAAAGAGCAAAGAACTTGCCTTAAAACTCAAACAAAAAGCAAATGATGAAAAAACACTGAAGAAAAAGTTTGATTTGCTTTGGAAACAGAGTGTAAAGAAGATCATCAGAGACACTCCTCCAATCAAAGATACTGACATAATAAGAGATGTGAGAAAGATCCTCAGTGACATCTATGGAAGTGTTTCTGTCGACCACTGGAAGGTGAGCAGAGATATTTTCTCTGTGCTGGGTTATTACGATTATATAAAAGTAAAGAGATCCAGTGGATTTTTGGCAAATGCCATCAGATCATCTAAAGAGAGACTTGGTTATGCTCTCTCTAAAGAGAATGAAGTCCAAAAAAGATCATTAGTCATAGATGTTGCTTTACAGACAAAGAAATTGATTCAGTCATTTAACATTGCAAATATGGGCTTCAACATCAGCTACATTCAACAACTCACAGAATACATCAAGAAGAGAGTAACAGAACATCAGGACGGACCAGTGAATTATGAGTTCAAGAAAAAATTCTTCATGGATTTAGTTCTCTCCATCTGTAAGAGAGAAAATGAGATGATCACTGACCAACACAGACTGTTCAGGGAATCCAATGATCCTGTAATATATGTTGAGAAGAAGAGAGAAGACTACTATAGTATTTTCCAAAAAAACTGTCATGAAGCAACATCAGCTGCCATTTTTGGTGAGATCATCTGTCAGAAACTGAAAGAGCCCCTTGAACAGAGTCTCTACAAGAAGACTGCCAGAGATCTAAGTGATGAAATGAGATCAAACTGTCAATCACTGAATGGAAACAGATCAAAACTGGAGAAACACATCCTGAAGACACTGGCAGAAGAGGAGGACTTTAACAAATACATGAACTACATTCATAATCCCAGAGATCACTTGAAGAGTTTCATCAGAGATGAAGTCAGTCGGTACATCACTGATAAGTTCAGTGTCAGTGTTTTACCCAAGATGAAGGAGAACATTGAACTCCTGCAGAAGAAGATCATGAAAGCAGCACATGAATCTACTGAACATGTTCAAGTGAACACAGGAGATGTTGATTTGTGGTTGAGGAGTCTCACACAGAAGCTCTCAGATGTGCTGATCTTCTCTGAAAAAGACCTCAGTGGAGTGAAACATGATGATTTTCATGATTTCAACCTCCTAGAAGATGTGATAAGACAAGAACTTATTTCTGTAATGTTTGAAATCAGCAGTAGATTCAACACAGAGACATTTCCAGTAAATCTGGACTATAAGTTCAGGCCAGATGAGCTTCTAATTGATCACTTCTGTCATTGCTGTTGGGTTCAGTGTCCGTTCTGTAGAGCCACCTGCACCAACACCATAGAAAACCATGATGGAGATCACAGTGTTCCTTTCCACAGAAAGACTGGAATTGCGGGGTTGATTTACATGGGAACAAGACACTTCTCTATTGAAATCTGCACATCAGCAGTTGCAAGTAACTGTCAGTATTTTTATCACAATGCCTCAGGTGAAAATGTCCTCTGGAGAGAACACAGAACAGCAGGAGGAGTTTATGCAGACTGGACCATCAGCCCTGACCTCTCTGAACTGCCCTACTGGAAGTGGTTTGTGTGCAGATTCCAGAAAGATCTGGAAAAACACTACAATAACACATTTGAGGGGAAGGGTGAGATTCCAGATGAATGGAGAAAATACTCAAAACAGGAAGCTATTGAGAGTTCGAATCAATACAGCTAATGGAGCAGATACAGAATGTGACTTCATCTGTGGATTATCACAGTTAGAAATGAGTTACTGTTACACATCAGTGAGACTCTGAACTCATCAACATCTCAGCAAATACATCAGATACAAGAGGATTAAAAACTATGATCAGTCTAAGTATTCAGTTCTATTGAGTTCGATAAAAGACATTTGAATTTTAGACATGCAACATAATTTTTTGTTTTTTTAGATTTATAGATGTTTTAAACAGTTGTTTGTTTTTGGTTCTGTTTTTGAAATTAGCTTAAGATATTCTGATTATAAAATTATAACATCAGATGTTTTTTAAGTTCGGTTTTTGCTTCAGAAGGCTTTTATTAACCTCATGGAGCCAAGAGGACTACTTTTACGTTGGATGGGTGCTCCTTTTTTTGCTTCAGAATTGGGCCACCCATTCACCGCCATTATAAAGCTTGAAAGAGCCAGGATATTTTAAAAAATATCTCAGATTGTGTTAGTCTGAAAGAAAATATGATGGCTTGAGGGTGAGTAAATCATGAAATCATTTTCATTTTGGAGAGAACTAACCCTTTAAACTTGACTCCTAATGAGACAACCTGCAGAAATAGGTGTCAGAGTGGGTCACATGATGCGAGGCTAACAATCTCACACTGAACATCAGACCAAGGAGATGGTTGTGGATATGGGGAGGAATGAGCATTTCTATCAGCCACTACTGATCAAAGACTCTGGAGTAGAATGAGCGAAGGCAGATAGTAGGAAATGCCAACCAAAGACTGTACTTTCTTCAGAAATTGAGGACCTTTGGCATGTCAACACAAATACACCACAACTTTTACAGATGCATTGAATAAACCTGCTGTATAGCTGTGTGGTTTGGCAGCAGCACAGTACATGACAGGATAGCACTACAGAGGGTGATAAGGCTGGCCCAGAAAACCACAGGAACATACAGTATCTCCCATCACTACGGGACATCTACTGAAACATCATCTGTAACCCCACCAATCCTGCCCATACGTTTATCACTCTCATGAAGTCTGGCAAGCAGTAACCGAATAGACTGATCATCAGACTGATCAACAGTCAACATCCACTTCCTCTTCCATTGGAGTCATCAGGATAAGTGCAGGACCTGCTCTATTGCAATCTGCACTTTACCAACTGGACTATTACATACACTCCTCATACTGTATTGGACTGATTAGCATTGAGACTAAAAACACTTGACTATACACAGTCACCTTATTGTTATTTGTCATTTAGATGTATATTATTATTATTATTATTATTATTATTGTCTACTGTCTTTATTTGTGTATCCCAGGCTTCTCATGACTTTCCCAAGTTAGCCATCAACCCTCTTTGTATTCCTCAGTATATTCATTATCAACAATATGTAATCGAAAAAAAATTTAAATTATAAAAGAATGTCTTTTTTAATTCATTTTTTTGTAAAAAGTGCATAGGGTCGCTAGTGACCCGAGGTATGTAGTAGTGTAAGTATATTTTTTGAGTGACAATAATTGAATATCTGATGACTCAATAATTGCTGTTCTTCTTTATTCCTCAAGATGGCAATGTCTGATACTCGATGACTTGAGATTTAATGTGTGCAGGCAGAAAACAAAATAATACACAAGTATTTCAAGTAAACTTGAAATGGCTCAGCGATTTACTGCAGAGCAAGTGCTGTTTGCAATCAAATATTAGTGTCACTGTCACTTGATGGTGGATCTGGTGAAGAAGCTGTCAGCAATCAAAATATGGATTTTGAAGACGGTTTGAGAATATGGTTGAGATCAGCAATATGAGCCAGATTCTGAATGTACTGGGAAATGAGCTCTAACGATGACAGCAGTGATGAAGCATCTGCTCAAACTGAATCCTTCCAAGTTCCAAAATGTATCAAAATATGCTTTTATTATATTTAATTGTTATTAAAATATCAGTAGAGTTTTGTACTATTGCAGCAGTTAGAGAGACATTCATGTTCTGCATATAGATCCAGGTCGCTAAAGACCCGAATATGTAATAATGATTGGCGAAACCTTCATGCATTTAAGGGTTACTAAATTTACTAACTTCTTGTTTATTGAACTGTTGCATAAGACCAATATGAGTGTGAATGTGTTTGTAGTGCTGGATATCAGTCATGTGATCAGCTGTGGCCCAATCACAGCCGTACTGATATTCAGATTAAGAGCACTCTCATCTCATAATATGGATTAAATACTGGAAACATGATGACTGTAAAAGATGAAAGCAGCTCAATCCAGACCTACAGGTGTAACAATTACTGACTATTGACTGGTAAGATCCTCAGAGGGGAAAACCTATAACAACAGAAGAAAAGAAAGAGTGTGTCAGTGAAGGTGGTTGTGAATGTGTGTAGATGTGTGTTAGTTCCAGGATCAGAGAATGACACCGTTCCTCTGTCATAGTCCAGATCAACTCTCACACGCTTAAGATCCTGTTCGACAGGACAACCGGATGGTTCATACAGTCCATACCACACACTCCAGTCATCAGTTTTGAAGAAATCACGTCCCTTCCTCTGGTTTGATGCTGTAGTTACTTCAAGACTCCAGTGTGAACTCTCTGTAACCTCCACATCCCAGCAGTGTGTTCCTGAGTTAAAACCCTCTGAACCCAGAACACACTGATAACAGTCAAATCTCTCTGGATTATCAGGAAGGGGTTGTTTGTTCCAGCTGAATCTTACACTGGTCAGATCATATAAGACAGCACTAGATGTGGATTCGCAGTGTTTGGATCCAGGATCACAGGAGCTGATGAGACACAATCAACATCTGCTTTTATTCTGATGTTCATATAATGCTAAAATCTGTAATATTCCCTTATGCATCATTTCTAATGTATCTGTAAGAGCACAGATCTTCTTCAGACTCATTGTTTTGGACAATGTCCTGCATCTTCTTCCAGACTCTGAACAGCAGGTTGCCCAAGTAACGTGGCACATGAATCAAAGCTCCAGAATCCATCTGTGGATCCGGCTGTGAGATCTGGACTCTGGAAGAACATTCAGGAGTCAGAACTGCAGTGGCTTTAGATCAGAATCAGAGACACCAGCAGATCACTCACCTTTCCTTGATTGTTTGTTTTATGTTTGTTTACAGTAATTTTGCAGTTAGATACAAGAGAAGTCCTACTGTGGAATTACTGTGAAAGTCATGCAATTATTAACCTGGAACATACTTTAATTTCACTCTAATTTTTTAATAGTGTATTTATTCATTAGACATTTGTTCTTATTATATACTGCTCATTCCAAATAGTTTCTAAAATTAGTTAAACGTTACTATACTTAAACTACACTTAATTTTTAGTTACTATAGTAACTTTAGATCAAAGATATCCTGAACTTGATGGGTACTAGTATTTTTTATAAATCCAAAGCTGCTTTGATACAATCTTGTATAAAGACGTGACAACATAATTCAAGGTTTCAAGACTTTTATTTTTTTTTTTTTAACCATGCTTTAAAACTTAATTATCAAGCCAAACATTTAATTATCATCAAAATTTGATCTGAAACTGAGTCAAACTCAAAGATTTCAGTTATTCTCAGAGACACTGAGCATTTGTTTTTATGAATCAGATGTGTGAACAGCTGTAATCAAGTATTTCTATACTAAATATATTTTATTCAACATTGTTGTGGATTAGAAAGAACCTTTTACATCCATTTATTTCAATGAACAAATGATCATTTAACCTCTATAACTGAAATATTGAAAATGTGCATGTTGAATTAACTCTTTCAGTGGCATAATACAAAAATAAAAATTATACTATTATAAAATTATGTGAAAATTAACAAAGTTACACGTCACTGAAATAATTGGGTAAATTAACCTAAAATGTGACTCCTAAAATGGGATTTGCGACCCATCAGTGCTTCTCATTGGTCAGAAATCATAAATAACATGATTTATTTTAACCTTCATCGTGTGTTTTAATTCAGTGCAACATAACAGTTGATTAAATATTGTGTAATGAATAAAAATATATTATTGACAACTTTTTCCATAATTTTCCCCTTCACTTTTTCTATAACTTTAAAATTTTAAAGTTCCCTGATATTTGCAGGTTTTCCATGAGAAACCCTGAAAATATCTGAATATATTGTGTTATGACCCTAGTCTAGGGTCAGGGAAGTTAACATAAATGAAGAGGTCTGAAACTGTTACAGTGAGCATGTTTGTTTATTTTTTATTTTTTTTCTTTAGGTCTCTTTTGTCACTATACAGTAACAAGGAAATCTCTTCAGGATTGGGTAGTGACAAAATAAACAAAACAGGTCCTTAACTAAACCCAGGGACTCTAAATAACCTATGTGAAAGAAAAAAGAAACATAACAGTCTTCCCTGTCTAGAGAGAGAGAGAGACACCGAAAACAGGTCCCCAAACGTGACAATTAGGACTAAAATTAGTAATTTGATATTAACTTCACCTCAGCAGACAATATGGGATGGACTTTATGAACAATGATTTTACAGACTGATTAATCTTATATTAATAAACTTTCAAACTACTTGTTTATTGATCTGTTGTATAACAGCAACTGTGAGTGTTACTGTAGTGCTGGAAATCAGTCATGTGATCACCTGTGGCCCAATCACAGCCTTACTGATATTCAGATTAACAGCACTCTTACTCGTGATTTGGATTAAATACCAAAAACATGATTACTGACTATTGACTGGTAAGATCTTCAGAGAGGAAGAAAACTCAAAGAATGGAAAGAGTGTGTCAGTGAAGGTGGTTGTGAATGTGTGTAGATGTGTGTTAGTTACAGGATCAGAAAATGACACCGTTCCTCTGTCATAGTCCAGATCAACTTTCACACGCTTAAGATTCTGTTTAACATGAAAACCAGACCCACTAAGTCCATACTGCACCCACCAGACATCAGTTTTATAGAAATCAAGTCCCTTCCTCTGGTTTGATGCTGTAGTTACTCCAAGAACCCACCATGAACTCTCTTTAACCTCCACATCCCAGCAGTGTGTTCCTGAGTTAAAACCCTCTGAACCCAGAACACACTGATAACAGTCAAATCTCTCTGGATTATCAGGAAGAGGTTGATTGATCCCGATGTATCTCACACAGGTCAGATCATCAGACAGGTCGAGATGTGGATGAGCCGTGTTTGGATCCAGAATCACAGGAGCTGATGAGACACAATCAACATCTGCTTTTATTCTGATGTTCATATAATGATCAAGAGTTAACCGTACACTGATTATTATGAATTATGATACTTGTCCTATTGATCAAACACATCAGACATTTTTATTATCAGTGTTTAATAGGGGTGTAATGATACACAAAAATGACGGTTCAGAATGTACCTCAGTTTTGAAGTCACAGTTCTGCACAGGTTCGGTACAGCAGAGTGAGAAAAAAACATTGTTTCTATTTTTTATTAAACACTGTTTTACTGAACAAACTGTGTCTCTGTCTTTAGATGTTTTCAATTATAATTAAAATTTTTCATAAGGATAAAAAAATCTATCTCTGCTAATGCTGTAAACTATTAGGTAGCCCTTACTTGCACATTACTATAAGGTTACAATTAACAAAAGAGCCCAAATTATTGAATTCAGTTGCTATTTATGTTTCAGATATAATCATCAACATTCAAATAATATGTATTGTAAGCATGTAAATTACACATAAGGCAGTTCCCTTTCAAGGGAACTCGTGCTGCGTCAAATGCTTTTGGAACACCTCTGCATGATTGCATTGTGAAGCACGTATGAAATCAGTCCAATAGAGTGACGGAATGTCATAGGCGGGTGACGTCACCGGCCAGGAAACTATAAAGCCAACCCGAAAACACATTCATTCATCAGATTCAGCAGGGTTCTACCCACAGTGGTGGGCCCCGAGCAGGCTCTGGTGTTGGCACAAGAAGTAGAGACTCTGCTGTGAAAGGAGGCTATAGAAAGGGTCCCTCCTCCCAACAGGGAGTCAGGATTTTACAGACAGTACTTAATTGTTCCAAAAAAAGATGTGGGGTTGCGTCCGATTTTAGATGTACGTCAGCTAAATCGAACTGTAGCAAAGCTCAAGTTCAAGATGCTCAAAGTCAAACACATTGTGTCACAAATCAAGTCCGAGGACTGGTTTGTCATGATAGATCTAAAAGACGCATAATTCCATATATAAATCGTCCCACAACACAGTAAGTTCCTGAGGTTTGCTTTCAGGGGCAAAGCATACCAATATCGGGTTCTTTCCTTCGGTCTAGCATTGTCACCCCGCACCTTCACCAAATGTGTAGACGATTGGTTGATTCTGGCTCAATCAGAGCAGATGGCAGTTCAACATCGAGATGTTGTTCTTGCCCACATAATGAAGTTGGGGTTGAGGCTAAACGCAAAGAAAAGTGTGCTTTCTCCTGCTCAGAGAACCAGTTATCTAAGAGTGGTATGGGATTCGAATGTCATGCGTGCTCGTCTGTCACCTGCTTGCATAGCATCGATTCTCTCAGCTGTTACAGACATAAAGCTAGGCCAGTCACTCACTGTCAAACTGTTTCAGAGACTGTTAGGTCTGACGGCAGCAGCATCCAACGTGATACCTTTTGGCCTGCTGAAGATTAGACCGTTGCAGTGATGGCTCAAAACCAAGGGGTTCTCGCTGAGGGGGAATCCTTTTCTTGTGATCAAGGTCACGCAGTGATGCCTTCATGCCCTAGTCATATGGAAACAACCTTGGTTTCTGTCCCAGGGACCTGTGTTGGGAGCTCTCGGGCGTCGCGTCACGCTAACGACAGATGCATCCCTCACAGGCTGGGGGGGCGATCATGAGTGGTCGCTCTGCTCGGGGTCTATGGCAGGACCATCATCTCTCCTGGCTCATACATCGCCTGGAGACGTTAGTGGTGTTTCAGGCCCTGAAACACTTCCTTCCAGACCTAAGGGACCATCATGTGCTTGTTCGCTCAGGCAACACATCAGTGGTCTCATACACAAATCATCAGGGGGTTCTGAGGTCGTGCCCATTATACAGACTGGCTCATCAGATCCTCCTGTGGACCCAGGGGAAACTGCTCTCAATCAAGGCAATTTATGTCCCAGGGTACCTCAATTTGGGAGCAGACATCCTGTCGAGGCATTGGCCAAGGCCCGGGGAATGGAGACTTCACCCCAAGGTGTTGAAGCTCTTATGAGAGAACTTCAGCAGAGCCGAAGTGGATCTGTTTGCGTCTCGAGAGATGACTCACTGCCCATTATGGTTCTCCATGACAAACCCAGCACCTCTGGGAAAATCTGATCAGTTGTTTGATCACCCTGCGTCTAAGCAGAGAATGAGCATGTGGGTGGTTGAGTCCATCTCACTTGCTTACAAGTCGCTGCGTCACCCTGCCATACTCCCAGCATACCCGTAAGTGCCTTGCTTCAGGTTTCAGAAGCTGAATGAATGTGTTTTCGGGTAGGCTTTATAGTTTCCTGGTCGGTGACGTCACCCGCCTATGACGTTCCGTCACTCTACTGGACTGATTTCATATGTGCTTCAATCACGCAGAGGCGTTCCCAAAGTGTTTGACGTGTCTTGTTCCCTATTCAGGGAACTAAGGTTACATACATAACTGAAACATTTTTGCATTAACTTCTGTTTCTCCAATTCGTTGCTGAAATCTAATCATTTACATAGTGGCTGTCATAACTTGTTTTCATGATGGATTTATTTAGGCCTTACATTAACTAACAGGTGAAGTAAAATATAATTAATATATAGACTAATGTAGTGCCTATATTTAACGAAACAGTTCATTTCTCTAACGAACTAACAAGCTGTTGACTCTGAATGGCTTTTCTGAGGTAAACAATACTACGTGACATATTGTTTACAAACTGTTTTACTAACATCTTTTCGTGGTTGAAACACTGATTGAATGATTACACGAGATATGATACATTTCAGTAAGCTGTACTGTATGTTTCAACATACCTTCAGCTGTTCATTCATGTTAGTTCTGTAGTATAAAAGAGCTTCCTCTTTTATACTATCATGATGATCACGTTCACTCACGCTCTGCGCTGCTGTTTGAACTGAGGCGCTTATACAGCAATCCGTCACGCCACATCAAAAAGCATCAAAACGGCATTAATTGTTTGAATTTTGTGATAAAATGGACAGAATTTGAAAGATGGCACTTTGTTTCTTATCGTAAGTAACAAAACACAGAGCTTATTGCGATTATTGGTGGTTAATGCCGGTTAAAAGTGGTTAGGCTAAATAGCATTTAGCACTTATGCCCCCTTCTGGATTGGAGTGTGGATCGCCTGTGACTGACAGTATTCTTCGTGTAACTGCATAACGTTCATACCGTGATGGTTCGGAACGAAAACGTACCGTTACACCCCTAGTGTTTAATGGCATCAGAGACAAACAATACATTAACACAATATATTCAAACCACAGTCTTTAAAAACTGATTAAAGTTCTTCTTAATGTTGTCAATCTGGCCAGAGTTGCCCAGTTGTCAATTGTCAATAGTTGTCAATAGTTCCCCTAGTAATGAAATCATAATGGAAACTCTACATATCTTGGAATACATATTGAAGTTCTTGAGTTCACAATATTATATTTGAGCTTCAATGTGTCAGTCTGAAGAATCTCAAATGAAACCTCAAGTATCTTTTCACTTTTACACTGTTGAGTTTGTTGAGTAGATGTTGAGTTGAGTTTGTTGAGTCTTCATCTACTTGAGTAGATAAAGAAAAGATAAACATTTCCAAAAAAGAGTGATAATATTATATACCTAAACTAGTATGATTTTCACTTATTACAAACTTAAATAATCTACTGCATTTGTGTTATGAAAAACCCCTGTGTGATTTCCAGTGTGTGTATGAGCACAGATCTTCTCCAGACTCACTGCTTTGGACGATGTCTTGCATCTTCTTCCAGACTCTGAATGACAGGTTGCCCAAGTAACGTGGCACATGTATCAAAGCTCCAGAAGCCATCTGTGGATCCGGCTGTGAGATCTGGACTCTGGAAGAACATTCAGGAGTCAGAACTACAGTGGTTTTGGATCAGAATCAGAGAGACCAGAGACACCAGCAGATCACTCACCTTTCCATTGAGACTGGAAACTTCTGCAGAACAAACACACATTTATCATCAAGAACTCAATCAATCATTAATCAATCAATCAATCAATGATGTGAAATCAGACCTTCAGAAAGCAGACGTCATTGTCTTTCTTCATCTCCTCCATGTCTTTGATTGTGTGTGAAAGAGCTGAGATGTGTCTGTTCATCTCCTCCAGCTTCTCCTTCATCATCTGCTTCTTCTGCTCCTCTTCCTCCCTCAGTGCAGTGATTGTAGCTTCTTCTTCATCTCTGAGAAACTGATGAAGCTTCTCAAACTGTTGTTTAATTTGACACTCTGTGTGCTCAGCTTGAGACTGAAATCAAATCACATTCACTTCAAAAAGTTACATCAAAGTTAAAGGGTAAATGTGGGTTAAAATGCAGAAAGTTTTCTGTGGTTAGTAGGTTTAGGGGTAGGAGATATAGTTTGTTCATTATGAAAATTATAATTATAATGTCTAATTCCCCATAAAACATGAAAACCCAACATTTGTGTGTGTGTGTTCCAGTCAATAATGGAACATGTATATTTGTCAGATAAATTGACTCAGCTGTTCTAATCAAACTATTAAATATTCCAAAAGTATCAATCCTCACCTTGATGTGTTGAACTGTTTTCTCAAACTCTCCTTTAATGTTTTCATTGTGTTTCAGTTTCTCTTGTAAGGACTTCAGTGCTGCATTGAGCTCCTCCTGGAATTTAAAGAGAAAATATATAAGACACTAGATGTTTCTGTAATATATAAATATATGTAATACATAAGCTTAAAGTTCACCCAAAAAATTACACTTCTGTCATTAATTACTCACCCTCATGTTGTTCCAAACCTTACTTTTGTTCATCTTCGGAACACAAATGAATATATTTTTGATGAAATCTGAGAGTTTTCTGTCCCTCTACTGACAGCTACGGAACTGCCACTTTGACTCAAAAAGTTCATTGGAGATCATAAAACTATTCCATATAAATTGAGCAGTTTAGTTTTTTCCAGGAGACCCCTATTTTACATTCAAAACCCAATTTTTGTGTTATGCAGCACGTTTGTGCTTCCACAAGAACCAATGAGGTTCATCAATTTATATGGATTAGTTATACTATCTCTTTGTGAACTTTTTGAAGCAAAGAAAAGTAACAGAAAGCTTTCAGATTTCATCAAAAGATTTGTGTTCACAAGTTCACACTTACATATAACTATGTAGGCTAGTATAAAGGTTATGCGTATTTGGCGTGCTGTCCAAGGGGAGGGCTCCGAGCTCTAAATTTTGGCCCGAACTCAGAGTACTCCCCCCAGTTGAGGTAAGAATAGTTAGAACTAGAAGCAAGGAGATGGTGTGGTGGAGGGATGGTGATAAACCGTCAAACGAACAGAGGTAAGTCTGCTGTATTTATACCTCTTGTCGTTAATTGATTTAACTGATTGCGCTCCTCTCTTGTTAATTAGGTTACTTATCTGAACATGCTCTTCCCGGACTTTGTTAATGAAACATCATTTTGAAAATGAACAAAAATCTTACTGGTATGGAATAACATGAGTGTATTAATGAATAATTAATGACAGAATTTTAATTTCTGGGTGAACTAACCCTGTAAGTGTTTATCCTCATATTAAAATCCATCTTACCTTATATGATGAAACCACTTCACTGATGGGTCTGAATTTATGATTTTCGTGTTGTTGTGAATCTCTGCACACTAAACACACAGGCTGTTTGTCCTCCAGACAGAAGAGTTTGAGTTTCTCACTGTGTAAACTGCAGATCTCCTCAGATCCTGATGAAAGCCTCTCATTTCTCTCCTTCAGGAACGACTCACACAAGTTTTTTAACACAAGATTACATGGAGGCACATGTCTTGACACTCTCCTGCAGACAGGACACTCCTGAGTTTCCTTGGTTCTCCAGAACTGTTGAAGACACTCTTTACAGAAACTGTGACTACATGACAGAAGAACAGGAGCATTGAAGATTTCACGACACACGGGACAAGACAAATCATCTTCAGACAGTGAAGCCATTTTCACTGTTTGAGCTCCAGAAATCTAAACTCTTTCACTTTCTGAATCAAGGTTTTAAACATGAATAATATCTTCTGTCTGTTCAGGAACAAACACTTCAAATCCTTCCTGAAAGTTTTTCCTCTTTGTTCTTAATTGTTTGCCTATTCTTCATTGCTTTTGTCGAGACATTAAAGTCAGTATGACAGAAAAGAGAAATAACAAGTCAGTCTTTTCCAGGTGAGTGTTGTTAAGAGGGTGGAGTTTCTGATCACATAGGTGTGGTTTTTTTAACCTTTCCCTCACACACCCGGGGCACGTTCAAGCTCAAACCGGTGCACAACGTTTTGCTACGGTTTCCGGGTTGAACGACATGTTTCCTGGAAACGGTGTGCAACGGGGTTTGAGATATGTTTTCTCTTGTTTGGTGGGTGTGTCAAAAATGTCAGCCCAATCAGCAGCAGCATGTATATATGGGATTAAAGAGACAGCTTGCACAATGGGTCCAAGTAAAGTAGTTTACAAATGTGTTTTTTTATTCTGAATGCCAAGGGCAGTGACTGTAACATTGAGTGTATTTTGCAGTTTTAAACATGTATTTATACCGGTTTCATCAGGCTCTGAAATTCTTCAAAAAGAATACAAAGAATGGCCTTCTCAGCTGCCGTAGTTGCAACTCTTGCATCATCAGTAACAGGGTGTTCAACGCACCACCGTTTCCATTTAAAAAATGTTTTGCAACATTTTGTCGAGGCTGAACGCAGCCCTAGTTAAACAAACACTGAGTTTCAAAGAAGGTTTGGAGTTGACAAATCTATAATCCAAACTAATTTTTAGATCAGGCTCAAAAGGCTCACCACGCTATAAACATTCTCTGTCAGCAAGATATAGGCCTAATAATATATATATAGATATAGGTTCACAAAGAGCTCAAATGAATACATGCAAGCTTAATTTGTTTAAAAGCTTTATATTAATGCATATATTATATTAAAAGCAAAGTTTAATATTGTCAATTAAATATAATTATATATTATATGAATAGCCTAATATAATAAACAATTTTGTCTCTACATTTCTTTCACACTAAACTGGAATGTTTTCATCAAAAACCTTCATTTCTTTTCGACTGAACAAAGAAAGACATGAACATCTTGGATGACATGGGGGTGAGTAAATTATCAGGAAATTTTCATTTGAAAGTGAACTAATCCTTTCATTTGGAGTGAGAGATACAGGGGGAGTGACTTTATTGTATCAAATACCCATCATTTTACTCACAGCTGATTGGTTCAGTTTGGGTTTGGATGTCTAACTCAGAATAAAACCTGCTCTGGAGCAGGTTAGCCGTGTAACGCAAATTACCATAAACCCTGCTAAAAAACAATCCACTGTCGTGAGCATGAAAAACCAGAGTTTGCTCAAACTAATCTCAAACTTACCTGGGTAGCATCTGAAACCGACTTTTTGCGACAGGCCACTGGGGTCCGTTCTTCGTACGTGGCTAACTCAGTTAGCTGGATTTGATTGATGACGATTTAGCATGATCTTGGATTGTTCGTTTTTTTGACACTCATCCTGGACTTGCTGTTATAGCAACAGGTCCGCAAGCTTAAACCTGCTCCTGAACAGGCTTATTTCATGTAAACAGGATTAGACTGCATCTTTATAAGTGGAGGAGGTGCTTAAAGTCTGTCCCAGCCACTGCTACTTTCTTACAAGAGTACCCTAATGTGAACCAGGGACAATAATAATGACTTAAAAATAAATTTGCAAATAATATTATAACACTGTATAGTCTATCATAGACACAGCCCATTTTACGTAAGACCTTCGTTAATCTTCGGAACACAAATTAAGATATTTTTGTTGAAATCCGATGGCTCCGTGAGGCCTGCATAGGGAGCAATGACATTTCCTCAAGATCCATTAATGTACTAAAACATATTTAAATCAGTTCATGTGAGTACAGTGGTTCAATATTAATATTATAAAGCGACGAGAATATTTTTGGTGCACCTAAACAACAAAATAACGACTTGTATAGTGATGGCCGATTTCAAAACATTGCTACAGGAAGCTTTGGAGCATAATGAATCAGTGTATCGAATCATGATTTGGATCACGTATCAAACCACCAAACTGCAGAAATCATGTGACTTTGGCGCTCCAAACCGCTGATTCGACATGCTGATTCATCATGCTGATTCATCATGCTCCGATGCTTCATGAAGCAGTGTTTTGAAATCGGCCATCACTAAATAAGTCGTTATTTTGTTTTTTTTGGTGCACCAAAAATATTCTCGTTGCTTTATAATATTAATATTGAACCACTGTACTCACATGAACTGATTTAAATGTTTGTAGTACATTAATGGATCTTGAGAGAGGAAATGTCATTGCTCCCTATGGAGGCCTCACTGAGCCATCAGATTTCATCAAAAATATCTTAATTTGTGTTTTGAAGGTGAACGAAAGTCTTACAGGTGTGGAATGGCATGAGGGTGAGTAATAAATGACAGAATTTTCATTTTTGGGTGAACCCTTTAATTTAAACAGCTATTATGGGAACAGCTTGATGCAGATAACTTGATCTTGACCCTTAAGAAACTTTAACTAAATCCAGATATTTTAATCCAAACTGCAAATTCATTTGAAGAACCAAATTCGCCAGAGTTCAGATATCACAATTAGAAGATCTGGGATCTATCAAATCATCGCAGATGTATCAAGCGAGGTATGAAGATCTGACCCCAGGAGTGAAGTTGCCCATCCTAGACATATATACTAATAATAATAATAATAATAATAATAATAATAATAATAAAAGACTCAAGACACCTTGTGTTTTATTGCACTTTATTTATTGGTGATTTATTTATTGGTATATTTATATAGTTTTTCCAGGGTCTGTCATGAACACATTTTTGTCAAAATGATACCTTGACATGCTGAAGTTGCAGTGATAAACACTCATCTGCTTATCTTGCGGATTGCCAGTGTTTGGAGACACGAGCAGCACTTACAACGATGTCAATCCAGTTTCTGTCTCTCCATCAGTTCTGCATCATCCTGCATGTCAAAAGAAATGAATGCATGAAACAGTCTGCAGGGAGCAGATGCCTATATCATTCATGTGAAATCTAAGCATCTCTAATGAAACTGTAGCAGGATCTGAAGCATCTCAGCTCTCGTGAGGACAGAGAGAAGATAACACAGATCCTGCAGTGCTGTAGCACACATCCTACACCCCACAATGCACGGAAAGCAACGCAGGGCTCTAACTGTGTGCACATTCAAAACAAACCAGGGTTTAAAGGGTTTAAAACATGTGCTAATCATTCAATTCAAAGTCAAAAGGAGATTTTTAAACTAAGTTTAAGTTAATTATAAAAAGCAGAAATAACACACCTGAGGGATAAGATATGTACAGAAAGTCTGTCACTTCAAGCTTTCATTATATTAAAGTACATTTCTCTCCCTCATGTTTAACTGACTCTGAAACGCCCTCGTGGTGAACACGTGGTAACTGCCCTCCTGTCGCGTGAGGCCAAACATTTCTCTAACCGCACCGTTTAAAGATTGTACAGTATTTCTTCTTGGTAAACAATATCATTAGAACAGTCTGAATACCTTAAATGAATCGCTTTAATCGAGAAAGTCCAACGCTGCAGATGTTTCCCGCCGCTGCCTCCCCATATAGAGTCCAGCCGTGTTGAATCGCCAACTGTCGGTAGGAGTGGAGAGACATGCGTATAAAAGCCTAGCTCATTAATATTCATTACGCAACGTGACGTACACCCAGTAGGACTAAAGGAAAGGCGGGAGTTTGGTGCGTTGGATAGCTATTCCAGTTTATTTTTTAAATACAAAGTGCTTTAGGATGACTATTTTACATATAATATTCCAAAAGGATCAATATCAAAAAGACAAATAAGAAGCAGGAATTAAAAAATGCCAGTACATTCGGTTATATTAGCCATATATTAGGTTACCAGGCAACTGCAGAAAAAGCTAATTAATATTTATGATCTGAGATCTTGTAATTTAGCCCTAAATATGATCATTTGATTTTACAGTACTAAAAATAAATTGTAAATGCTGCGTGCTTGGGCTCTTATTGGCTTTTATTTTTACAGCGCTTGTGGTCAGAGATTAGATGTCTTTTAACACCCCAAAAAGCGAGAATCTGCGGGTAATCAATCACTGTCAGTGGTCTTCCTCATTTCGACATAAAGTCCTAATAAATCATGAATGTGTTCGTCATTTAGACCTAATGCAAAAATGACCATTTTATATTACCTTACTAAAAATGCAATGTAAATACTTCCTGCTTGGGTTGTTTTGGGACTTTTATTTTGACATCGCGGTTGTGGTCAGAGAGCGTCTGGTGTTTGTGTTTTTCTGCTCATGTTCAGACCTTCAGACTGCAGAGATGCGCTTCATCTGCGTCTGCTTATGTTTGCTAAACCCATCATCGATCATATTATTGTGATTTATCTATCAATATCTGTTTTTGCTCATCGATGGTCATAATATGACGAGCTCATTCTCCAGACCTTCAGCTCAAGGGGCCACAGGTTTGATATTATATTGATATTATATTATTTTTTTCTGTTTCTCGATGAATGGATAGAAACTTTTACGACAGATGGTTAAATTATTGTATCTTAAGAAACCTAAACTGACCTCACTGCATAACAAATTGTTATTCTCTCTCTCTCTCTCTCTCTCTCTCTCTCTCTCTCTCTCTATCTCTCTCTCTCTCTCTCTCTCTCTATCTATCTATCTATCTATCTATCTATCTATATATATATATATATATATATATATATATATATATATATATATATATATATATATATATATATATATATATATACAGAGCTGGGTAGATTACTTATGAATTGCAATCAGTTACAGTAATACAATCTCTTAGATTACTAATTTTTGGTAACGTAATCTGACTACTTTTGGATTACATTTAGATTACTTTTGTGCTAACCCTTATTTGATGCCACATATATTGTAGGATAATCTTGTACTATTTTGACAGATACAAAGAAAAAAAAATATTCCAATAAACATATTCTATTCACTAACAACATGGACAGTTAATACCTCAAAATACTAACACTAATGTGCCTGTTAGTGTTTGCTGATAGTAACACTGAATAAAACAAAATCACATCTTATGATTTTAAAACATATTTACTTAAAATTTAGTAAATTTAGAAAACAGCAACATTATAAAAACATATATTCTTGTTGTTGCTGATTTCTGTGGACGTCTGGTGGCGGTGGTCCCCCTCACCGCCGGAAAAACGCATCACGAATCACGAATGCATATAAGCGGCAGGTTAATTATGATAAAAAAATGTAAACGTAAAAAAATGAAAAATTAGGAGAATCAATGAATTGTGAACAACTTTCTGCCATTGTGTAAATAATATGTAATCATGCAATCTTTAAAAAAGTAACTGTATTTGTGTCTGATTACGAGTATTTTAAAAAGTAGTTTACTCTAATTACATGTACTTGATTTTTGGAATCTGATTACGTAATCCAGATTACATGTAATCAGTTACTACCCAGCTCTGTATGTGTGTATATATATATATATATATATATATATATATATACAGTGCCCTCCACAATTATTGGCACCCTTAGTAATTATGAGCAAAGGCGGCTGTGAAAATAAATCTGCATTGTTTATCCTTTTGATCTTTCATTAAAAAAATTCACAAAATTATAACGTTTCATTGAAGGAAAAGAATTGAAAGTGGGGGGAAAATCACATTATGAAATAAATGTTTTCCTCCAAAACATGTTGGCCACAATTATTGGCACCTTTTTATTCAAAACATTTTGCAACCTCCTTTTGCCAAGATAACAGCTCTGAGTCTTCACCTATAATGCCCGATGAGTTTGGAGAACACCTGACAAGAGATCAGAGACCATTACTTTATACAGAATCTCTCCAGATCCTTCAGATTCCCAGATCCATGTTGATGCTTCTTCTCTTCAGTTCACTCCACTCCACTCATTTTCTTTAGGGTTCAGGTCAGGGGATTGAGATGGTCATGGCAGAAGCTTCATTTTGTGCTCAGTGACACATTTTTGTGTTGGTTTTGATGTTTGTTTTGGATCATTGTCCTGATGGATGATCCAACCACAACCCATTTTTGGATTTCTAGCAGAAGCGGTCAGGTTTTGATTTTTTATCTGTTAGTATTTGATAGAATCCATGATACCATGAATCTGAACAAGATGTCCAGGACCTCCAGCAGAAAAATAGGCCCACAATATTAAAGATCCAGCAGTATATTTAACCGTGGGCATGGGGTACTTTTTATCCATGTGTGCACCAAACCCATCTGGTGGGTTTGCTACCAAAAATCCCTTTTTTTAGTTTCATCTGACCATAGAAGTTGATCCCATTTGAAGTTCCAGACGTGTCTGACAACTGAATATGCTGGAGATTGTTTCTGGATGTGAGGAGAGGATTTTTCTTGAAACCCTCCCGAATCATCTTGTGGGGATGTAGGTGCTGTTTGATTATTCTTTTTAGGCTTTCTGAGACTCAAGACTCAACTAATCTCTGCAATTCTCCAGCTGTGATCCTTGGAGAGTCTTTGGCCACTCAAACTTTCCTCCTCACTTCACATTAGGACGATTTAGGCACACATCCTCTTCCAGGCAGATTTGTAACATCTTTAGTTGATTGAAACTTCTTAATTATTGCCCTGATAGTGGAAATGGGGATTTTCAATGTTTTAGGTATTTTCTTACAGCCATTTTCTGTTTTGTGAAGCTCAACAATCTTTTGCTGCACATCAGAACTATATTCTTTGGTCTTACTCATTGTGATGAATGATTACGGGAATTTGGCCTTTGTGTTTCCTCATTTTTATACTCCCGTGGAAAGTCATGGCTGGACAATTTCATGTTCATGATCACCCTGGTGTGCTAAAAAATGTAAATATGAATGGGAATATACTTCAGAGATATTTTACTCATAGAATTTCTAGGGGTGCCAATAATTGTGCCCAACATGTATTGGAGAAAAACATTTATTTCATAATGTGAGTTTCCCCCCACTTTCATCTGTTTTCCTTCAATGAAAGGTTAGAATTTTGTACATTTTTTTGAATGAAAGATCAAAATGATAAACAATGCAGATTTATTTTCCCAGCCACCTTTGCTCATATTTACTAAGGGTGCCAATCAGGGCTTGACATTAACTTTTTTGCTCACCAGCCACTGTGGCTAGTGGTTTTCCAAAGTTACTAGCCACTAAGCATTTTCACTGGCCACAATTTTGATGTTGGAATTACATTTTATATGATCAAAGTTGACTTTGTTATGCTTAAATTACTTTATTTTGAGTCATTTTACTTGATTTAGAAGATTTAAAACCCTTTCAAACTTTTAAATGCAGATTGACCACCCAAATCAAGACTACATTGTATATCAGCTGGTATGTACAGGTGGGCAAGAGGTGGACAATATGAGCATGGCTAATATGAGATAAGTTATTTGTGTTAGGCTATATAAAAGAACAAAGAAGCAAAATACAAAAACAATAGTAAATTAAAAATAATCTTTTTTCAGATTATTTAACATCTTTTGTTGTTTGATTAACATTAATGACAGACAGGTATTTAATTGGGCTGCTGAATGCATGGACGTAACTGACGCATATCCAGTTATTACCCACCTGTTTACGTCCACTTAAGCCATAACCGACTTTATTCACGCGAGATACTCCACGATGGACATTTAGACATCTCTGTGCACTGTTTAATAGGGGTGTGACGAGACAGGTATCTCACGAGACGAGACGAGACTCGAGACTGAGTTCACGAGACGAGACAAGATTTTTACACACTATTTTTAAGAAATCCTCAATGGTGAAATCATGACTAGAAAAAATATTCTGCAGGTGTATTTGAAATGTTTTAACTAATCATCTTGTAATGAATTTCATTTCAGTTCTACTTTCTGAGTATGAATTATCATATGCAGTAAAAAACAACAATACTCAAGTACTTTAAAAGGTTTTGCCACAAACTCAACTGACTGACTTCTCTTCTGTATGATTTCAGTCTCTTCAGACCTTGCTGTACATGATTTATGAGCTTCTACAACTTTTGACCTCCTAACTGAACTCCTCTCCACAAACTGATCATAGAAAAAAACAGTATAAATAAAAATGTTAACACTTTACAATAAGGTCTCATTTATTAACATTAATGTATTAACCAACATCAACTAACAATGAGCAATATATTTGCTACAGTATTTATTAATCTTTGTTTATGTTAGTTAATAAAAATAGTCATTCATTGTTAGTTCATAGTTTACAGTGCATTAACTAATGTTAACAAATGAAACCTTACTGTTTGTGCTTAATAAGATTAAAAGAAAACTGTTATTCATTTTCATGATAACACTTTACAATAAGTGCAACCATAATCACACTCTCTCAATATTCAAAGTGCAAATAAGACCAAATTTTTCTTTGATACAGAGCTGAGAGATGGTTACAACTACACTGCCCAGCCTAAAATAGCTTTCATATTGAGAGATGTCTGTATTCATCAAGGAGCCGCTTCCGCTTTCAAAATGCGGGGTATTGAGATCGCGTTTGAATGCGCGGTTATGTTTACTTTCACTTTCAGCGATCGCGCGTAACTCTGTAAATATGGAGCGGCGGCGTCCGTTATCCAACTGAATTAAATGTTTTTTATTTAAATACAAAGCAAAACGACAGTGGAGGCGTAATGTAAACGTAGCGGTGGCATATTTCTTTCCTAATCATCCTAACCACTCTGTCATGGCAACATCACGAGACTACTTTTCGCCTCGACGAGAAATCTCGTCACAGTTTAGTCTCGCGAGATCTCGTGACACGAGATCTCGTCACACCCCTACTGTTTAACTATTCAGGCGCGAGGAGAACTGATCGCGCGTGCGACAGAGCGCTTCTGTTGTGTCATTCAGCGCAATTCCGCCTATCCCTCATTCACTAACTGCACGTAGCCTAAATAACGAATTGTTTGTATTGTAATTTTGTGCTACGACGATCTTCGACGATCATTTGGCTGTAAACTGAAATTATATTCAACCCGCCAAAGTGGCTAGTGGGAGTGGCTGTCTTACCCGCCACAGCTGAAATCTACCCGCATTTGGCGGGTTGGCGGGTGTTAATGTCAAGCCCTGGTGCCAATAACTGTGGAGGGCACTGTACATATAGAGTTCCCATGGTATCTGTTTGTCGTCGTTTATATATTTATATATATATATATATATATATATATATATATATATATATATATATATATATAAAATTTAATTTTTTATTTCTATAGAGTTCCCATGGTATCTGTTTGTCGTCGTTTTTTAACAGCAAATGACCCGTTGTTGTACTGTATGTGTTTTCCTCAGAGAAGGACCGGCTGCTGGGCCCCGTGATGGGATACGGCTCCGGCGACCTGAATGGCGGGTGTCACGGCAGCCCTGCCTCCCTGGACGTGTGCTCGTCGGGCTCGGGGAAGGGAGCAGAGGAAGAGGAGGAGGCCCTGAGGAGGAGGCTGAAGTACTTCTTCATGAGCCCCTGTGATAAATACCACGCTAAAGGCCGCAAACCCTTCAAACTGGTGCTTCAGCTGCTGAAGATCATCATAGTCACTGTACAGGTACATCAACCTGCTGAGAGTCTTTCTGTCTGCTCCAGCATTCATATTCATCAGCAGCCTCAAAAAGTGTTTAGACACTGAAGTCACACTTACAAAGGTCTGAAAGTCTTTGCATTTGATAATAAAAATATCAAAGCATGTGCTTATTTAATGCACTCAACATGCAGAGATTTATAAAGGCATGCTCAGTCATCTCATTAAAACGTTTTTTTATTAATTTATTTAAATCATGTAATATTTTTTGTAATTATTAAAAATAATATTATTTGAATTATTTTACACATTATTGCATTATGCAATTTATTGTGAGAACAACCGTTCACAGGAGATTTATTCATATTAGGAGCCTAGTAGAAGTTATTGTATTTTACATATAGCCAATTTCATGAATGCAGTTTTGTTGCAGTCAGTTAAATGCTTATCATCTCTTTAACCCTCTGTTATTGGACACTTTTGCTTTTTACTTTAGCTTTTTAGTTTAGTTTTGGCGATGTCACTTTGTAAAGAAACACTACGCGCCTATAGACTGAACACATAATATGCATGCCGCACTATTTTCACAAATTTGCATTTTTGTAGTTTACACATAGACGATAACAGTATCGTTTTCAAAAACTTGCACTTTAAAACCCGTTTACAAAAGTTTGCATTTTCAGGCCACCAAAACACTGTTGTCGTGTAGATGAACGGACAAAACACATGAAAAGTTTCAATTTTACATTGAAAGTGGTGCCCCTTAGTTAAGGTTTTAACACTATCTTTAAGTTACTAGTTTTACTGTAGTAATTATTAGGTTTTGGGGCAGAAAGTGGAGTATTTCTACAATGACAACAGTATCTGAAAACTGCATCTTTAAGTGCACATAGTTAATATTTATTTTTCCAGGCCACTGCATGCCTTAACTGCTGTATTGACACCTCTCTGTCTCTGTCAGCTGGTGCTGTTTGGTCTCAGTAATCAGATGGTGGTGGCGTTTAAGGAGGAGAACACCGACTCCTTCAAGCATCTGTTCCTGAAAGACTATCTGGATGGTTCAGAGGAGCCGCTGTGTATCCACACGCAGAAAAGCGTCCACGATCACATCAACTACGCCATAGAGCAGGTACAGACCCACATCTGCACATGTGAGCATCAGTGTGTTTAAACAGATCACCTGAGCTCATGAGGGACGTGCTTGTTTTCAGCACCTGTGCGCGAGGCTTACCTGTGAATAACAACCTCCAGATAAAGATGCATGCCTGAAGATTTCTGTAATTCTCTGTGCAATAGATATTCAGCTTTGATCACAGAAATAAATCACATTTTAACATATATTCACACAGAAAACAGATATTTTAAATTGTAAAAATATTTCACAATTTTTACTGTATTTTTGACCCCAAACTTCTGAACGGTAGTGTAGCCTAATAAATATTTTAATTAATTCAATGAATGATACTATGTTCAGTAACCGAAGTCCTTGCTATTGATTTAGGATGCTGTTGATCAATCGGTAGTTTCAGTAACCGTTGGCTAAACAGGATGTTAGCAACATTAGCACATCACGAGTGTTGAAACACTGACCTTCATGTCAAAACTCTGAGCGGCAATAAAGACAGTGTGGTTATTCATGCTGCTTTATCTGTTTATATTCTCAGATCAGTGAATATAACCTCTGTCTGTCTGTCTGTCAGTATCTGGCTCTGCCGCAGAAGTCAGTGGGCAGGTACGCGTACGTTCCAGGTGCGGGTCTGAACGACAGCGCCCTCTATCTGTGCCAGCACTACTACAAGAAGGGCACCATCGACCCTGTTAACGACACGTTTGACATCGACCCTCATGTTGTCACTGGTGGGCAGAAAATCTATTTCATAATACACAAATCTATAGCTGTGATTTTAAAACATTGCCATCTCTCTGTCTGATGTTTTTAAAGTCATCATGAACAGTAGTTGCACTAGTACTCGTGCCAACAATCACTTCCAGATGTCTCACTACAAAAATAAATAAATATATATAAATGTATATACATAATAAGTAAATGTGTGTGTGTGTGTATATATATATATATATATTACAATTATATAGTTTTTTCCAGCACTAATATCTACTAATTATTCCTAAAACAAGATACATTTATTTGAGAAGCAAAATGACATGATATTAAGTCTATTTTTCTGAACAACAGTTTTAAAATTAACAATGTCAGTCCAGTAAGAAAAAAATAAAGAGAAAAATATTGTTTTCCCTTTTATTTTTATTATTATTAATAATATTTTTCTTACCAATATTATTTTTCTTGGACATTTTTTGTTGTTTTAAGCACAATTTCGCTTAATTTTGTTAAATTTTTATGAAAAAGTCTTAATATCGGATGTCATTTTCCTTCTCAGGTAAGTACATTTTTATTTAAGAATTATAAGACAATCATACTGGAAAACAAGACTAAAATAATAACTAATATAAAAAAAAAATCAGTATGCAGTGCTCATTTTTTTACAATCTAGTCCACAACCAATGGATAAAATGTTTGAGAACTGTTTCGTTCAGAAATACGTCACAATGCGTTAGTAAAGTCGGTTGCAACTTCCATTTCATGCCAAATTTAGCATATCTTTCATCAGCATTTCTTCTGATTGTGCACCATTTTGGATACATTTTACTGACCTCATTGCAGTGCATTCTGGGATTGCCTTCTCCACAAAGGATACATATACATGTGGCTTAATAGTTTAGCCAATCCATCTAAGAGAGCAGAATAAATATGCTGAAAAGGAAGGGTGGTGCCTTCAAATGCTCCCTAAGAAGGGAGCATCTCACTAGTGTTCAGAACAGAGCAAATGTATCCTAACAAGCCACTGCAGTGTTAATCCTGAAGTTCTAAAGTTCTAATCTGTGTTCTGGTTCCTCTGCTGCCTAGCAACACACACCTGCTGTCTGTTGGAATCATCACTGATTCTAAATGAGCTGTATTCACTTTTCTTCTGTGTGTTTCTGTTGTTGTTCAGACTGTATCGGAGTGGATCCACCGCCAGACCCTTCAGCTCCACCACAAAACCACTACAAGAACATCACCCTCAATTTCCAAAAGTGAGACGAAGACACACATTACTCTAGTGATTGTAAATGAGAACATATTAATGCTGCTATTGTTTATGAAATATATAAGAATCACAGACCAGCACAAACAGAACATTATTTACTTTTTCATCAATCGTTTTAAACATCCTCAAAGCGAGGTTTAGCTGTAGCTCAGTAAAAAAAATGCAGACCGTTACTGTTCTCAAACCCCGATCTGTGTAAATGTGCCGTTTGTCTTACGAAATCGTTGCTCAAGTTCCTCTCTGAACTTCTCTCTGTCTCTCCGCAGGTTGATTCATGTGACCATCCAGTTTCAGCTGAAGGCCATAAACATCCAGACGATTATTAATAACGAGATTCCCGACTGCTACACCTTCTCCATCACTGTAGGCAGAGATTTACACATTTACAACATCTAATAATGTTTCATCAAGATATATAGTTAAATATTGTATTATATTATATTATATTATTAAAGTTAGGAATCGTTCAGATTATTATAATGTTATCATAATTGTTGATATGTCCACCCAGGCTGCATTTATTTGCTTCATATTTTTGTGGAAACTGTGACACGTTTTTTTCAGGATTTTTGAATAGAATTAATAGAAAGTAAAACATTTATTTGAAATCAAACTTTTTTTGACACATCTTGGTTTGTCCAATCATAAATGTGGTCTTGTTAGATTTGGGGCGTCATGCAGCCTTGAATGATATCCAATTTTCCCATATCGGCCATTTTGAATTTTGTGCTAAAATGCTGTATTTTATGATCGCATAAGAAACTGAGAATGGGTTCACGAAAATTGAACCAGATCATCTTCAGACCATGCCAATAAAAAGTTCAAGTCAATTTCTCAAACCGTTTTCGAAAAACTCATGAACAAATTTTACATAGCATAGACATCAGGCTCAACGCTTTATCATATTCAAACCAAACTTGGTACCTGTCATCACAAACATGACCTGAGGTTACATGCAGCATTTCGGCGCAGCGCCACCTACTGGTCTGGAGATACGAAAAAATTTTTGCTTATAACTTCTGAACGGTTTGTCCTCTTTGACAGTGTCTTTACTGTGACTTTTGATCAATTTAATGCATCTTTGCTGAATAAAAGTATTAATTTTGGTAAAAAAAACAACAGCTTTCGAACAATAATGTATCAGTTTCCACAAAAACATGAAGCGGCACAACTGTTTTAAACATTGAAAATAATCATAAATGTTTCTTGAGCATCAAATCATCATATTAGAATAATTTCTGAAGGATCATGTGACACTGAAGACTGGAGTAATGATGCTGAAAATTCATCTTTGATCACAGGAATAAATAACATTTTACCATATATTCACAGAGAAAACCGTTATTTTAAATTATAAAAATATTTCACATTTTTTACTGTATTTTTGATCAAATAAAGCAGTCTTGGTGAGCAGAAGAGATATTTTTCAAAAACAACAAAAAATCCTAAAAAAAAAAAAAAAAGGGTTATATTATATTATATTATATTATATTATATTATATTATAATATTTTATAAAAGGGTAATTTATATTATAATATAATATGTGAAATAACATTTTCGTGTATGTTGCACCTTTCTAAGCACATGATGCTTTCTGTGCATGTTTCAGATCCTGTTTGATAATAAGGCTCACAGTGGTAAAGTGAAGCTCAGTTTGCACAACGAGGCGTCCATTAAAGAGTGCAGAGACCCCAATGTGTCGGGACACGGTGAGACGACACGAACCGCTCTCAATCTCTGTCTGTGATCCTGCTGAAGCTGAAACAGTCTGTCTCTGTGTCCAGCGGACAGTTACGCGCGTGTGGCGTTCGACGTGCTGGTGGCGGTGATCTGCGGTCTGTCTCTGGTGTTGTGCGGACGCTCCATCCTCAGAGGGATCATCCTGCAGAACGTAAGTGGAGAAGAGAAAGTGTGCAGGACATCAACATTTGCTTTCCTAATGCATCTTAAATCACGATTCACCTGTGTTGGCAGGAGTTTGTGCGTTATTTCCGTCAGTCTCTGGGCCGTTCGGTGTGTTGGGGCGACCGTCTGGAGTTCATCAACGGCTGGTACCTGCTGCTCATCATCAGTGACGTTCTCACCATCATCGCCTCCTTCATCAAGATCGCCATCGAGACGAAGGTCATGCTTTTACCTTTGAGGTTTGAAGGTCTTGCTGCGTTTGAGAAGTGCTTGTAGATGATTGGTGCTTGTGTTTGTACTGCAGAACCTGTCGTCGTATGACGTCTGCAGTATTTTGATGGGAACTTCCACCCTGATGGTGTGGGTCGGAGTGCTACGATACTTCAGCTTCTTTCAGAAATACAACGTGAGTTACACTGCATTCCTGTTGTATATTGTAAATTATATATCTCATTGAGCAATGCTTCTAATATGGATGTCCAGGTCACATTTCAGCCTAAAATCAAATTCACCTTGTAATTAAAAAAAAAGTCTCATTCTCATTATTCTAATCTGTCTCAATGTTTAACTTTTTTAGTTCTCTTTTTCTCAATGATGATTCTTACTACTGTAATACAGTATTTTTCCTGCTATATTATTACTTTTTATTCTAAATTCAGTAAGACAAATTACAAACTGCTTACAAACTTTAAATAATACATCTTTTTTAATATTATAGTAATATATGTTTGGAGTGGAAATGTGCTTAATTTAATTGTTAACACATAAAATCATGGGCCATTAAATGATCATAAAAATCAGTTTTTTTTTTGTTTTTTTGTTCGTTATGCTAGTAAAAATGTTCATTTTTCTTTTGTTTTTGTCTTGATATACAACCCAAATTTTTTTAGGAATGCTTTGTGAGCTTCACATTTTCTTTCTTCCCTTTTAATAAATTTGACTTTCTGCAAATATTAACAAGACAATAACAAAAACTGTAAGAGAGGAAATGTTTAGACTGAGTGAGCAGCTGAATCGTCTGATCTGTTCCCAGATTCTTATCGTGACTCTACGAGCTGCTTTTCCAAACGTGATCCGATTCTGCTGCTGCGCTGCTGCCATTTACATGGGCTACTGCTTCTGTGGCTGGATCGTTCTGGGACCCTACCATGCTAAAGTATGTTACATTTCATTAATATACATGTAATACCACGCTAAAGTATGTTACATTTCATTAATATATTCGCACGCTAAAGTATGTTACATTTCATTAATATATTCGCACGCTAAAGTATGTTACATTTCATCAATATATTAACAAGCTTAAGTATGTTACATTTCATTAATATATTAACAAGCTTAAGTATGTTACATTTCATTAATATATTAACAAGCTTAAGTATGTTACATTTCATTAATATACATGTAATACCATGCTAAAGTATGTTACATTTCATTAATATATTCGCACGCTAAAGTATGTTACATTTCATTAATATATTAACAAGCTTAAGTATGTTACATTCAGTGTTGGGGTAGTTACTCAAAAAATGTAATTAGTTACTAGTTACTAGTTACTTCTGTAAATTGTAATGAGATTACTTTACTAGTTACTGCATTTGAAAAGTAACTTCACTACTTATTACTTTACTTTACTTTTTCTTAATTTACCATGTAGATACATGGACAAACATCATAGCCCTATCATCACTTAACCTTTCTGCATAGAGTTTATTGTATAAATATTGAACCATATGAAAGAACAATAACCCAGTCTGCACAAAGAAATATGCCTCACCGTAAAATCCAGAAACAACAGGATAAAGAAGGCTATGGTGGGGTCATTTTAAAATGGTGTCAACACACAAGTTTCAAAACACAGGCTTTGAATCGCTAATTCAAAAGTGAAAGTATAATGCTCACGACCGCACGGGCATAACGGCACCGCGCCAGTGGACACGCACGGTTATGAACGCCCGTGAATGCATTTTAATGATGGGTTCATTAATGATGAGTTTATTATTATTTTTAATAAAAAACCCAACAACAAAACAATACAATCAATGACAAACTCGCTTAAATAGGCGCTCAGTCAAAGGTGAGGCGAAATGGGCAAATTGAGGTGCGACTCTCGTTCAGCCCACTTTGAACTGAGCAGACGCGTTCAGTTCTGTAAAACTGAATGGTCACATGCAAAATAAAGAAATAAAATATTAAGTTTTGTTGCCAAATTTAGATTTATTTATTTATTTATTTTTATTATTATTATTTAGTCTATTTGTTTGATTTGTAATGATTTAATTATAATTTAATTAATTGCTTGTCATCAATTTGCAATTCCCTCGCGAACCCCCGTTTGGGAAACCCTGTTCTTTTAGAACATTATTTTACATTCATTCCTTGGCGACGCGTCATGCAGCCAAGCTACAGGTATTGCGTTTATTTTGTTTTCCCTTTTTTATTTAAAATATTCACAAACTTGTTAACTAGGCTATATCATGAATTATATGATATTTTCCGATTGTCATATATGTGGACGTGAATGTGATTTGTTTAAACACCTTTATAATGATCATGTTAGTTGATAAAACAGAGGATCTGTCGGATTTACATTACATAAATTCATCAATTTTTCCCGAAATAAACGTAAGTGGCTGGTGAACTGGGATAAGAGAGTAAACTTTAAAGGATTATCGCAGCTTCCATATGAGTGTATGGAATCAGCATTTAACAAACTATAAATGTCTTTTTTATGTATAGCCTAGTCCTCATTCAAACGTCTCTGAAACCTCAAATAAACATGTGGTTGAAAACTTTGTGAAATATGAAAAGAACAGAGCGCGTCAATCTCTGGCTCAGCGCCAGCAGCGGGAAAGCAGGTTTGAATTTAGCGCATTGAACGTTCTCATCACACAAAAAAGTTAAAATCGATCAAGTGAAAGGGGACAAATTGAAACTGAGGGGGCACAAATCAGATCTGAGGGGGCAATATGCCCCCTTTTGCCCCCTTGTGGCGCCGGGCCTGCCGAAACCCCCTGTCTCCGTCTCCATCTCCATTTCCCGCTCCAGCAGCTACATCAAATCGATCTCTATGGCAACCATATGGCAACGGCACACATACAGGCACAGGCATGCACGCACCACTTAAACAGACAGAACTTTACACACAGGCAAACACGGCTTGGGTAACGCAGGAAAGCGCGTTCCTATAGTCTAGTAAAGTAGTGTAGTTACCAATATTATTAGTGTAATGCGTTACTTTACTTCGTTACCCAAAAAAAGTAATATCGTTACTGTAATCCGTTACCCCCAACACTGGTTACATTTCATTAATATATTACCACGCTAAAGTATGTTACAATTAATTAATATATTACCATGCTAAAGTATGTTACATTTAAATAATAATATTACCACGTTAAAGTATGTTAAATTTCAATAATTTTATCATGCTAAAGTATGTTACTTTTTCTTAATATAATACCATGCTAAAGTGTTACATTTTATTAATATATTACCACGATTAAGTATTTTACATTTCATTAATATATTACCAAACTTAAGTATGTTACATTTCATTAATATATTACCACGCTTAAGTGTGTTACATTTCATTAATATGTTACCACGCTAAAGTATGTTACATTTCAATAATATATTACCACGCTAAATTGTTACATTTCATTAATATATTACCACGATTAAGTATTTTACATATCATTAATATATTACCACTTAAGTATGTTACATTTCATTAATATATTATCACAATGAAGTATTTTACATATCATTAATATATTACCACACTTAAGTATGTTACATTTCATTAATATATTACCATGCTAAAGTATGTTACATTTCAATAATATATTACCATGCTAAAGTATGTTACATTTCAATAATAATATTACCATGTTAAAGTATGTTAAATTTCCTTGATATATTACCACGCTAAAGTGTGTGTAACATTTCAATACTATATTACCACACTAAAGTATGTTACTTTTCAATAATATTATCATGCTAAAATATGTTACTTTTTCTTAACAAAATACCATGCTAAAGCATGTTACATTTTATTAATATATTACCACGGTAAAGTATGTTACATTTCATTAATATGTTACCACGCTAAAGTATGTTGCATTTTATTAATATATTACCACGCTAAAGTATGTTACATTTCATTAATATGTTACCACGCTAAAGTATGTTGCATTTCATTAATATATTACCATGCTTAAGTGTTACATTTCATTAATATGTTACCACGCTAAAGTATGTTGCATTTCATTAATATATTACCATGCTAAATTGTTACATTTCAATAATATATTACCACACTTAAGTATGTTACATTTCATTAATATGTTACCACGCTAAAGTATTTTACATTTCATTAATATATTAAAACCCTAAGTATGTTAAGTATTTCCATGTCTTCTGATCCTTGTCTCTGTCTGTCCATCAGTTCCGCTCTCTCTCTACGGTGTCAGAGTGCCTGTTTTCTCTCATCAACGGAGACGACATGTTCGCCACGTTCTCGGACATGGAGCAGAGCGGGGCGCTGGTGTGGGTCTTCAGTCAGGTCTATCTCTACACCTTCATCTCGCTCTTCATCTACATGGTGCTGTCGCTCTTCATCGCGCTCATCACCGGAGCCTACGACACTATCATGGTGAGTCTTACTATCCTTAACGAAAAACATCTGCGTTATTTGAAATAAAATTGATGTTGCTAAAATAAAATATGAAAATACTTTTAGTAAATACAACAATCCTATTAGTTAGCGCACAGAAAAAACACGAATGAACATCAGAAGGTATGTTGAAAGATACAGTACAACTTCGATAAATTAGTGTCTCACCCACCAAAAGACGTTGATAAATCAGCTTGTAAACGATCACGTAATGTTATTATTATAAAAACATTCCTTATGTGTAATTTAGATGTAAGTAGCCTATACAAATTAAAAGTTAATTTTAATCTAGTAATGGGGTTTCCTGTATGGGCCCAAATCGAAATCAAATTGAAATAGGAATTACATCAAATGAAATTCATGTCAATAACTAGTCCTATCAACTACATTTTTTTTAAATGTAGCACATCTAGCTAAAACAATTTAATATTTTTACAAAAAAAAAAAAAAGTGTAAAAACGGCTGTATGTGTGTGTTTGTGTTTCAGCAACAAACTCAGGACGTGCCACAAGTCTCTGAACTGCACCGGTTCATCGCTGAATGTCCCGACACTCCGACCTCGGGAAACTTCCGCAGCCCGGAGCCGTCGACATGTTCAGTCTTCTGCTGCTTCAGCTAGAGAGACTGACTGAGTGTGTGTGTGTGTGTGTGTATGGAGGGGTTTCTGGGTAACGCTTCATTTATCTCACACACAGGACGGACATACACTCCTGTGTATTTGTTTGTTTACAGGTAAACTTGTTTTAACTACGCTTTTATAGCATTTAAATCCGTTCTAAGTAATGAGCAGACTGCGTTTGCATATTCATAAGCATCTTGACTTTGTGATGAACTTATTTTGCACTAGAACCGCTAAAGTAAACGGTGTCCTCTAGTGGCGAGGAGGATTTACAGCACACGCACTAATGCCAACACAAACGGAAACAGAACAGCAGTTTCAGGTGATTTGGTGACTCTCATGACATGTCCAGGGCAGATTTTAGCCTAAAATCAAAGGGGAAAAATAAGAAATCAATTTAAATATACATATATTTAAGATGCCGATTCAAATATTTATAGGCTTTGTTTTCTTAAATGCAAAGCAATATTTATTTTAAATATGCATACATTTATGACACTATACCAGGGCATTCTTTTTTAAGATGGTGACATTCATTTTTAACAAAGAGAATATTTGTGTTTTTAATAAACCACCATTTTGCAAATTTTTTTAGCTTGTAATTTATTTGAACAGGGTTAATCTCATTTAAAATGGTTGATTATTTGTATAATGAAAATAATGCAACAAAACTAGGCTTTGTTTTAGGCTAAAATATGACCTGCACATTCTTGTGAGATTCACCTGGTCATTTTTATTGCGTTCATATGGCCAGCTAGGACCACATCTGATTTTATGTCAGAAAATATTTTTTAAAATGTGTTTTGTGCATATAGATATTCTAATGCTTATGTTTCATATGCACAGTAGGATATTTGTGCTTTTTCATCATCTTATGGATGATATTGCCACATTGAGATGCCATTTCTGTGCTTTGTTTCAGATTTCTCTAGCATGTGTGTGTGTGTGTATGTGGTTTACAGGAAGCATAGCTTGCAGGTTTATTCTGTCATGAATATTAATGTGAACGGTGTATTGTACCTGTCTCCAGTGCATTTGCTCCTTTCAAGGCGTCACACACTCTGATGTTTGGAGAAGCCTTGGGCGTCTAGAGAGGTTTTTCCCTGCATATTGACACACGGGTCAGTCCATCAGGGAGTTACTCGAGCATTGAAGCTTTGAGTGTTTTCTATGTGTTCACAAGCATGTTTTTGGTCAGTAGCAGGATAATATTGTCTGAAATGGCTGATATTTCTTTTAATTCTTAATTCGATTCAATAATAGTAATGTAGAAACAATAATCAGTGGTTTAGAATGAGGGACCAGATAAATACAGGACCGAAAGGGAACATTTCCAAGTGATTATTATGATTATTTTAAGTTATTTATGAGCTCCCAGTATAGCATATTTATAATAACATTCATGCACTTTTCTACACTAATAATCATCTTCAGCTTTTGGCAGTTTAATATCAGATCCATTCAGATCTGTTGAAATCGAATTGAATTTGATTCATTGTTTTTGTGGTGAGGAAGATGATGGTTTTGCCTTGATGTAATTGTTTCTTATTCAGAATGAATTGTTGGTGTAGTTTCATGATTATTGTGACATTTACTGATGTTTTAGGGGTGTTTTAATGAGATTTAAAGTATCTGAAATGCTGTATTTTTATTTTTTTTAATTTATTGTATGTAACTGTAAGCTGAGATGCTTTTGGTCCTTGCATTTGTGTAACATCTTTTATTTAAAGCGTCAGATAGTGACACTCATTTTTAACATAAGAAATGTGTGGGTGGTTTTTACAATGCAGTTTTGCACTTTTTTTTTCATAATTTATTTGAAGGGATTGAAAGTGTATCTGTTGTTTTTTGTATAATTCATTTAAAATGGTTGATTCATATGCACAAATTTGATGTCTCTCTCCATTCTCAGACACATTTTAACATTCACTCAAATGTCCGCTCTTGAAGTCACAAATAAAACACATCTCTGAATGTCAACATCATACATTCTGCTTGTTTTATGGATTAACCCTTGTGCGGTCTTCGTTTGGGAAGTACACTCCAGAGACCCCAGGCAACAAAATGTAATTTTGTAACAAAATAATAGTTTTTTTTTTAAAACAAATGTAATTTTACTCTGTTTATTAATGTTTTTACTCAACATCTGTGCAGTTGAAAGATATCTTTTCACAAGTATTTTTCAGTTGGATCACTATTATAACAATAAAAAGCTACTTTTTGTCAAAGTTTAGTATTTTTTGTAATTAAAAAAAAAAAAAAAAAAAAACCTCAAAATCAACAATTTTAAAAAACTTTTTTTTTCAGTACAAACAAATGCTAAACTTTGACAAAAAGTAGCTTTTATTGTTATAATTGTGATTTCATAATATTTAGATCTGAATCCAACTGAAAAAAACTTGTGAAAAGATGTCTTTCAGTCATTCAAATAGCACATAGCAAATAGTGGAGCTCTGCAGCCATCTACTGGTAAAAGTGATATTTTTTTTACTTTTAAAACTGCATTTTTACACTAAACCATGTCAAATTATCCATGTTATCTCCATGAATGAAAGTTAGAAATGTGGGTCTTTTATAAAGTGAATTTTACATAAAAAGCTGTTTTTATATAAAAACCTATTTTTTTAAAAAAAAATTATTAATTCATTTACATAAATTTAAAACATATGATATATCCTCCAAAAACTGCACAAATGTGGAGTAAAAACATTAATAAACAGAGTAAAATTACATTTGTTTTTTTTTTTGTTTTTTTTAAAAACTATTATTTTGTTACAAAATTACATTTTGTTACAATGAAGCTTCATTGTAATTGTCTTTTTGCTCTTCAGTTATGCTTTAATTTTTTTTTTTTTTTTTAATATTTCCAGTACTTCAACATATCTTCTTTTGTGTTCAGCAGAAGAAAGAAACTCATACAGGTTTGGAACTACTTGAGGGAGAGTAAATGATGACAGAATTTTTATTTTTGGGTGAACTATCCCTTTAAGAGCAACAGTCATTCTGCGGCCTACAGGTCTAGCACTGACACAGAGCATCCAGCAGATGGAGCAGTGAACATCATGAGACAGGTCTGCAGCAAGAGCTTCATTTACTAACCGTCAGGAGAAAGAAAGGAGACTACAGAGGGAGGAGTGGCTGTGAATGTAGAGCTAGACTGCTGAAGGAAACAGACACAATAAAAATGACATTGATAAATGAAAGCTGGCAAAGCATTAGAATGCCTTTACGCTTCAGTCACAGCCTGTTCGCCAAGAACAGAGTTCTACATTTCAAACAGAGACACGTTTTTTTTTCAAAAAATGTCAGTTCATGTATTTGGTGTTTGATAAGCAAACCTTCCTAAGAGACTCGTATGCAGGGAGAAATTATATTTTAGATGCTGTGGATGAGTGATTTGATAAGATGTGTCGGTGGGACAGAAGTGTCGTCCGGTTCTCTTAACACTGACATGCATTATTTAGTGCAGGATGGAGCCACAGGAAGCACAATCGACCATCAGATGGACTGAGTCGAGTCCCAGGAGAAAAGATAGCCCCGTTCCTCTGTGTCCAGCATTAAATGAGGCCTGTTACCTGTCAGTCTGTCACCTGAGGTCTGAATATTTAATGCGAATGCCGTTTGTTCCAAGCGTTTTACTGTGCTCATGTACTGCGATGCTGAAGAGGGTTTTAAAAGCAGGTGAAGGACCTGCCTGACCTTTTTGAGTCAAGTGAAAATGAGCCCAGTTTTCTCACTGTCCTTGGTCCTAAAAGTGGGCCAAAATGTGATGCATTGTTAAAGATGTGAAGAGTAAAAGCTTCCATATATTAGGTCAATGCAGAGAGAAAGATGCAAACTGCAAACTGAATCAATCCGCTGACCTGAGAGCACAAGAACACCCTGCATTATGCCTATGCGATGTTCAGTAATTAACTAAATCATTTATGTGGTGAAGAATTATCAGGGGGTTTTTTTTGTTGTTTTTTTTGTTGTTGTTTTTTTTACTATAAATATACAGTAAAATGTCCTGGCTTAAATGATATTGGACAACAATTTTATTCAGAAATGTAATTAATGAACATTTTATAGACATTTCCTGGGAAAATTCTAGATTTTGTATCAAATATAAAAGAAGAAAATTGTTTGGCGGAAGGAAGTAGTTCTGCACAAAAGAGGGTTTTAAAGACACTCGGTTGTTATTTCTTATTAATTTACACACTCGTGCAGTCGAACTGTTGTATAAATGCAATATCACACTCGTAGCTGTGCGATATGGCTGAATATCAGCACGGCTGTGATTCAGCCGTAGGTACGAGACCTCAGGCCGAATCCTTTCCTTCCGCCACGGATTCAAATCTCAAGTTGACAGTTTGACCAAGCCTCCGTTACTAATTCTAAAACATTACTTTCGAACTAGCAAAGAAGTTGAGTCCCTCCATTGAAAATCATTGTATTCTGTACAGTATTAAAGGGTTAGTTCACCCAAAAATGAAAATAATGTCATTTATTACTCTCCCTCATGCCGTTTCACACCCACAAGACCTTCGTTCATCTTTGGAACACAAATTATACACAAAATATTTTTGATGAAATCCGATGGCTCAGTGAGGCCTGCATAGCCAGCAATGACATTTCCTCTCAAGATCCATAAAGGTACTAAAAACACATCTAAATCAGTTCATGTGAGTACAGTGGTTCAATATTAATATTATAAAGCGACAAGAATATTTTTGGTACATCAAAAAAATGAAATAATGACTTATTTAGTGATGGCCGATTTCAAAACACTGCTACAGGAAGCTTTGGAGCATAATGAATCAGTGTATCGAATCATGATTGGGATCGCGTTTCAAACTGCCAAACTGCTGAAATCACACGACTTTGGCGCTCCGAACCGCTGATTCGACACGCTGATTCATAACACTCCGAAGCTTCATGAAGCAGTGTTTTGAAATCGGCCATCACTAAATAAGTCGTTATTTTGTTTTTTGGCGCACCAAAAATATTCTCGTCGCTTTATAATATTAATATTGAACCACTGTACTCACATGAACCGATTTAAATATGTTTTTAGTACCTTTATGGATCTTGAGAGAGGAAATGTCATTGCTCCCTATGCAGGCCTCACGGAGCCATCGGATTTCATCAACAATATCTTAATTTGTGTTCTGAAGATTAATGAAGGTCTTACGGGTGTGGAACGGCATGAGGGAGAGTAATAAATGACATTATTTTCATTTTTGGGTGAACTAATTAAATGTGTGTGTGTGAGAGAGAGAGAGAGAGAGAACCTGAGCAAGCATTAGCCTACCTGTGTCTGAAATAACATTTATTCTTCAGATTCATGTCCATAATATTATATCCATTATAAAAAATCCATTTGAATGTCCGCTTAGGAAAGCGATCTTTGTATTTGTCCTTTTTACAGTTAAGGGAATTTTCCATAACAGCGCTAAAACAACATCCTTTGTTTACAAAAATCCCTTTCAATTTAAAAGTCTTTTGCGACTCACTGACTCATTCACTCATAAAGTTTTGCCGCCATCTAATGCCGTATTAATGTGACTTTCACTCAATCCATATTACACACTAATGGACCCTTTCTCAATACTGAATACATCATATTATTTATATAAAATAATATTTATTGAACAACAATATTTAAATTAACAACAATATCCATTATAAATAGCAACAGGAAATAAACACAATTATACAATTCAGTCAAACATACAAAATCAGTGCTCTACAGGATGTAAGTTAAATATGGCCTTAATATTAAATTATTAAATTTAACATAGCACATTTCGATTTGCTCTGGAACAAGTAATAGATTAAGACCAAAGACTGCCTGTTTTATGTACTCAAAATGAATTATTTCTCATGTTTAACCACTATAAGGGCCAACGGCAAATCCCCGAAGCACTGGCCAAGATGAAGCTGTTCTCAGCAGGTACTTGAGCACTGAACGGCCGCTGACGGCCTGGAGATCGCATCTCCGAAAACGTATAAACAAACTGTACAATAGGCACTATAATTAAACATGAGTCACATATTTAATGTCTAAACAACATTCTCACCTAAAAAAAAAACCCTACAGTTTGTGGTACAAAAGGTGTGGTATTTGTAAAAAATAAGGTGGATTTGCTCAGCCACCATGACAGTCGCTTCAAGCGGAGTGATACAAAAGGTGAAAAGATAGGAGTGCTGTTATCACTAGAATATCACATGGCTCTCAGCCAATCAAATTCGAGAACCAGAAAGAACTGTTGTGTGTGCGTGTTTATATGAGCAATATCACACGAGTAGCCGTGCGATATGGCTGTATATCAGATTACCGTAGGTAATCACAGCATGCTGATATACAGCCATATCGCACGGCTACTCGTGTGATATTGCGTTTATACAACAGTTCGACGGCACGAGTGTGTAAATAAATAAGAACAACAACGGAGTGTCTTTAAAACCCTCTTTTGTGCAGCACTACTTCCTTCCGCCACGGATTCAAATCTCAATTTGACAGTTGAACCAAGCCTCCGTTACTAACTCTAAAACGTCACTTTAGAACTAGTAACGAAGGAACGTTGAGTCACTTAATTGAACACATTGAATTTTGTACAGTATTAGAGAGAGAGAGCGCGCGCGAGAGAGAGAGAGAGTAGGCTATTACCTGTGTCTGGTATATTGCATTACATTCATTCTTCAAGTCGATGTCCATAATATTATATCCTTTATACAAGTCCGTTTGAATGTCCGCTGAGTAAAGCGATCTTTGTCTTTTTTACAGTTTGGGAATTTTCCATAAAATCCATTACACCACAGCGCTAAAACAACTTCCTTTTGCAAAAGTTCCTTTCAATTTAAAAGTCTCTTGTGCTTCACTGACTCATTCTCCTGTAAAGTGTTGCCGCCATCTAATGGCGTATTAATGTAATGTTCACTCAATCCATATTACTTAATGGACATATTTATATAAAATCATATTTATTAACAATAATATTTAGAACAACAAATAAGCACAATTGTACAGTTCAGTCAAACATAAAGCACTAGTTATTAAAAAAAAAAAATAGGTCACCATTTACGCTTGTATGTGGGTTTTACAAATATTTAACGAATGAAAAGGATTTTAAAGAGCTTGTGACAAAACCTCCTAACTCCATTGGATCCTCAAATTGTCAATCAAGCCTCATTAATCCGCCTCCCCTCGTGAATGAAGTGCGCACACAGTTTGGACATCTCCTCTATGCAATGCAAAGGTAAATAAAGATCTGATGTTTGTAAAAAAAAAAAAATTGTAAAGCGTTTTCTTTACTCAAAAAACCATATGTTTATAAAGTTTAATGTTTTACGTATTTGAAGCGGAGAAGAGTCTGATATGTCCCGTCTAGTTGTAGCCAATGTGCTATATAAGGATGTAACGTAACATTTATTATTATCAAATTTAACATAGCACAATTCGACTGTAACAAATAATAGATTAATAAGACCAAAGATTGCCCGTTCTATGCACTCAAATTGAATTATGTCTCATGTTTAACCACTATAAGAGCCAGCGGCAAATCCCCGAGGCACTGGCCGAGATGAAGCTGTTCTCGGCGGTCACAGAAGCACTGAACGGCCGCTGACGCACTCGAGATCGCATCTCCGAAAACGTCAAAACAAATTGTAAAATAGGCTCTGTTATTAAATATGAGTCACATATTTCAGGTCTAAACAACTACATTCTCGCCTAAAAAACTATTAAAACTACAGTTCGTGGTACAAGAAGTAGTATTTGTAAAAATTACGGTTGATTTGATCGGCCGCCATGACGGTCACTTCAAGCGGAGTGATACAAACGGTGAAAAGGCAGTAGGAGTGCTGTTATCACTGAAATATCGCATGGCTATCAACCAATCAGATTCGAGAACCAGACAGAACTGTTGTATAAATATATATATATATATATATATATATATATATATATATATATATATATGCTTATTTGATGAATAATAATATATAGCCTATAAAGAAATAATAAATAATTATTTATTTATTGATATATTATTGTTGTTATGATTAATTTATGATACTTAGCCATGAAATAGCCTTTGCTGCTGATATGCAATAAATATGAAAATGTATGCACTGTAAATACACAAAAGTCGCTGAGCTCTGTTGAAAAGGCCTGAGAAAGCAAAAGTAATCAAGAGAGTTTAGTAAGGGTCCGTTAAAAGACAAGTTTAATAGTCACTCTGTGTATTGATGCAGTAGGGCCTACATAAACTTTCTCATAAATTGCATTATGCTATATTGCTAATGTACCGTGACCTCATAATGTAATTAAAGCAGCGGCGGTATAATGCTATTTAATCATTCTTTTTCCTTTCTGATAATCGTCCTGCTGTTGGAGGGTGTTGCGGGCGTGATGCGTGCTCGAGCGTGTGCTTCATTAGCGTTCAGAAGCTGAATGTTAATCAGGTGCAGTGCCGACATGTTCGAGTCTCCAGGGTAACCGTGCTGCCGCTCGCATGTGCAAACCCGCGCCGGTGTGCGTGTGCGCGCGCTGAACGCAGCATTTGCATGCATTGCCGTCTCCACCCGTGCAGAAGAGCCTGGGTGTGTGTGTGTGTGTGTGTGTGTGTGTGTGCACATGAATGCCGACACACTCCCAGTCCATCTGTGTGATTGCTTGGAGCGTGTTTCTGGTGTTTTTCAGAGTGATTTGCGCTTTTTGTGCTGTAAGAGAGGTGATTCTTAATGTTTTACTTGTTAAGTATGCCTGTATATTAGTGCATGAGAAGTAGGCTATGTTCCCATGCACTCATTTTCATTAATCCTAATTAATCCAATCTGACTTCAAATCCTTAAAGGTGCAGTAAGCAATTTCTGAGAAATGCTGTTGAAAGTGGATCAGGCCAAACAGCAAAACAAAGTTGTAGCCAGTCAGCAGTAGGGGGCGTGTCCACTCATGGGTGAGGAGATATAGTGAGTAAAAGGAAAATTTGAAGGCTGTAGAAAGAAAGATGGCTAAGAGACATTACAAAAGAGAAAAATCAGAGGATTATCACTGGAAAAAGAAGGGTTATGATCAGATAAGTGCTTTAGGACTTGCATTAAAGGGGTCAAACCATGAAAATCTGACTTTTCCCTTGTTTAAGTGCTATAATCGGGTCTCTGGTGCATCTATCAACACAGAAAACAGCAAATTTTTTCTCCCACCCAAAAATATGCAGTTTAAACATGGTATAATAGAAAATCCATGGGGTATTTTGAGCTGAAACTTCACAGACACATTCTGGGGACACCTATTACATTTTGTAAAAAGGGGCATAATAGGTCACCTTTAATATAAGAAAAGCTTTCCAGCACAAGAGAGAACTAAGCGGGGAGAGAACTCATCCTCAAGCCATCCTAGGTGTATATGACTTTCTTCTTTCTGATGAACACAATCTGAGTTATATTAATAAATATCCTGATGCATCCGAGCTTTATAATGGCAGTGAACGGGACCAACGAGTATGAAACTCAAGAAAGTACATCCATCCATCATAAACATCCACACGGCTCCAGGGGGTTAATAAAGGCCTTCTGAAGCAAAGCGATGCATTTGTGTAAGAAAAATGTCCATATTTAATGTTATAGAGTAAAATATCTAGCTTCCGCCAGACCGCCTTCCATATTCAACTTAGGAAGAAAGCGTAACTGATGTCGTGTCGTCGTGTTTTTTCGTAAGTTCAATACGGAAGGCGTTGAATGTAGCATAAGCATTTTAAACTACAAGAGGCATTACACTTACTTCTTAAGTTGAATACGGAAGGCGGTCTGTCAGAAGTTAGATATTTTACTTCATAGTCTTGTGAAATATGGATATTTTTCTTGCACAAACACATCGCTTCATTTCAGAAGGCCTTTATTAACCCCCAGAGCCGTGTGAAGTATGTTTATGATAGATGGATGTGGATGGAGTTTGGGTTCCTTGCCGCTGTTGCCTTTGGCTTGCTTAGTTGGGGACACTTGACATTTGATATTCAACAGTTTTGATCTGCCTGCATTGACACTGTTTTCGTTAAGAGCTGTTGTGCAGCCAAAATTATATACCAGTTATCACTGTAAAGCTGCTTTGACACAATCTGCATTGTAAAAGCGCTATATAAATAAAGGTGACTTGACTTGACTTGACTTGACTTGATGGAGACACTTTCTTGAGCTTCATACTCGTTGGTCCCATTCACTGCCATTATAAAGCTTGGATGTGTCAAGATATTTATCTCATATTATGTTCATCAGAAAGAAGAAAGTCATATACACCAAGGATGGCTTGAGGGTGAGTAAAGCTTGGGGTCATTATCATTTTAAAGTGAACTAAGTCTACACCATCCCTTCATCTAACTCATTCAGGTTGATTTGAGGTGTTTACATGAAGCCTTTTCATTCTGATTGAGACATAAATCCAAACAGATTATTTGGTTGCATGTAAATGTAGTTGGTGACCAGACACTTTCTGTGCCTTTGGTTCCAGAAGTAAACCTATTTTCCCATCTTTTTCTCCGTAAGCATCTAATTTTCTGGCAATAGGGAAGTCCACACCACAATTATAACAATACAGACTAATGATATCGTTGGAATCACTTTTTTTTCCAACTGATGAACAATAAAAACATCAACAGCCAATCAGAATCCTTCAGTTATCTTTTTGCTTCTAATCTTCAGTGATTCATCTGCAATCATTGATTAAAAGTAAGAAGTTTTTAATTTGCTGTGAATTAATTGGATGGGTATTCGGATATTAATCAGTTTTATAAAAATATAAATACACTGGCGGTGACTTTAGAAGAAAATATTATCATATAATTTCCTTAGAACTCATGGTTTATACGTTGTGCTATTTATACGCTAAAATCGGTTTGTCTGTGTAGAAAACGAATAGGATTTTACTTCTGGAACCTGATTGTTGTGTTCTTTCAGCTTCTACTCTAAAGTTTCTGAATCCAGGTTTTTGTTTTAGGGAGTGTTTGTTCCTGTCTGCTGGACGGCATGGTGCTAGCTTGGGCTTGTGTTTTTGTGCGAGTGTGTTTGACGCAGTGCCAGTGTTCTTGAGCTGTGTTGCCCAGCTGCAGGGCCGATTGCTGGCATTGGGGAAAAAACAATCAGATAAATAGCATAGGAAGCGAGTGGCGGCTCAAATGCCCCGCCCCCTTCCTGCCGGTTCGGCACGGTCCCCTACCGCAAAGGGTCAGGATATTTCCTCCCTTTGTGTGCTCCCAAAATGTCCATCACCAACACACTGGCGTTAGTGCGCTCTGAGGTCTGCACCCTCTAAAATGTCACCCTTTATTTTGCCTGGGCGCTCTGCTGTTGCTAAGCATGAGGTCATCGCATGACATCGCATGAAAGCGAAGGTTCTGTTGACATCCAGCCTCAAACACCATAACCTAGACAATCTTGTGACAACCAAAAACTTATACTTAACTATGTATGTTACTTGTTCAAATTAAATGAATACTGACAGAGCTGTAAGACTCATCAGAGGCTCATGGGACCTGGCAGAAACCACAGAGAATAAATACAACAGGCTTTGCTGCTCACAAATGCATCAGCTTCTGCTAGAGGAACATTTACATGCAGCTTTGTTTGTCAGAAAAGCAGAGCACTCGCGAGACAGAAAGGCAGACAGACATGCCGAAAGCCCACCCTGTGTCTCACTGTCTCCACAGCGCTGGAGAGAAAGGAAGACAAAGACTTGTATGAGAGCAGCAGCAGTCTGAACGCTTCTCCAGCGTGTCTGGGAGAAAAAAAGCTTACAAGCAAATGCTACCAAACCACATTCAGATATTAGTGTTTTGCTCCCCCATGCAAACTGACCACTATAGCGGAGTGAAAGTGAGAGCAGGTGTCTTTAAGCTCTTAGCCAAATAAATCCTTTGAAAATCTGAACAGAGATGTCCTTCACGTTTACATACCCCCAACGTGTCATTTTATCCCCAAACCTATAGGTTTAATATTTTATCTGGGTAGATTAGTGGTTCTCAACTGGTGGGTTGCAACTCGAAAATGTGTGAGCAGAGATAAACAATAGTAAGTGTAAATAATAAAATATGGCTAACAATATATCCATGCAGAGTTATGATAGCAAAAATAGGTGTGGCAAATTTTAAAAAGGAGGTGAAAATACAAAATCCCATCAATGGTCAGATTTCCTGTTCAGCTGATTTCATTTGAATAATTTTGTATATAGTTGGGCCAGATTTTGCATTGGGCCACAATCTGATGCAGCGAAACAGCAGCTAAACTCTGTGTTATCATTAATATAGTATTATAGTTTTTTATTCATATTTAACATTTATATTTAACGTTTTCATACATTTTTGTTGTCATTTTTATTATTTTTAAAATAATTTTAATAGCTATTTTAATACTTCAACTTAAACTAAATGAAAATTACACTAAAAAAATGCTGGGTTAAAAACAACCCAAGTCCATTGAAAAAGGACAAACCCAGCGATTGGGTTGTTTTAACCCAGCGGTTGGGTTAAATGTTTGCCCAACCTGTTGAGTAGTTTTATTTAACTCAACTATTGTTTAAAAATGACTGTAAAATGTTGGAAATTAACATTTATTAATATGTTTAATACATTAACATTAAAATTAATAATACTTAAACAATAAACATTTATTAAATTGCTTATTAATAAATGTTCACCTTTGGATTATTACTGTTGCGCTAGTAATTATGTCTGATTTTTAATTTCCAACCTAAGTTCATTTTAAGCCAGCCATACAGTAATTTTTGAACAATAGTTGAGTTAAATAAAACTGCCCAGCACTTTGAGCAAACATTTAACCCAACCGCTGGGCTTGTCCATTTTCAACCCAACTTGTGTTGTTTTTAACCAAACATTTTTTTAGAGTGCATAGTCTAAATGTTGCCTTTGCAACTAACTGAAACAAACGTTTTTATTTCCATTTATTTTAGTAAACATTTATCTTATTTCAAGAAACTAAAATGTTTTATCGCTTTTAGTTACTCACATTAACCCTGCCCCTTGTGTCTCTCTTGTGTGCCCAAGTGAAAGTGAAGAGTGAAAGTGAAAAGAAACGGCGGGAACGCGGGCGTGGGGGGTGGGCGCATGGGGGCAGGGGCTGCACTGGGGTCCGAGCGAGGCAAAAGAAAAGAAGAGGGACGGCGCGTATAGAGCAGGCGAAAGAAAGAACGCGGGGTGGCCTGTGCGATGACATCATCCCTCATTTGCATAAATCTCAGTCTGAGAGCTGATTGGTCACGGGCGGGAGAAACCGAAGCCGCTCGCGCTTTTCATCCTTTTCAATGCTCTCTCTCTCTTTCGCCCGCAGAGTGTGTGCGCGTGCGTGCGCTGATCGCCAAGCGCCGTTTCATTCTCTGCTGCCAGGAGACGCGCATCTCTTTTATCGCCGGTAGACAGTCAGTCAGCTCCAAACAGTCTCAGTCAGAGCTTCTGTCTACTGGTTTTTATCTCAACAATTGTTGCCGGTTTTTGTCGATTCACAGCACTGACCACCGGCTGCCTGCGTTCCGCTTGGAAAAACGGGAGGAGACGCGAGTACCGACTGGGCGTTGCTGGAGGAAAAGCGCTTTAGATTCGGTAAGAATCTACCCTAGAAACAAGAGAAGATTCATTAAAAGCGTTTTTCTCTGTGTCGGAATGAAAGAATGAATGTCAGTGTCAATTTAAGAGATGCGTTTAATTTAATAGCATGATTTACGACTGAATCCATTGATATGTAAATGAATATTTATGAGTTCTCGTTCTCATCGGTCATTATAATAGAAGTACCGGCGGAATAAATGAGATCATCAGATGAAAATGCCACTGAAGCGATCAGGTTTCACACCGGTTTGATTTACACCGCTTAAATCTATCACACGCAAGCTGTTTAGTTGTTTTAGCTTTTTTATTGCTTGTTAACCGGCATATTTTGTCTTCTTTTATTCCGTGTTGCCTCGTTCATCCTTTCAGTCTGTTTCAATGGTGGATGTCTGGGCGGTGACGGCAAACCCACTCCTATACTGTGGCCGAATTTAATCACGGACAGTCGCTCAGAAAACACATACTGCGCTGACAGATGATGAATAAGAAATTATAATAGTTTTCCTAAGTTATGTTTTTTTTTCTTCTGTGAAGCAGACATGGAAACTTTCCGCTCGCCCGTTCACTCGAGCTCTTTTGTTCTGCGCCTCCTCCACCCGCCCGCCCGCTCCACATATCGCCCGCTTCATACAATATATTCACCCGCCCGATTTATATAATATAACCTATTCACCCGCCCGGTACATAGGCTACAATATATCCGGGTCTATAGGCGTATAATATGTACAAACCCGCCGCGGTTCATATAGGTTAGTACAATGTGACCGAATGTGCCGGTATATAGACTTTATTTGACCGGATCGTATAAAAATGTAAATATATAAACTAGGCCATATTATTTATAAAGGTTCCAATGGAGAGTTTTCACAGTGATTCATTTTTAATAAAGAACCTTTCATGGAACAGTTCTTAAAAGAACCATTCTTTTCTTAGTTTGAAGAGAATTTTTAAAATCTAAAGAATCTTTTTGACCACAATAAAGAACCTTTTGTGCAGTGGAAAGATTCATGGAACCATCAATGCCGAGTGTAATGATACCGCAGGAATTAATTATGTGACCCAACCTTCCAAAATACACGCCCGCAGGTGCAGTTTATCTGTCCAAACCCTGTTCATTTCTATGAGATACACCCCAGTTAACAACCAGCAGCTCGATATCATTCAGTGGTCTACTGTGAAGTATTGATGTTTCTGCATATAAAAAACAACCAGGAGCGATTAATCTGACTGGATTTTTTTTTTTTTTTTTTTTTTTTTTTTAGAAATGTACTTTGAGTTTAGAGAGGATCCTGGGTGACCTCTATGCACAGGGCTTGTGGGGTATTTTCGATGTTTAGGGCCAATGAAAATCAACAGGGTGGTTTCTTGGCATTGCTTTCTCCTTAAAACCCTGCACAATTTGAATCAAAATGATGCGTTTCGCAGCAGGTGTGGGTTGGTTTGGCTTCTCCTGCTGCTAAATCTTGGCTTTGTGAGTCAGTTCATCCTATTGTCTTGCTTAATAGTTCCCTTCTCTCTTCTCGGCAAACAAAGGTTTAAGACGAATGCCTCGACCCCCTGAGGCCACCATCTCACAGCTCCGGTCAGGGTACATCAGATCTATCTCTTCTGCTTTTGTTTGGGATACTGTATATAATTTTAGGAAGGATTAAAAAATTCTATTTTAAGATGTCAGCGTATATGAACTCAGAATGTGCGAGGTCAGATCTAATTATTTCAAATCCATTTTTGTTCCAGTGTCATTGTTCTGTCATATTATGATCCCGATACAATGCTGTGGCTGTCTAACTCCGGCCTACAGGGATTAGGCTCTTGGAGGGCGGCATTGCCAGCAATTACAAATGTGTCATGGCATGATGGGTAGTGACTGTATGAGGAATGGGGGTGGGATTGGCTCTGATTGGCTTTGCTAGAGAACAAATTACAGCAAATGACATCAGAAAGGTCAGATACTTGTTTATGACTATCTAAAGCGACATAAGAAACTGTGACTATGCGTTATCTCACCCTCCAGCATTTACTTGCTCACTGTACGCTCTTAAAAATAAAGTTTCTTTATTGGCATCGATGGTTCCACAAAGAATCTTTATCATCCATGGAACAACCCAAAGAAAAGGGTTCTTTAGATTCTTAAAATGTTCTTCTCACTAAGAAAAATGGTTCTTTTAAGAACTGTTCATTGAAAGTTCATTGGGGAACCAAAAATGTTTCTTCAACTGCATACGAAAACACTATTTTTGAAAGTGTAGTGAACACTCATTGTTTTCCCAAGACGCAGTTACAGTGGTTTTCCTGTGTCATCTGTCGTTTTCTGATAATTCTCCTTTCTCCGGTTAAGATAGCACTCTTGGGGCTGAGCAGTTGTCAGAGGACAGTTGGCTCTGTTTGGATGGGATATTGTGTTGCAGCTGTGGTAATCTGAAGGGTTTGTTGCGTTCGGAGTTCTTTTTCGGGGTGTGTTTTGTGGTTACGGTTCAGCTTTCTGTAAACATGTCTGCTGTGCAGTTGTAGTGTTCTTGCTGTGTTAATCTCCGACTGAAGCAACATTATATCAGAGCAGACATGCAGTCCTGTCTTGATGCATTTTGGTTCAATATCCTTTGTTCTAGTCTTGGCAGATGTCACTCAGTGAATGGCGTCTTTGAGAGTGTCACCGATTTCATGGGGTGCTGCAATTTGCTGATGGATGTATTGACCCCGCTACATTATAAAGGTTATAGTTCACATGCAGTGTCTGAAATTCCATATTAAAATAATCCTGAAAACTAGGTGTCTTGATGCCGTAGGCCTCCATGCAGTGGAAAATGTCAACCTACTTTATAAAGAGACTAATTTTCCTTCAGCATCCAGCTTACAGTGTTCATAAAATATTACTTGGATGCATCATGCACGGTGCTTTGTGCAAGCATTGTGCTTTAGGTGGTTGCATACTGGCCCCTCCCAATTTTATGTGATATTCTGGTCTTTTATATATGTCTGTGGGATTTTTTTAGGGGTTCAAAAGCATAGCACTGAAACCCTATTGAAATTGTTAAAATTTCTAAGGATCAGCATTCTCCCCTAAAAGTGATTAGGTAGACCAGATCAAACCTTAAATGTTAGAGACTTTGAGGACTGGTAGTACTACGCACCATCTACAACGCTACCCTGACGGGGGTGCTACAGCGGTCAAAAGTACGAAAGGGCTCATAACTCCTGAACCATTAGGCGCAGGCTCAAGTGTCTTATATCGATGGAATCCTTGACATTGTGGCGAAATCTTTGGGTATTTTGGATTTTTTGAAAAAAAAAAAAAAAACTACTTTTGCAAACTAGTCCTAGGTTCTTGACCCGGTTGGAACCAAGCCAGTGCAGCAAGATTCTCTGGAGTCTGATTGTCAAAAGTTATCGAAAGAAAGTTGAAATTCTGATTCACGGTCCCTAAGGGCCGCCAAAGCGGTCAAAGTGGTTGGATCTACTTTTACTAAAATGGCTATAACTTGTGAACGGAATGAGATATTTTCACCAAACTTGGCACACCTATGTAAGAGCCCATTCTGTGGTCACATGAAAAAGGATGTTATGACTGGCCACTTGGTGGTGCTATAACAGGAAAAAAAACTTAAAAATGGCTATAACTACTTCACCGTTAGTCCGATCGACTTGAAAATTGGCATACAGTGTCTTCGTCCGAGGTGCCATGATTGTCTATGAGGACACTGATGCATCTCAAAAAACATGGCCGCCATCGGCCAATGAATTTGAGCAGCTATCAGACAAGGTTAACGGAGGCAGATCGGAATGAAACTTGCTGGGCCTGTTTGACTCCCGGCCCTAGAGGCCTGTGAGAAATTCGCCTTCGCATTTTCCGTGCACACCCATGACATTTATACCATATGGTAGAACTCCTCATTCTGAGCAACTTTGCCTCTAGGACCACTGCTGTCCAACAAATTGTTTGTTAAATATTGGAGTTTTTTCAAATATTGGGGTTTTGGGCTCAACCTTGATAACTGTTAAAAAGCTTTATAAACCTTAAATTTTCTATAGTAAATTGCCTGTATTGGCTGTAAATGGTCTTTTACATATATGATCTAAGGGGTTACATGCTAAATAAACCATAATACCTTTTTACGCATGTACTTAAAGGCCTTAAAGCACTTAAACCCTGATAATTGCTGCTCGCAGCTATATATATATATTTTTTAAAGTTAATGCATGTTATTGCAGTTGTTTGAGAAAATAGCCCAGTAATCTTATTTGCTTCTCCTCTAGAGTTTCAGAAGGGTTCTCAATGTCTCAAATTGTGCTCAAGATGCCAAATCATAATGAACTCAAACATTTCCCATCAAATTATTTCAAGATCAAATGATCTGAGAAGCTGTCCACATTATTTTTATTGGTAATATTTTACAATAACACCCCATTAGTGCATTAACTAACATTAAATAACAAAGAACAACACATTTGTTGCACTATTTATTAATCTTTATTAATAAATACACAGCTTTCTATTGTTATCCATGTTTGCTCATTAAATAATATTAACAACTTTTGATTTTAATAATGTATTAGTAAATTGAAATTAACATGAACTAAAATAAGTAAATGTTTGAGAATTATTTTTAACAAATGAAACCATATTGTAGTGGAATCTAGGAATCTTATAGCTCTATAATTATGCTTGACAAGTTTAATTTCTTTAAATGTTGATAGTTGCATGAAACAACCTGAGCAATATAAATTTCTCCTGTGATACTATTATTTAGAAGAGTCTTTATCCAAAGCAGCTTATGCATTTTAGCACAGAAACAGTCTGTCTTGAGCAACCAGGGGATGAATATTTTTGCTTAGAGCCACAACAGTGAAAGGAGAATCACCAGCTGAGATCCCCAACCATTACAGACTAAAACCAATGTTTGGTTGTGTGCACTGTAAAAAAGAATTGTTGGTTTATCTTAAAAAAAAAAAAAAAAAAGTAAGTTACCTGGTTGCCCTAAAATTTTGAGTTAATATAAATTTTTTAATTTAATACAAGTTATAAATTTATAACTTACAATGAGTTAATACAATGAAGGTGATTGGTTTATCCAACAGAAACTCTAAATGTTATGTTACCTGAACCACGTTAAATTGATTTGACAAGAAAAAAATCATGAAAATAATTTTTTACAGTGTACAGTTTAATGTAGATTTGCACTTCACAAACGGGCATGGTATAAAGTTTTTTTTTTTTTTTTTTGTTGAGTCAGAACAGAGGCTCAGAGTCCATCTGGAAGGTGCTGGTCAGCTGTGAGCAGAAGGATAATCCTCTTATAGGTACAGTCATTTCCTGTGGAGTGAGTGTCACTTCCTCCTGTTTTCTGAAGGGCATGTTTATTGTCTAGCGCAGATGACGTTTGTGACCATGCTGTCACAAACAAACCCACAATATCAGATGTCATTGATCAACCCCCCACCAGCTGGATTTTATCAGCTCTTATGTAATTTGGCTTTTTTGTGCTCACAGTAGATAATAGAATCGAGCAGCTCCTCAAATTACAAATTAGTTAAAAGGCCCCTTTACGCTCAAACCTCCCAATTTCAGCATGCCCACATGTTCCGCTAATGCACTTCCCAATACCCCCATCTGTGCTGCGACCACTGCACTTTCTCTTTCTGATCAATATCTTTCTCATCTCATTTCTCATCTTATTCTCTTAGCCAGGTGGCATAACATGCTGGCTGGCGCACATATCTGGCCCGTGTCCTGTGTGCATCCCGTCCTGCGGGTGTCCATCGGAGAATCGCACAGGATTAGCATCATGCTTTGTCCCAAGTTAACAAGCTCTGTCATGTGTTAATCTCCCTGTCCCCAGGGGACCGAGTTGTTTCTCGCTGCTGTGTACTAGGTGGACAGAGGTGCTGGTACCAGCTCCCCTGGTCATGTGACCCTTCTCTGGCATTGTGTGTCAGATGGATGCACAATTTCCAGAATTTTTATTTGGACAGTTTGCATTTCAGCAAATTGCAGTGCTGTTTTAGGGGCCTTTTACAATGGATGCACCCATGTTCACAAAACACTAGACAGAATGCAGCAACATAGAAGAGAAATGTTTGTAATTTGCTATGCCATTTAAAAAAGCTTGACATTTATGGTAGAAGAAGCATGGAAAAAAAAAATCAAAAATGTCTGACACATACATTCAGTCCAACCGGAAATTCACTTTTTTTGTGTGTGTGTGTGTGTGTGTGTGCAATCAAAATCACTGATTTTGTGTCGGTAATTTCCAGAATTTTGCAGAAAATATGTGATTTAAAAAGAAAAAGAAAAAAAAAACACTCGCCCCGGTCAGCCGGATGGGGGCGCTACAGCAATCAAAAGTACAAAATGGCTTGTAGCTCCTGAACCATTAGGCATATGCTCAAGTGTCTTATATAGTTGGTATCCTTGGCTCAATACGGACAAGATGTATGCATGTCCTTCTGGCAACATTTTCGGTTATTTTGGATTTTTTGAAAAACCTACTTTTGTAAACTAGTCCCAGGTTTTTGACCTGATTGGAACCAAACCAGTGCAGCAAGTCTGTTTGTCAAAAGTTATCAAAAAACATTGAAATTCTGATTCACGATCCCTAAGGGCCGCCAAAATGTTTGAAGTGGGTGGAGCCACTTTTACTAAAATGGCTATAACTCGTGAATGGAATGAGATATTTTTTAGCACATCTGTGTAAGAGCTCAGTCTGTGGTCACATGAAAAAGGATGTGGCAACTGACCACTTGGTGGTGCTATAACAGGAAAAAAAACATGAAAATGGCTACAACTATTTCACCGTTAGTCCTATTGACTTGAAAACCGGCATGTAGTGTCTTCGTCTGAGGTGCCATGACTGTCTATGAGGACATTGACGCATCTCAAAAAACGTCCGCCTTCAGCCACTGAAATTTGAGCAGCTATCAGACAAGGTTAACAGAGGCCAATCAGAACGAAATTTAATGGGCCTGTTTGACTCACAGTTCTAGAGGCCTGTGAGAAATCCAAAAGAATTCGGCCAACTTGCTAATTAAAACATTATTACTTTTTATTCATGTGCTTAAAGGTTTTACAGCACTTGAACCCCGATAATTGCTGCTCGCAGCTATATTTCATGCATGTTTCTTTATCACACTAATAAATAGTAAATAACTTAACAGTAATACCACATTTTTGCAATTATATAGTGGTTAAATGGTGAATTATGCAGGATCCCTAAAAATGCAATATTTTGAATGCTCTGCATTCACAAATCATGAAAAGCTGGTTGGTGGAGTATAAAACTAAGGGGACATGGTGATGGAAAAATATGAGATTGTATTTTACTGCTTTTGAGTTTGCTCGCAAAAGTTTTGCACTTCACCAAGAAACTTTTTGTCTGCTTGAAAAGAATATTAAAGTTTTGCAAGTTAATGTAAAGTTTCTTGAGGGAGGGCAAAAAGTTTGAGAGCGAACACCAAGTTTCTTGCGGAAAGGCAAACATTTTGAAAGAGAGTGCAAAATTTTTACTAGCGATATCAAAGTTTCTTGGGGCAAGGCAAAAGTTTTGCAAGAGAGCGCAATAGTTGTGGTGATAGGCAAAAACGATAGCTTTTTCCATCACAATGTCCCCTTTAGAGTCTCAGTACAAAACACACAGAACGCAAGCACACATCGAGTTCAAATGGCCTATAAGTGTCCCTTTGTAGGTCACTAATCTGTTGCATCTCAGACAGTTGTCGAGTGTCACTCCCAGGCATAGCACATGTTCCAGAAACCTTATGTAAATCTTCCTTACAGTACAGGGATTACCTCTTTGTCACCTGGATTCTGTCCAGGTATCTGCCACAGGAGTTATTGGTGCCTCAGGCAGGAAAAGCTTCTTCAATCACAGCTAGTTTAGTCTCGGTTTACCATTGGTTTTGTTTCCATCAAGCCCCCTGAGGGTAATGGTCTCAAAGTGGTTTCTTACAGCCTGACGTCACTACCTTCCTTTCCTCGCGGATTGTTCTGTTGAATGGGCTGATCTGTTTGTTTTTGTGTGTTAGACAGAGCGGCTTCCCAACCTTTGGCCAAGGGTGTTCTGGGAATGCGCTGGCCGCGATCGCAATCTCCACAGCGGAGGCAGTAAAGTGGCTTTTGTCAGCTTGGACAGCAGCGGGCCTGTCATGTGCCTCCATGTGTGTCTATCCTCTTTTCACTCCTCCGCGAGGGCCACCACCCCAACAATCCCTTCTTTGGTGACTTGTTTCATTGCAATGCACCTCGGGCCATCCAACTTCATCTCGGCGTGTGTGTGCTGTATAATGGGCTCAGTCAGGGCCGCTCAGAGAGTCATGTGATCGGCTTATAGAGAGAGAACCAGTATCTCCACACAGATGCGTCTAAGACGCCGTCCACTCTTGAGTGCTATTATGTAATTTTTGTTTGTGTTATGGACACCAGTGGTCAGTGGACTATTCATGGACTCATGAAAGCGGTTCTGTGACACAGGCCTCAGTCACACCTTGAGTCAGTCTTTTGCTGCTCAGATAAAAAAATCTCTAAGATGTCAACTAAATTAAAAGGCTTTTTCAATGATTTTTGTTTTGAAAATGTATGCAAATTAGTGCATATTTAATTAGATGAATTTGATTACTGATTCTCACTCAAACTCTTGATCTTGATCTTTTACCCTTCAGACCAGCATGTTTCAGCCTGCAAACCATGCTTTTACTGCCCCGCCTCGACGAGGAGACCCGGTGCCCCTGTTTGTTGTAGTCCTTTCTGAATAGAGCCAGTGTTCCCTTGTTTTAGACTGATAGATCGGGGTGGGAATATTTGCACCTAAATTTAAGAAAAATGTGGATTACACAGTTTTAACAAAACAAACTAATAATCTAAATTGTGATGCAAACATAATTGAAACAGGTAAGATTTCTGCCCTCAAGAAATCATGGCATATTTGCATCTCTTTAAATAATCATCATCAGAATGCATCTATTCAAATTGCTTATGATCAGTATAGATCTGTTCATTATGAAAACAATTAAATGTTTTCTGTTAAAAAGTGTGAACGGTTAAAGCTAGTTCACAGTGCTTTAACTGATGTTAACAGATGTAACATTTGATCTTAAAAATGTATTAGTAAATGTTGAGATTAACATACTTAGAAGTATGATAAATACTTTAGAAGTATTGTTCATTGTTAGTCTGTTAACTAATGTTAACATATTACCATTTTTAGTACTATTACAGAAATCTTACGTTTCATTTATGTAAGACTGATAAATATTATCAGATTAAGGTTATTAGTTTATAAATTAGTTTCATTGGTTACACTTTAGTTTATTCGTTAAAACTGTGTAATCAGAATGGATGGAAATATATATGGAATTCAAATACAGATATACTACATTTTTTTAAGTGTGTATTATTGAGGCACAATGGAGTATTGGCCGGACAGATTTAATATGTGAAATCCTAAACTGTGACAAATTAGTCAGTCCTCTGACCAAACGCCAAATCAGAGGCACTGTCGCCAACAACAACGTCCCCAGTGCATGAAAACGGGCCGGGAGAAGCCATGCGATTCATGCAGCATCTCAGTGGTGTGCAAATTTGTGCTTCACCCCAGCACAATCTTTCCACTGATTGCAATTCGGGGGGGGCATTTCCTATAGTGAGCCATTCAGATTTTGCAATTTGCTGGCTTGTTTGTTTTACTTGTTCTTCAGTTTTTAGACATGTCGGTTTGGCCCAGAGTGGCTAAAGCTAAGATGGCATTAGCCTGTTAGCACCTGCTGTGCCGCAGTGGTTAGCTGATTGTGAGAAGCGAGCTTTTCACACAGGGGACTTTTTAAGGAACAATGCAGCACTTAGAAATGCATTTATGCATGCATGCATGCACAGGGCTGTGTTGTGCTTTGCCCTTAGATAAAGAGGCCAAAGTGCATTTTGCCGTTACAATGCACCGATGACCCGATTAGCATGGGGGTGATCTGCGGTTCTGCGGCGGGACAATTAAAAGACTCTAATGCGCCGTCACTGGAGACCTGCCATAAATACTGCTTCTAGAAGGTATGCGACGCGTCTGTGTCTTCAGCGTTTGTTTACATCATATGTGGGTCTTCAGGGGATAAGCGCTTTGCGTCCTGCTGCTGTTAAGAGCGGAGTCATCCCTTCAGAAGCATTAGGATCCTGCACCGGGATTGGTTACAATAATTGGATGAGGCATTAAGCATGAAGCGTGTGCAGGTTCGTCCCTGAGAGTGACGGAGTGTCGTAAGAGGGTTTGTGGGTAAGAGGGTTTGCAGGTACGATGGTTCTTATATTTGTAAGGTCACAAAGCCACCACATTTACCTTTTCTGGTCCTTTTCTCTCCATCTCCTGCTCAATAGAGCACCAAAATCACCAAGATTTTGTTGCACGTTAGGTTTGTAGATTTTATAGGTCATTAGTTTTCCTAAGACCCCACCATGTAGGCCCCCTATTTAAGATATTTTGGGTATTTCTGTAATTATGACAAAGCTCCTTGTTTTTAAATTTTATTAACATAAACTAGGAGTACTGATACATTCAATTAACCATGATTCATTCATGTGATTTCAGAAGTTCCAGGAACTGTATGTTAAAGAAATATGATTTCGTTTCTTTTTAAATTTCAATTCAGACAGGAGATTAAACTTTAACTTTTTATCAATCAAATTTTTTCATACTTGCCTATCAACATCAGCCACTCTGTAATGTACAGGTCATCAGAAGTCAGAAGAGGTCAGATCCTCCCCCCACAATTAAATGGACACCATAGGCTTCTGACCCCCCGGGTCACTATTGTTTACATGCAGAGGAAGCTGTCTATATCCCTCAATAGGATCATTAAGGTTGTAAGGCCATGTGATGGTGAGTGTGTTTTCATCCTGGAAGGAAGCTTTTTCACTCCTCTAATCTCTTCAGCTCTCCACCACCTGACGTTCTCACAGGCTGATTCTCATCTATCATTCCAAACTGGATCAATAGCAAGGGTAGAAAGGGTAGAGCGGATACAACAAAGCCTGTATTTATAAGCAATATTAAAATAGAGAGACGTGATCTAGAAGAGGTGTTTTTCATCAGAGAAAACAGCCCTTAAGCTCTTAAGTGGAAGTGATGTTGCATGTGGTTGAGTTTGTTTATAAAGCTAAAATCTTTGATATTCTTCATTACTAACTAATGCATTATTCAATCCGACCATATAGTTACTTTTTGCAATTGTGTATTATAAAATGTAGCAGGTTTTGTGTCCCCAGCACTAGGAAAGTGTGCATGTAATATTTTGTCTGGAGTGACAGATTCCTCCTCCTTTAATGGCTTTTTCTCCCTGACTTGGGTTCATTTAGGCATCTATGAACATGGCAATTGTGCTCGGATCTGCACCAAAATAATCAGTCTGAGATCACCAGAACAAGGTTGTCCCAGCCCTTAGTGGTTCACTTCTCACCTGGTGAGAAAGTAAGATGATGAGAAACCAACCTAACAAACCAAACTATCATAATTCATAATGGGAAATGTGTGTAAAAAGCAGCAATGTCTGATTCTGAGTATGTTATTGCAGTTGAAAACTGAATCAAACTATGAAGAATATGCATCATTTTAACAGTTCAAGTCCCTGTTTTGGAACAAAGTGAACAATCTGCAAGTCTGACAAACTGTCTACTATTGTTCATTTGCCATGTGAACAGTTGTTTGCAGGTCAATGTGGTCATTGCACAATTTTTATCAGTAACCGATGACCATAGATAGATCTCTGTCTAAGACATAATATATCTTTTCATGTCTATTTTCTCATATCTGGCAGCATATATGAAATGCGTTCTTTCCTCGGGGCTTTCTCTCTCTTTTCCATCACTCTCTCTCTCTGTCCCCCTCCCCCAATTTTCTCTCATTTGGGATGCTCAGCTGCCTGGACCATCTGTGTGAGGACTGAGGAGATTTTGTAATGGGCAGAATGAGTCTGAGGGGTGGAGGAATGAATGTCAACCGCAGAAAAAAAATGGGAGATTCTGGAGCTCTGGAATATAATGAGGGCAAGGTATCCGGTGACACTGATGTCCGCTTTATGAGTGTGCATTTTCACTGTTACTCTTACTCAGTTATTTTTTTTCCCATGCTCCCCTGAGCCAAGCCACTTCCTCTTGTTGGCCTCTTCCACTGGATGAACTTTGCTGTGGAGCTGCTGCTCTTAAATCATGAAAACAACATCTGCTTCAGTAAGGCATTGTGGGTAATGCATCTGGCAATGTTGCTTTGCTAGTAGTTAGCAATTAGAAATTCCCCCAAGGGGTTTTGAAAACCCAAATATTTTTTATACAAGAATTAGCACCAAAATAATCTTATGATAGATGTCTTGCCAAATGTAAAACTGTATTAATGACAGCTGTAATCTTATGCCAACCATCATTCCTAATAGCTGGAAACATCATCTTGTGTGGCTTTAATTCACTTTAGTTACCGTCTAAACAGATCCACAAGCTCTAAATCAGCTGTTGTTTTCCCTCAGCACAGCAGGCTTTTTACTTCATTCCTAATCTCTTTCTTAAGCAGTTTTATCAAGCATTCACATGCTAACTAAACCTGACTCTTTATCTGATCGTTCTCTTAGGTCTGTCTGCCAGTAACAGGGGGTACAGACTTCTGTCTTGCTCAGACTTGTTTTTTTTTATTGTCTGAAGTCTCAAATCTATAACTCTTTTGTTGCTTTTGTTTTCAGGTCAGTCTTAGGGCGTCTGATACCAGTAGTCCAACTAGTGCACTGAGTCCTGGGTTCCTGATTTCTCTTCTGCTGAGACGGACCTCCAGGACTAGGACAAGATGAAACCGGATGGTGTTGACACGGCAACAATGGAGCCAATGGAAGCATTAAATGCAGGTCCTGCGATCGAGGTGGCACCAGTGGGTGAGGCTCAGGACCAGGCTTTGCCCACAATGCAAACAGAAGGTGAACCACAGCCAACAGAGGCACATTCCGCAACCAATAAGACTGGAAAGGACAAGCCTGCAGACCCCAAAGCTAAGACGAAGGCTCCAGCCAAAACAAAGACACCCACCGCTGGTACCAAGGCATCCACGACCAGCTCCCGTCCCACCACTGGTCAAAGCCGTCTAACAAACGGGGCACAGAAGTTGCAAGCTAATGGCGTCACCAAAAAGACCACGACAGGAGGCCTGGAGAAGAAAACCTCAACCACTGCTGCCTCTAAAAAACCAGTTGGCTCCACTGCGGCACCCACAACCAAGACCCCTACCAAGGTGGCTGAGAAGAAGCCGATGGGGACGGCGAGACCTGCCAGTTCTCCAGCCAATGGCCTGAAGACAACAGGGACAGCGCAGCCCATCAAGAAAGCTCCTGTTGCACCAGCTAATGGTCTGAAGTCTAAACCAAAGACTACAGGTAAGTCAAAAGAATCACCCGAGTTCTTGAGTACAGCATAAGTTCAATGAAGGCCAGCTGTCTCCAATCCTACTCCTGGAAAGCTGGGTTGTTTCAAATGATTATTTAACAACAAGCACAAACTATGCAAGCACTCATTTCGAAAACAGCTCTGGAGTCCTGCAGACTTTAGTTCCAGCCCTGCTCCGAAACACCTGCCTGTAATTTTCAAGCAATCTTGAAAACCTTGATTAGCTGGTTCAGATGTGTTTGAATCAGCAGGACTGTAGCTCTCCAGGAGCATAGTTGGAGACCCCTGATGAGGCTAGATTTTTTTTTCAAGAAAGCAATTCTGGTGTAGCACATTATCAAATTTCAAATTAACTGTCTGTATTTGTCTTGTTGTTCAATGCTCTTAAACACCTTTACCACAATCCTTCACTTTAGCTCCAGCTTCAAGGCCCACCACTGCATCCACCACCAAGACCAGCACCACTGGCTCTCCCAAACCTGATAGGCCACCGGTCGCTAAGACACCCAGGTAGGCATCTCATTGGTTGAGCTCCCAGACTGGGGTTGTTGATTAAAATTCCGCAATGTGGGCCATTGCAGTAGCTCATTCTCTTCCAAAGACTTCAGGCATTGCTTATACAGCCTCACGTTGCAGTCCACATCTCTCTGATACAATCACTACTCTTCATTTACTGAATACTTAAAGCACTTTGCATCAATTCTAAGTCTGAATATGAAAGAATTTCATTTTCTTGGAAATGAACTGGCACAGTCCTCAAATTCCTGATTACAAAAAACTGTGAGGGGGAGAGTTTAGAAAGTCTCTATGATTAGACCAACAGTGTCAACATCTCCCCAGTAGTTTCACACAATGAGATGCTGATATAATGCAGATCTCCAGATATCCAGGGCAGATGTAGAGAGATGTTAGGATGATTATCATGCAGGGGGACAATCTGAGTCACGCTGGGAATCAACATGGAGCTCACAGAAGCTGTTTTGAGATGCCTGCAGACAGCCATGAACAGTGAAGGAGTGTTTTGTAACTTGTTTATAGAGGCATCGAGGGACATCCTGAGGCCTGTAAAGGGGCTCAGACTCATGACGTTATGTGTGGGTGGGGGAAAAATATTTGTGACTTTTGTAACATGTGAATATTTGTAATATGATATTTGGTCCTACAACCATACACTTTCACAAATCTCTTTACATTTTGACACATCGATTACCTTCTTTCCTTAAACTCTTAGAAGAGGCTTGTGGTGTGTTTTTTTCCCATTTCTTTTAAAGTAAGGAAAAAGGACAAAAATGGTTCTGTTTTCTTCTGGAGGTTTTAGGTTCTTGTTTGAGAGCAGCTCTTTAATTGCTGCTTTAGTTAGTAGCCTTGAATTATTAAAAAGCTTTTTTATTAGTAATCTAGCAAAGACGACAACAAAATACAAATAGATAAGATAAAAAAAAAACTTGCCAACAATTTGTATGAGCAATTTGACCTAAGATGTTACACAGATCCATGCTGTAAAAAGTCCAAACAGAGCTCTGCTATGACATGTAGCATCTCTCCTCCCACATCATACAGCTGAACAGGAAGTTTATTTCAAGATGAATAGTGTTTAGAGTAAGAAAACTGCTGTCTCAAACACAGATTACATCGCACACTGCTTTAAAAGGAAAGACAATTTACACTATTAGCACTGCAGTATATTCCAGCAATGGGTTTAAGAAAGATAATCTGGGGAATCCACCCTGAGCCTTTGTTTTCTGTCTATGTCTCATTATGACTGTAAGCTCAAACAGCGAAAAGGCCTCTTGTTGTCCAATTAGTGCAGGAGTTTGTGTTTTTATCATTATTTTGCCCCTTTGGGCATCTTCGATCGAACATTTAATGCTGCCTTGGGCCAAGGAAGATGAAATTTGTGCAGTTGAGCAGCATAGCAATATATATATATATATATATTTTTTTTTTTTTGGTATGAGAGCAGTGTCTTAATATTAATTTAACATTTGCTTCACAGTCCAGTAATATATGACTCAGTTTTGGGTGCAGCACATTTTTTCTTTGTATTTGTGTCTGTGTGAAGAGTGTTTGTGTAGCGTGCATGAACGAATCCACCCGTGTGCATGTTCTGCCTTCAGCAGTAGAGGTTATACAGGGAATTCTGCATCTACTGAACCTAGTGGTTTTTAAATAAATAAAACATACCGTTAGCATTAATGGTGTGAGCTTGCCACCTAAAACTTTTACATTGCTACATAAAATATGTAGGATTGCATTTTCTACTAGCGGCACCAAACAGAATTGCAAAAATGATGCTTGTTTCCAAACAGGTTTTCAATACCATTCTCCAATTTTGCTCCTGGACTGCTGAAATAAATAGAGCAATGTGCTAAAATGTTTACACTTTTCAGGCTGGGATAAAGGGAGCTAGTATGTCAACATTAAAAGGGGCCTATTATGCAAAATTCACTTTTGTATGGTGTTTAGACCTTATAATGATAAAAATCCAACCACTTCTTTTTTTAAATCCCCATATATCATAAGCAGTGTCTCAGAACAAGCCGTTTCCAGATCCCTGGCAGTGTGACGTCACATTAGCCACAGGCCCCGCCCACGAGTGTTGACAGACACTGCCATTTTAACATAGAACCGCCCTGAGCGCGTTCACAGCGAGTTTACACAGTCTGCCATTACTGCACTGACGAGAACACCTCCCAAGCGTTTTAGTTGTTCTGTAGCTGGATGGATTAATCCACATAGTTCTCTCCATTTACTCCCTAAATCTGAACCGCTGAAGAAGAGGTGGAAGATGAGGTGGATTAACTTTGTTTTCGAAAAAAATGCTCCCTCAACTCTACTGAAATTTGTTTATGTCTGCGCAAATGTGAGTGAATCCAGAGTGATACTGGATATGGCAGTAATGAAGGTGAGAGCACTTTATTACAGTTCATCGGAGTTGATTTACGGATATAAAGTTTACCAATTTATTAAGCACCACTCGAAAAAGGCATAAGGTCTTTATATATTTGTTTACTGTTAGTTGTAATAAGTTTTTGTGTACTTCGCTATGTATATGATGATAGAGAGAGAGAGTTTATGGATAATATTTTAATGCACACTTGCACTGTGTCTTATTAAGCTCTTACAGAGATTTTCTAGAGTGAAAACGGACGCTTCATCTTTTATGTGAAGTACAATAAACATCATAAAACTCGTCGGCAAAGTTTTGGCCATCATTCAGATGGGGTCGGGTACAACAGGCTTGTACTAATATAATGGAAGAAGACAATATAAGTTATAACCGTAATTGAACTAAACTATACCTGTTCTATCTCCATGCAGCATGTATTCGCAGCTTCTGACATTATAGTGCATCCTGACTGACTCCTTGCATCAGCTCTTGAAGCTCCGCCCTCTAAGGCTGAGTGCAGCAGCTCATTTGCATTTAAAGGGCACACACTGAGACAGCGTGTTTTTGCTCAACCCCAAAACTTGGCAATGTTAACATACTATAAAAAATTATCTGTGGGGTATTTTGAGCTAAAACTTTACATACACACTCTGGGGACATCAGAGACTATTTTACATCTTGTAAAATGGGGCATAATAGGTCCCCTTTAAGAAAAAACAGCAGTTTTAAGGGGTCGTGCTCAAATGAACCCACAGCATTGGTCAATAAAAGCAGTGCAGACGTATGCAAGTCATGCTAGTTGCATTAATGTAGTGCAGACATGAAAGAACTGGCCAAAAATATGAATCATTTTGATTAATGTCATAGCGCAACTTAAATGGATGAGCTCTTTCCTGATGATGATGTCATACTGATGTAAGAGCTATGGGCAAGTCGGTAAAGGGTGCGTCTGTTGCTAAACCGTCTAAACCATGAGTCATTTCTCATAAATTAATTTGTCTCGTTCTGCATCTCTTTTTCCCTCTCACTCTCGTTCATTAGGTCAGGGCAGATTTTAGTCCTCTCCAGAGAGATGTTTTATTGCAGCCACTGCACCTAATCTCTAAATGGAGCTTGCGTGTCTCTGAGTGCCCAACAGCCAACTTGATGGATGCTTTACAACACTTCAGTGATTCTGAGTTTGCTGCAGCGCTTACGTGTTCTTCGCTTGTCAGATTTCTGCATTTTTCTAGGCTGTGCGTGTTCTCTGGTGTCTGGCTTCTGCAGTTTGACATGGCTGTTTTCTAGACATGCACATTTGTCTTCACTAGTCAGTCTAGCTGTAAGACTCTGACCTGCTTGTTACTGTTTTTGTTCATCTTTGTTAATGTTAATTAATGAAAATACAGCAGTTCATGTAGGTTCACAATGCATGAACTAAAGTTAACAAATACAACTCTTGATTTTAATAATGTATTAGTAAATGTTGAAATTAACATTAACAAAGATTAATAAATGCTGTATAAGTGCAGTTCATTATTAGTTCATGTTAACTAATGTTAACTAATGAACCTTATTGTAAAGTGTTACCGTTTTTTTTTAGTTTTTTTTTTTTAGAATAGTTTAAAATTTTAAAAGCCTTAAAGTATATATCGTCCCCACCAACATGAAAAATTCTCTCTTCTATGATCATTTATTTCATTTATTTGAGTTTATTTCATGGGACACAAAAAGAAGAATGTTGTTGAATGTAATGTCGTATAATGGAAGCATTATAAGATATTCTATTATAAGATATTCTTCAAATAGCGACCTTATGTGTTCCACGGAAGAAAGTCATATGGTCTTTTCTGTTGGGCACAGTGTAAAGGACACTAAACAACAACAAAATGGCTGCATGTCCATATGCTGTCTAGTTAGTGTAGGAGTTTGTGTTTACAGGCATCTTTGATTTGACGCATGTTTGTTGCCGCAAGCCAAGAAATCACTACACATTACGATTTGTGACTCAGACAATTTTTGCTGTTGGGGTAAAATACATAAATCAAATTTTGTTCAGATGAACGACTATTGGCCTTTATTAAGCTAACACAGCAAATTTGCACGCAGGTGAGTGCCAGCAGGTAGACGCAATTTCATCAAACGCTGCTGAATCACAGCTTCACTAATGCATTTGGATTCATCCTGAAGGGACGTGAACCTCTTTATTTAGGTTAAAGAGTCCCTTCAGGCCAAAGTGCCTTATTAAAATCTCATCTGCCGTAGTCGTCCAGTCACTGGCTCAGGAGGAGGTCGTCTTCCTCATTGCTACTGTGGCTTCAGGGGAAGTTTTGTCACTCACAAATGTAACAGCAAGTTAAACAGTGTTTATAAGCCAATCAGACTCCAGGCTTCTCCGTCACTCACTAATCATTAAAGTGCTATCTATAAAATGCTTGAATGGCATGCCATTAGCTTGAAGCAATTCAGGCAAATGCATGTGTGTCAATGTGCTTGGATTGTTTTTAAGCTTCGGTGCATTTTTGGTTTTAATGTGCATTGTATTTGCCCCCAACCCTGACACAGATCTGACAGCAAATTATACTCAAGTAAGGAGAAAATGAAAAACAATGGCCTATTTTGTTTTTTTCTATTAGAGAAAAAGATTACTCAAAGATGATAATCAATGGCATTATTTACCCACCCTAATGTTACTCCAAACCCATAAAACTGTCTATGTTTTGCAGAAAAGTATAAGATAAGCTTGCAAAGCTTTTAACCAGCTTTGTATTGTTGTATCGCTAGTGTATGCAAACAATGTGCACTCTTTCTTGATATTACCTGCACTAAGATATCACCGTTTGTCAGCAAGTTTTTGTTAAAACTAGTTTGAACTTCTACATTTTGTATTCCTGCCCACAGACAGTTTGATCAACATAGGGGTGTGCCAAAATCAAAGTGCATTGTAGGTGTGGAAGTTTTGGGATATTTATTTTATTTTATTTTTTATTTTTTTGCCACAGCCCTTTTTATCTGTTTTCTGTAGTCATGTAGCAGTGATTTCACTATATCTTCATTTCTGCTACATAGACAGCCAAGTATTATTTAAAGGACAATAAAGTAAAACCAATGGCTATTAACGTACCATAAAAGACCCAAAACAGACCCAAATAATATAGTGCACAAGTCATATGAGCTATTGTTATGGTGCCTTATTGTGCCCTTTTTGGAGCTTGACAGCTCCTGGTCACTGTATTCTTTCATTGTATTATAAAGAGGTTTTTGTTTCTTTCTCTATCCCACACTGTCTCTAACTCACTCTCTGTCTCTTATGTTCCAGGAGAATGATGCTTCTGCTAATCTCTGTGAGCTCTCTTCCTAAACTGAGTCATCCTGTCACTGTAGATTATACATATCGGTTTTATGTTCGAGATTAAGAGGAAGACTTTTATAGAACCTCTCATTCACTCTTCTTCTATCGCTCTCATTCTCGCTATCATCTCTGTCTTTCTTATCTCATAGTGCATTCTTCTCACTCTTTTAATAATTGTGCAAATCTCTATACTAGGAACAATTTCCCCCCAATATTCCATTAAGTTATTTACTTTCTACCTGGTACTTGCTGACTGTTTGATTCCCATTTGCTGTGTGTCTTTACTATGGTCTAATAAGTATGACTTTTTGATGTTGGGATGAAAAAGCAATAAGGATCCAGGTACAATATTTAGGGCTCATCATGATTTTTATGATGATGGCTTCTATTTTATATTGGCAACTTAATAACTTAGAATATATAATATTAAATATATTTGCCATTCTTAACTGTTATATCTGAAAATGTGGTTAAAAAAACTGATCAGCTTCTTTATGAACTGTACACAGGCCTAATAATCAAGTTGGCTCATAGACTAATGTACTAATCCAGGTTGTGTGCTTAAGTAGGTGTTTTTGTAAAGTGAAACTAGGTCGAGGAGCTACAACACACTACTGCATTAATTCATGTGTGGTTTTCTCTGTCAGGTTTATCTGTTTATAGACTTGCCCTCTTTGTTCCAGAACCTTCACTGCTGGATCTCTCTCTCTCTTGCACACTCACTCGCTCTCTCACCTGATACTCCATATGTAGGACAACACAATTTTGCAGCATCTCACTCCCGCAAGTACTTTGCCTATATGAAATGTGGAATGTATAGAGCATGTTTTTTTAGCAAGATCTATACTGATTTCCCGAATGGGATTTGCATGGTTATTTTTACTCATCACAATGAAAGATTTACATGGTTCTCGCTGTGTCTTGTGCGCTGATACGCACCCTGCCTCGTCCTCTCCAGCTCTTTATTTAGAACAGGAGAGACACATGCAGTGGAGCGTAGACAGAGGAAATCAGAAGCTCCTGCCAGACTCACAGGATGTAGGTTAGTTTACTCAGACTTGACCTGGACAAGTACTGAGTCACTGGCGTGTGCCGAGCTTAGCTCATACTAGACCAGAGTGGACAGATACTAGGCCCCTTTCTCAGGGCAAAACGTGTATTACCACTGAGTCAGTCACCCCAGGATAGAAGAGAGGCATTATGGGTAGAGAACAGGGGGAGGGGCTTTCTTGAAGAGAATGTTTTTGCCAGTATTAACATCGCTCCAGGTTGTGTTCCTGAGCTACCTGTGTCCAATGAGTCACTGCTATAGATGGGATTTATGGCCCTTCACCCACAACTGAAATGTCATAAAGATGCAATTTTAGTCATACACACTAGTATCAGGACTTCTCTGTGTGATCTTTCAATCTGCTTTTTAACTTCAAGAGGTCTTTGTCCTAGCTGGACATGAAAGCTCAACGGAAGTCTCCTACCACAGAGTTTTATCTAAGAGCAGACTTAAAGGGAGAGTTCACCCAAAAATGAAAATTCTATCATTACTTTGTCACCCTCAGGTTGTTCCAAACCTGTATGAGTTTCTTTCTTCTGTTGAACACAAACGAAGATATTTTAAAATAGGAGATTTAAGATTTGACACAGTCTTCCTCTGTAACGATTTCTTATTTTCTTCTGTCACATCTGCTATCTGCAGGTCTGCTGGCTCTGCTCCTGCTGCTCGTTCTTCCCCTGCTGCCCCTAAGCCTGCGACCCCAACAACTGCAGGCAAGACATCTACATCTGCATCCAGACCAACTACTGCTACACCCAAGACACCATCTACTACGGCTAAACCTTCTCCTGCTAAAACCACAGCACCCCCTGCTGGCCGCACTCCTACTCAGACTCCCAAGACAACAACACCTGTCAAGAAAGGTGGGCACCTCATGGAATACAATAAACACATTCATGAATTTCAGATGTAACCCTTGAGGTATTCATACTGTGTTTTAATAATTGAATATTGATATTTATAGTAAATATTTTATAAAATACATACTTTAAATTTACAGAATTTAGTGTCCTATTCATTTCTATTTACAGCTGTGATACTGAGTTTGAAATGATATATTCTGTTTTCATTAGATGTCAGTAAGCAGCCATCAACTACAGCAACCAAGAAGCCCACATCTTCTCCACTTACCCGGCCAGCACCAGCCAAGACCACCAAACCTGACACACCTAAGTCAGCCTCCATTGCCAAGGCAGAATCAGCCTCCAAAAAGCCCACCACCTCCAGCAAGGCGGCAGATGTTAAGACTAGTAAACCCAAGGAGAGCAAAGCAACACCTTCCAAGGATGTCAGCACAAGCTCCAAGACCACAGGCAGTAAGCCCAGTGCTAAACCAAGCAGCCCAAAGAAGTCAGTTGGCAGTAGCACTCCAATGGCAGTGAAGCGTGGCCCTAAAGCCTCCCAGCTTGCAGACACAGCAGCCACAGAGGCTGAGAAGAAGGATGTAGTACCTGCTGTGGTTGCAGCCACTGCAGCAGCCACCGCAGCAGTTGCTTCTGTTGTTTCTGTGGTGACCTCTGAGGAAGCCCCTGAAGACTCAGCTACAGCTTTTGTTCCTGCTGCCACTGAAGAGGCACCTGAGGACTTGTTTACCCAGGTCAATCCTGCTGCCTCTGAGGTGAAATTAGAAGACTCATTTACAACTCTTATTCCTGCTTCCTTTGAGGACTCTAAAGATGATTTTAAAGAAATGCCCACATCTGTTATTGCCCCTACCACTACTGAAGCACCTGAAGACAAATTTACACCTGTCGTATGTCCTGTCTCTGAGGAAACATCTGAAAACTCTGTTACACTCTGCAGTCCTCCTGCCTTTGAAGAAACACCTGAAGACAGAACTATGTCTGTCATTCCCCCCACCTCTGATCAGGCACGAGAAGAAACTGTTTCACCTGTCATTCCTCCTGCTGAAGAAGAAACACCTGAAGATAGAACTACATCTGTCATTCCCCCTACCTTTGATGAGGCACGAGAAGAAACTGTATCACCTGTCATTTCCCCTACCTCTTATGAGGCACCTGAAGAAACGGTTTTACCTGTCATTCCCTCTACATCTTCTGAGGCACCTGAAGAAACTATTTTACCTGTCATTCCTCCTTCCTCTGAAGAAACACCTGAAGACACAACTACATCTGTCATTGCCCCGACCTCTTATGAGAAACCTGTTGAAACTGTTTCACCTGTCATTCCTCCTGCCTTTGATGAGGAACCCGAAGACACAGTTACACCTGTTATTTCTCCTACCTCTGATGAGGTGGAGCTTGTCTATCCCCAGGATGCCCTCCTGAGCATGGACAATTATAAAGATGACAATGTCATGTCTCAACTGGCAGCTGAAGTGGATCCGGTAAGCCTGGAGGAACCAGTGCCTGTTGTGTCTCCCCTGGGCACCACAGTACTGTCCCCACCATCCTCTCCCACCGGCCCAACATTCATGCCAGTCGAGCTCCCAAGCTCAGCTCCCTTCCTCGGCTTGCAGGGTCCAGCTGAACCGTGGACACAGAGCTCTTCACTGTACACCAGCACTACGACTATAGAGAACCAGGAGCAGGAAAGACAGCAGGATGAAGAAAGTGAGCATGATGATGAAAAAGAGCAGGATGATATACAGATGCCCTCTGCAGCAGAGAATATGATGGGAGACTTTGATCTGCTGGGCTCCACTGGTGGGGATTACATCAGAAGTGCAGCTCCTGTCTCCTCCTGGCAAGAAAGAGAAGAGGCAGTGGAGAAAGCTGAAGAAGAGATTAATGAAGACAATGATGAGGAGGAGGAGGAGGAGGAAAAAGAAGAAGAGGAAGAGAAAGAGGAAGAGAAAAAGGAAGAGGAAGAGGAGGAGGAAGAAGAGGAGGAAGAGGTGAGAGAGATTGGCATAAAGGAATCAGTACCCCAGACAGAGAAAGAAGATGACTTTAAAAAGGGGGTGGCAGATTTTGCCAGCTGTGATTGGGGTATGATCCAATCAGATGACATGTACAGCAGTAACAAACATGACTCAGAAGTGACATCTCCCGTCAATGCTGAAGACAGCTGCAGTGCTAAAGAGACAGGTGACTTCATCATGACCGAGACAGACAGGGAACAACCATTCACAGGGCCTCCTGGAATCCAGTCTTTCGGTAGTGAAGATGAAGAAGATGATGAGGATGAAGAGCATTTGAAGGAAGATATGGATCTGGGCTCAGAGCATAATGATGAGTATCACAAACAACAGAAAGACTTAGAGAAGGAAGACGAAGATGTGGAGATGGTCCACAGGCACATGGCTGAAAGTGGACTTGGGGTTTGTGGAAATGATGGCAATGAAGATGATGATGATGATGATGATGATGATGATGATTACACAGAGAAGCATCATCTAGATCTCAACAGCATGGGTCACACTGCTGCAGCAACATCTATGCCTTTGACAGCAGCATGGAGTCATTCAAATCCATTCTCTGATCCCTTGGCCCAGCCTGCTTCCGTCCTGTCTGAATCAAGCCTGTCAGATTCAAGATTTCAAGATCCAGAAACACTTAGCAAATTCCAAGTTGATCCAGATACAACCACCAAATTCTCAGCTGATCCAGATACACCACCCAAATCCCCAGCTGAGGCTTTTCTTGACATGAGTCCACCCCTGATTCAGGCCTTAGAACCTCAATCTGATATCCAAGAGGATACTGGGAGCTCTGTCCCAGCAGAGTCAGGTATCTTGGCTGCTCCTGCCATTGGAATGTCCCAGTCCAGCACTCTCAGTGGGACAGCCCTGGCTGCTCACAGCAGCAGTGAGACCAGCACACCTGAAGAGCTTCGGGATTATGACAGCAGCTCAGGTGTAGAGTCCCGATCAGACAAGCAGCAAACACCAGTCCCTGCCATGCAGACGGACATGGAGCAAGACCTTGGTATTCACCTTGAGCGTTGTGATGGGGAAGAGGAAGAGGCTGAAACTCTGCCGGCCGATGAGGTACTGGGTGATGCAGTGACAGCACCAGCCTCTGTTCCATCATCACCATCAACATCTGGTGATGAGGCCAGTGATACAGAGGGTGAGATGCAGATCAATGACCCTGATGTCACGGTTGATGACATCACTACAGTCCCCCACAACCTTGCAGCCCTGGAGGAGGATGAGGAGGCCCCTGAACAGATTGTAGAGGAAGATGGTGATACACCTCAGTCAGCCAACTCTGTGGCCTCCTATGGTTTTGACTGCTCCGCGTCCATCTCCAATGCCCACTCCATGGCTGAGAGCTGTGGAAAGAGCCCAGGCATCTTTAGCTTGGAAAATGAAGAGCAGCTTCCAGAAGAGGCCAAGGATCCCTCTTTCATCAAGGAGCTCACCCTGCCAGCAGCTACTGCCTACAGTGATGACTTGTTGGGCTGCCCAGTGGATTTGCTGCCTATAAGTGAGCCCACAGAGAGAGATGCTGGGTTTGATGAGCACTACATGCTGTGCAGTAAGACAGACCCAGGCTCTATGGAAGAAATGGATCCAGAGTCCCCCATGCACCTATCACCCCAACATGGGGACGATTCAGATGGCCAGCCACCTTACTACTCTGCTATATGTGATAAGACTGATAACTTTTTGGCAGGTAACGTATAAAGTCCCTCCTTTGGAATGCACCTTGTCTACCCCAGACCCCACGCTCCCACCCTGTGTCCTTCATTTCTTCCAAATGTGGGATTAGCAAGCAGAGAAATGAATAGAATAAGTAATAGAAAGGGGAAAAAGAAAGGGGAGCCGCCAGGTAAGGGATTATAGCTTTGTCTGAGCTGCTCTCTGTTCTTCTATTACCACGGTGATGGTTATGATTGTATGGCTTAAATTTGTGTATGTACAGTAGCTATTCTCATTTTCTATTAGAATGTACTTTTTAAATAACACTGCGCTTCATGGCACCCCTGAACCTGCAATGTTAGACTAAGTTAAGATAACGTCCTTTGATGAAAGGACAAAAATGCAAAAAAAATTACAAAAATAAACACTTGGTGGACTACAACTACCTTTGTATTTATCCTACTGTTTTTACCAATCAAATGTCAATTTTTATACTTTGTTTTTTTTTTCTTGTTTTTATTTGATTTGTTGTTAAGATCCCTGTCTTACCTTAATGTTTGTACACACATCAGTTTTCCTGCACTGTAAAAGTAGCTTTACTGTCTTTTAAAACTTATTCCAATGTCCAGCACTAACTGTTTTAGCATTAAATACAGGTTAGATGATCTTCAGAAGCTTTTCACTCTCAACGTGTTTGACATAGGGAGGTGAATGAGTGTTAGATGGCAAGTGATACTCCAATTTTTGGTTGTGTTTTGTTAGTTTTGGGCTACTGCTGCACATTTTAGTAAAGGATAACATAGATTCTCATTGGCACGTAACTTAAGTGTTTTAAAGTACTGGGCTCAGATTGATCTGGATTCTTTCATTTACAGTATTTGGACATTTGTTCTTCGGAACAGACTACTATTTCTGTTTATGGATATTCAAGTGTTTTTCTGCATTTGTAAAACTTAAAATGATGCTTGCAGGTCAGTGTACTCTGAGTATTGGACATTTCTACAAGAATTGGAACTGCATGTGCAACTAATTTGTTATCTTGATATGATTCCAGACATGATCCAGGGATATTTGGACATTAATGATTCACAATAACTAAAGGTTTTTTTCTTCCAAAAAATTCCATTAAACATCATTGCAAGGCTGTCTGTTCCTGTTTGGTTTTTTTTTTATTATTTTATTTTTTATTTTTAGTGGCATGATGGTCTATTCTCATCCAAGTGCCCCTGTGGAATTTTATTTTGAACAGGAAATGGATATCTGCTGAAATGGTGTTTATTCCAGATGTATTTTGATGAAATGACAGTCAGTGCTCATAGTCTATAATCCCCTTCTTCTATAGCATGTCATGACCCCTAAACTCAACACCAGAACAGGACCCCTCCCTGAAAGCCAAACACAATACTGTTGCATGTTATCTCAAGGAATTGTTTGACAAATTTCAAGAATTGCCTGTTTTCATGTAGTATCATTAGACATTAATGCATAAACCCAAACTTGACACAAATATTTCAAAACCTGCCTGAATGTTAATTTGGTCCTGTGAGGGTGTGTCAGGGAACCTTCTTTCTATTTTTTCTTTTCCATCTCTCAGTATCTCTCTCTCTCATCTCCTCTGCCCTTCTTTTCTCTTTTTAACCACCTGCCACCAAAAACAGTCATTTTACATCAAAAATATCTGGAGGTGAATTTAAGTACAGTTTATCCTCATTTTATCTTTGAAAGAGAGATTTGCTCCCTGTTTGTTTTGTTATGTAACATTATGTGTGCCAGATGACATACATTGAGAGTAGGCATTTGTTGTTCTCTCCAAATTCCCACAAATCCATTATTTTAATTAAAGGTTTTAGAATTACCAAGTTTAAGTTATTACCATGTGGTTGTGGATGTACGTATGCATCATTTACCCTTAAAAACTGCCTTCATTAATGGAATTTGATCTTTATTTCATTTATATTATGTTTGGATTATTTTATTTATATATTTATATGTATTATTTATTTAAAATATAAATGTATTACATCATATTATTATAATTTATTTATCATTTATTATTATTTATTTATTATTATAATTTAATTTATTATGTAATATTATTTATTTATTATATTTATATATGATTAATGTACATTTTTAAGTACTATTCGGGTAGTCTATAAATGTATTTCAGGTAAATGTGCAGTGAAAAATTCAGTTCTGCTACATTGTCAATTACATGCTTTTATTTTTAGCCCAGTTACTATTCCAAACAATCAGACCCTCTGCAACCCACTCCCATTCTTGGATTGGTTCACATATGACACCTGAATTGCCAGATTTTTGCCCAAATTTGTGTCACACACACTGTACTCTGACCCTTGCGTACACATAAAAACCTAAGTATACCTTGGGCTTAACACACAAACTCTGAAAGATTTCTTTACACAGTTAAAACATTTTCAGTCCGAAGTAATGAACTACTCTCTTGAATCTTGCTGGTGACTGTTTTTTTTTTTTTTTTTTTTTTTCAGCTGCACAATCTAATATTGTAGACTGAAAATTACAGTTCTTGAAATTAATATTCAAAGTTAAAAGCTTCTCTGGCAACAGAGCACTTGTCGCATTGACTCTTTTTTGATTTTACAAACTGAGAACCCAGTATAAATTATTTTCTTTGGTAACCAACATCATGCCACAGATGTGGTTTATGGAGCTGAACATGGATTGAACACAGAATAATCCTTATGTGATGATTTGCTAGGTTTGAAAAATATCCCGAGGTGTTTACAGAAAGGATGTGCGGGAAAACTCGATTCCTGACTTTATTGACAGTTTTGTCTAACTTCTTGTTTGGTTTGTGTGTTTTCTTTTCTTGTCTGCCTGTTCCTCTTTCTGTCTGTGTTTTTCCTCTGTTCCTGTTCGGTCACACCCTTCTTCATAACGAATGCTTCTGTTAGTAAATGCATATTGCAAGTGCTCTTGACTGTCCACAGGGAAACCCGGGAACAGCATACGTGAAGTTTCACTTAGCCAACAGGAGAATGGTAACCATCCAAGACTAATCCAAGAGATGAATGACAATAACTACCTTGCCCCTCTGCCGAACAAACAGCAGCAGCTACAGCAGCCACAGCCTCGTATCGATGTTCAGCCTGTTGATGCTCCTCAGAGGTTCCCACTGACTACATTGGTGCCTAACATGCAGCTGCGACGGTTAGAGCAGCACCAGCTGCAGCTGAGACACATTCGACAGCGCCAGGAGCAGGAACGGCTGCAACGGCTGTGTCTGGAGGAGGAAAGGCAGCGGCAGGAACAGCAAAGGGCACTGGAGAGGCAACGTCGAGAGCTGCTTCAGTTGCAGCTGCAACAGCAGCAGCAGGAACACCGGCTCCGCCGTCAGCTCCTGCAGCGTCAGCTTGAGATGGAGCAGCAACAGAGAGTCAAACAGCAGCCGCAGGTAAAAGGGCAACCGCCATGTCTCCTGTCGCCCTCATCTGGACTCTGCACCATCTACGAGGCCATGGAGACCAGCGAAGAGGAAGAGGATGCGGAGAACAGATCTGGGGGGCACCAAGGTTCTGCCAACCAGACTGGCAATTCGATCACGACAGACCTACCACTGAGAGTGGCCAACGGAAACCTTCGCCGACCGCCCCCACAGGAGCTGGACTGGAACACAAACTGGATATGGTCCAGCAGCTTATTAACCAGACTCTGCTTCTGACTGGGGAGGACGGATGTCCTCCGCTCCTGTACCTGCCTGGGCAGGGCGGGGGCATCCTCAGCCCTCTGGAGAGCAGCCTGTGGCCACACATCATGTCTCACTTCGACTGCTCCACTGCAACAGTGGCTTCTGTCAGTAGTTTCTCCCCCAGCAGCCAGGCCAGTTCCCAGCAAGGTGACTGGACTGTGGTGGAACTGGAGACACATCATTAGGAGCCTGATTTCTTATTCAGCCCAGCATGTGCACTAATAAAACAATATCAATCCCCTATCCCAAACTACTATAGAAACACTATACTGTCTAATACGTGCACTTGCATTATGCCTCATTTCCACCGAGCGGTATGGTTCAGTACAGTTCAGTACGGTACGCAATTTATGCCGCTTGAATGGTTACCTAATTCCGAACCATACCATACCACTTTTTTGGGACCCTTCCATTGGGGTACCTAGCACAGTAGTCCGGTACTAAAGGGTGGAGCTAGACTCTCTGCAGAACATTGATTGGTTGACAGAGAATCGTCACTTGTGCGTGCTACCAGGGGAATGACAACACAAGAGGTGCCATTTTGGTGCCAAGTTGAAACACAATATCGTTTCTTCTTGTGACAAACAGCCACATGTCGAGAAGCAAGAACAAGATCTGCTGTATGTCCTCCATTGTTGTTTACTGTGTCGCTTTCTTCTTTGCGCGAGAATGGCATCGTTCGCTACTTTCCAGCATATGCCACGCTTATCAAGTAAGGGTACTGTTGGCGGTGGAAACGCAAGCCGGATCAGAGTTTACCATCCCGAATCGTACTGAACTGTACTGTTCTGTCCTGTACTGCCAGGTGGAAATGAGGCATTATATCGGGGTGCCCAATACTGTCTATGAAGAGCTTCCTCCCAGTTCAGTTTCAATCCAGCTCCAACACACCTGTCTGTAATTATCAAGTTTTCCTGAAGATTTTAATTAGCTGGTTCAGTTGTGTTTGATTAAGATTGGAGCTGAACTTTGCAGGGAGGTAGATCTCCAGGTACAGGATTGGGCTCTGCATTATACAGATGTATACTATTTGACCCTTATCCTCAAACTATCATTTTTTTGTTTGTAATAATGTGGTCTCATCCATTCTGAATGCTGTCATTTTGAGTCTTCAGTTCTCAAGCACCTTCCTGAAGAGTTTTCTGTGGCATATACCTATAATGTCTCTTCTTAAAATCTACACATACTTATGGATTAATGCTATTTTATTAGTTTTCTGTAGTAGTTCAACAACATGAAAAAATGGACCATATTTACTTTTTACAATTAGTCATAATGTTAAAGATTATTAAATATAAAATACTGTCTTAATCTTTCATCAAAATTCAAGAACTTGCTCTGCCTCTGAAATGACTTTCCTTTTTAGCCAACGTCACTTAGGCCATGTGGGTTATTAGTTAATGTTAAACAGCAGCAAAATAGCTAATTAGGCATTGTTTTGGGCCAGTTTCTCAACCCTGTGCCTGGAGGCACACCAACAGTACACATTTTGGATGTCTCCCTATATCTGACCCATCTGTTTCAGGTCTTGGATAAGCTGATGAGTTGAATTAGGTATGTCTAAATAGGAAAGAAAATGTGTAGTGTTGGTGTACCTCCAAGAACAGGATTAGGAAACACTTTTAGGCAACTGTTGTGTAATCCAGCCTTTCTTAAATCTTGCCAATAGTTAATGCAGTAATTTAACAGTGGCTAATGTTAATGTAAGGTACAACAATCATTTGAAAATAGACATTTGTTTTAGTTTCAAGAAGAGGAAATTGACTGCAAACCGTATCTCCTGTTATTGTAAGTTGCTATATAGAACAACAGTATAATACTTTTGTTTTAATTCCGGTAATATTATACACATTTAATTAAGGATAAAAATTGGAGGTCAAAAGAGGAGCAGAGTCAAGGGTTTTAAACCTTATGAACCATACAGTATAATTCAAGAAGGGGAAATTGACTGCAAACTCACATTCAGGTCTGGCTCCATTTTGTAATGAAAGACAATCAGCTGTTGTAATTTATGGCCATATTTAGATTTAACCTTGTAACTGTTTGTCTCTGTTCTAATGATACATAAACTGATAAATACAGTTTATCAGTGTAATAGAGATTTTTACATTGATATTAGTTGTAATTAGATTATGCATTCTGTTACATTATATGTAATGTTATGTTGTTGTCTAAGGACTGTTGACCTCATGTTGCTGTAGCGGCTCTGGACAGAGCTGCTTTGTTTGCTCTTCTCCTCTGGAGAGGGAGATTTCAGTTGTGGGGAAACTCTTTTCTCCCAACATTCCTGAACCATTACCTCATTTCCTGGGTCCCTCTTATTTCAATGGGTTTCCTGGGTTACTGATGATCTCATGGCAACTAGGAAAAAGGAGGTGTCTAAAAGACACATGAAGGAGACACAAAGGTTTAGTAAATGAACTGTTTGCTGTCAGTGCTTTCAATCTGATTTTCTTGGGATGCTGTGGATTATGTATTTTTTACAGAGTTATATGTACAGATTATGAAGGGGGGAGGGGTGATGTTGGCAAGAGTGGTGAATTAGTAGTTCTCTTATATTTTCTACAGCACTTTAGTTCTTTAATTCCTTTGTGTCTTTGTTCATTGTCTTCACTGGTTGAATCTTTCGGGTATAGACTAGACCTGTTTAAGACACACTACTGAATTGCAATAGTGCCATCTATTGATGATGCATCATAACAGCAACTGATGTGGTGTTGGATTCTCAAGACAAACCAATTTGTTCATCAAGTTATATATTATACATTTAGAAATACATTAATGATTCATCTGCATCCATTGATATAGCGCATGTAGCAGGCAGTTAAATGTACTTTCTGAGGTAAGTTAATATTCACTGTTTGTTTTCGTTGTTGTTGTTTTGAAAGATATATTGTAATTAATCACTGGAGACATTTCTACCATGTTGTATTGGCGTGTTTAAACAGTTGGTTGTAGTTTATTTTTTTATTCAAATCATAATTGTAATGATAAAGATGTATTAGATACCAGCACATATTTAAGATTAATTTCTGTTCGCTATTTCCTTTTTATCCTGTTTTTGTAAGATGCTATTTAGAACAACAGTAAGATAATTTTGTTTTAATTCCTGTAATATTATGCATATTCAATTAATGAGAAATATTGGAGGTCAAAGGAGGAGGAGTAAAGGGTTTAAAATCTGATGAATAGTATAATTTATTGTCTTAAGTAACTAAGTTATGTTTTATTAAAGGAGAGTACTACCTAATTATAATCAACTGCGGAGTTGATTACTTTGGAAGAAAGAAACAATAAAACTGCACTATTTCATGACAGATATATTTCAAAATATATTTTATTTATTTATTTTTTTTATATTTATTTAATTTGTAATGATGAGAATTGAATAATGTTTCAAATATCTGGCATTACTGGTGAAGGTTGCATGTTTGCATGAGTATCCTTTTAATATTTGTTCCATTATTTCACTCGTTCACCTCTATGTAATCTGTACTGTTATCTCTTTCCATCCTATACAACTCAATCTGTGTCCTAATTGCAAGTGAATACAGTGTAGTCATTCATAAATCACACTACACTTCTCAAAAGTATCTATAGTAAAACCACTCGTGATCATTTTGTAACTATCAGTTTGTTATAGGCTCGGTGTTTTTTCTCCTACCTTGGACTCTTTATTATCAAGTCGGCAATGTGTGAGTCATGGCCGACGTTCCTGTGGAAGATCAGTAAATACTTGCTAGTAACAATTAAAACTACATACACATTTCTAACAACCATAAGAGGATAAATGCTAATTTTAGCCTGTAGCCTGCTTGTAATATTTTGCTAAATCAGCCACAGCTATGCTAAAATGACCTTTCTCGAGCGTCTTGACTTTGCTGGCCGGTGTAATAGTCACACTAGATATGAATACCCCAAACTACTTTGAACAAACATAGTTTTAAAGCATAACCGATTTTCACACAAGTGTTTCAGTGGGTCAGACGTCTCTGCAGCGTGTAGACCTACTTACAAAGCCCGCGCGCGCCAAACTGCACTTGACAAGAACGGTTAAAGGTGCCCTAGAATTGAAAATTTAATTTACCTCCTATAGTTAAATAATTAGAGTTCAGTACATGGAAATGACATACAGTGAGTCTCAAACACCATTGTCTCCTCCTCCTTATGTAAATCTCATTTGTTTAAAAGACCTCCGAAGAACAGGCGAATCTCAACATAACACAGACTGTTATGCAACAGTCGGGATCATAATATGTATGACCCCAATATTTGCATATGCCAGCTCATGTTCAAGGCATTAGACAAGCCAGTATTAACGTCTGGATCTGTGCACAGCTGAATCATCAGACTTTATGCAGGTAAGCAAGCAAGGATAATAGCGAAAAATGGCAGATGGAGCAATAATAACTGACATGATCCATGATATCATGTTATTTTTAGTGATATTTGTAAATTGTCTTTCTAAATGTTTCATTAGCATGTTGCTAATGTACTGTTAAATGTGGATAAAGTTACCATTGTTTCTTACTGTATCCCAGAGACTGGAGCCATCGTTATTTTCATTATTAAACACTTGCAGTCTGTATAATTCATAAACACAACTTCATTCTTTATAAATCTCTCCAACAGTGTGTAATGTTAGCTTTAGCCATGGAGCACAGCCTCAAACTCATTCAGAATCAAATGTAAACATCCAAATAAATACAATACTTTTACATGATCTGAGGCTGCATGACGAACACTTTGTAAAGATCCATTTTGAGGGTTATATTAGCTGTGTTAACTTTGTTTATGCAATAATACAATATTAATAATATTATGTTTATCTATAATACAGAGTTGCGAGCTCAGGGGCGGGGAGCACAAGCATTTAAAGGAGAAGCGCGCTGAAATGGTGCATAGTTAATGATGCCCCAAAATAGGCAGTTAAAAAACTGAATAACAGAAAAATCTATGGGGTATTTTAAGCTGAAACTTCACAGACACATTCAGGGGACACCTTAGACTTATATTAAATCTTGTGAAAAAGGGTTCTAGGGCACCTTTAACCAATCACTGCGCCTCTGTCTGATGTATTTTATTTAGCCTACTGATTATCCTATTTAATATATTTTAAACAGCTGCATTAACACTTATGCTTCTTTAATTTTTATTTTTTTCAAGAAATTGCATTATCTCTTACATTGATAAAATGCACGAATTTGGATATTTGACTTTCAGTTTGAGCTACATATTTATTATTAATAATAATAATAATAATAAAATCTGTTTAACCATTTTAAACGGTCAGTTTTATATCTGACTGACCAAAGAATGAAATTTGTTTGGATAGTGGTGTGAATAATTAAAGGGTTCACCCAAAAATGAAAATTATGTCATTAATGACTCACCCTCATGTCGTTCCAAACCCGTAAGACCTCCATTCATCTTCGGAACACAGTTTAAGATATTTTAGATTTAGTCCGAGAGCTTTCAGTCCCTCCATTGAAAATGTATGTACGGTACACTGTCCATGTCCAGAAAGGTAATAAAAACATCATCAAAGTAGTCCATGTGACATCAGTGGGTTAGTTAGAATTTTTTGAAGCATCGAAAATACATTTTGGTCCAAAAATAACAAAAACTACGACTTTATTCAGCATTGTATTCTCTTCTGGAATCCTTTCCATTGAATTGATTCCATTGAATTGATTCCATTGAATCCTTTCATCTGTCGGCGTTGGTAATGCACTTTTACGTCATTGTTTTTGGCGATTAGGACTTCCACACTTACGCACCATTTTAAAAAATATAGCAATACCAAAATACAAACAATGTAGAATAGCTTGAATACAGTGTGCGTCTCCCTCAGACTGTAATCGAAGCTCGGGCGCACCGGATAACACGTCAGCAGCGTCTTACATCAGCAGCGTCACTGCGGAGTCGTGAACCTGGATTGGAAACTACTTTGATGATGTTTTTATTACCTTTCTGGACATGGACAGTATACCGTACATACATTTTCAATGGAGGGACAGAAAGCTCTCGGACTAAATCTAAAATATCTTAAACTGTGTTCCGAAGATGAACGAAGGTCTTACGGGTTTGGAACGACATGAGGGTGAGTCATTAATGACATAATTTTCATTTTTGGGTGAACTAACCCTTTAACACATGCTAATAAAATACATTGAAACGTTCACCCATTATGTACCTGAAAAAAAATATTAATAACGGAATTTTATGTGGGAATTTTAAAGCGCTTTAAAAAAAAAAAAAAAATTCTTACAACAAAGGTGTCGTCATTGTGATCCACAGGGGGGCGCATTTTCCAACTTTAACTCAAAAGCAAACGCTCATCAGTGTGTATTAAAACGTTAGCAGTAGCATCTCTGTTCTAATCCTGGATTAATTTGTACTTCAGCACTACATCTGACTGGGAGTTGCATTAAAAAAAAAAAAAAAAAAAACACTTGCAAAGGGACATTAAGTGCGTCATGACCTTAACCTGATCTAGTGTTTATTCAACCACGATACAGGTGTATTTCAACCAGATTTTATTGGACACAATATGTAATGTTGTGATATTTTGAGTTTTTTAACGAATAAAGACAATGATATAAAGGCTATAAAGGCCTATAGGTAATACAATATTTTGTAGGCTACTGCAGTAATGTTATGGCATGAGACATAAAGAGTCAATGTTTACAAAAAAAAAAAAAAAAAAATGCAATTAATTGTAGGGTTTTTATATTTCTAAAGCATGTGAATTTCACTTCGCCCAAAGCTCAACACGTGTTGTGAGTGAAAACGAAAGCGCTGTCGGACACAAACGTCCGTCACATGACCGCGCTCCGGTGCGCGCAGGCACCAGAGCGCGCACCATCAGAGCGCGAGATCACCGGGTGACGGTTACTGCGCGTGCTTTAGTCTCATCACAGAATGACAGCAGCAGGACGGATAATTGTGCGCTCCTGGTGACTCTCTATTGAACCGGACTGGGAGTCTGCGGAGTCCGAAGATGCACTTTAGGGTCTAATTTTGGACTTCATTTAGCAGTGTACCAGTGATGAATATCTGTCCCAGACGCATGGAAAACAACTTCCCTTTATGCATTTGTATGCTGCACGTTTATGAATACGATCCAATCTAAACTGAGCGACTGACAAACTTGTATCTTTGCCTCATCAAGGGAGTTCACGCAGAAATGGCTCCGTGGATCTGATCTTTATGACAGAACAGGGCAGCGCAACAGGACGCAGTTCATCGCATCTGCTTCATCACAATAGCGAGTATTTAACGCATCATTGCCGTTATGATGTGACTCGTTAGTGAAACTGAAGCTGCTCAGGTGAGAAGCATCGGCATCTCCGCTCCCTGTCACCTGAGATGGCCATCAACATCACCGGCTCCATGCGTGTAAGTTTAGACCATCTGTCGCTCCTGTGAATGAGCTGTGGAGCTCTAATGCACTTCACATAATCCATATTTTATTTGTGTGTGTGTGTGTGTGTTTGTGCTGTCTTGAAAGCTACTCGAATACGCTTGTAAAATGACACTCAACAAATAGAATGAACATATAACCTTAAGACAGGCAGTCGAGAGCAGGTTTTATGTACTTTTTATTTTATATTCTATTTCGCTTTTGTTTATTTATTTTTAGTACTTCAGCTCGAACTTATGTCAGATAGTTGCCAGTGCAACATTTCTCATTTTTAAGTTTTTCATCTAATATTCTGTTTCATTTCAGTGGACGAAAAGTTTTGCCCTAATCTTCCATATAAGTATACAATTTAAATGATGATTACATTTAGTGTTTAAAGTGACTTTTTAGTGCATAGCATATATATTAATTAATTCATATTAATTAACCCTTATTATTGACGGATTATAGACTGTAAATAAGCACAAACATGAGTAGGTGAACCTCATGCTATCTGTGTTTGCTTTGGTTTTGCTCATGTTTAGATTCCTTGGTTTTCATCAGTTTCTATGGTTTTTCATTGTTTCATTTGGCACACCTAGTATTCATTGTGTTGATTGGTTTGGTCTGTGTATTTAAGTTCTGTGTTTTTTTTCAGTTCATTGTCTGTCTTTGTTAGATATTATTGTGTTGTTCTGTTCTAGTTTTAATAGTTCCTGTATTCAGAGTTTCTTGTTATTTTGAATTTTTGCTGTATTAAAGAATGGCTGCACCTCATCATTACAACCAGAGCTCCCAGGTGAAAAAAAAAGTACATTTCTATAATGTACTTAAAGTGCTCTATTTTTACGCACTAATTTTGTACTTAATATACTAAAAATTATTTTTTAGTACTTCTTAAGATAATCTTAAGAACATCTAAGTGTACTCAACTGTGCTATTTTGAGATACCATGAAATATGAACTAAAATATGCTTTTAATATACTATCTCTGTATTTAAAAAAATTTATTTAGTTACCACTTGTAGTACACTATGGGTTCAAATGCACTATAAGTGGTATCTAAATATATTTTGTAAATACAGATATAGTATATTAAAAGCACATTTTAGATCATATTTCATGGTATCTCAAAAAGCACAGTTGAGTACACTTAGATGTTCTTAAGATGATCTTAAGAAGTACTAAAAAATAATTTTTAGTACATTAAGTACAAAATTAGTGCGTAAAAATAGAGCACTTTAAGTACATTATAGAAATGTACTTTTTTTCACCTGGGCTTACACACAAGTGAACTCTTTTCTGCCCTCATTTAACCTCTTGAGGATTTACTACAGTGTTGCAATTATATAATAAGCTCTGTGAAAAAAAAAAAAAAGATTTCTTTATTTAGCATTTGGATTTGAGTATAATCCTGTTGCTGGCGTAATTTAGGATAAATTACCTGGATTTACTCTTTTTGTAATCTTTGTTCTATATTAGGATGTTTCAGCAGGTTTGTCATTTGAAGTGAAGGTGGTCAGCAGCTGTTTCAGCCCTCTCTCACTTTTGTGTACATGAAACCTGTAAATATGGTTCATAATGATGGTCTTCTCAACCAATCTAGAGTTTCAAGAGAATCTCTCAGGAATAATTCAACTGGTTTCTGTCAGGTGCTCATCAGTTTTGCAGAAAAAGCTTTGGATTGAGCATGTTTAGGGTGATGTAGAGTTTGGACTGTCTGTTGTGTTCTTTGTGATGTTCACTGTAGGAAAAATACAGGCTGAATTATACAAACCCCAATTATAAAGCGTTAGATTGGTGGGGGGGGGTCTCATCTTCCAACTAATTATTTCTTTAAATTAACAGACCTCATGTTTTGTGGCTTTTCCCCCATCTTTGTTGTATTTGAGGTCAGCTATATGTAATAAATTTAAAAGAATAGCAGAGTCCACACCACACCTATAACAATAATGGCACAGAAAAAGAATATCTTTTAAATCGCTTTCGGAATGATGTTTTCCATCTGCTGAATGATTAAAACATTGGCAGCTAATCAGAATCCACCAGACTTTAAAGAGTTTGAGCATTTATAATGCAGTGTGCGCTTATAATAAACAGGACGTTATTGTCTGTTGGTGTGGGCACTAAAATTTTTTGTTCATGGTGTGAACCTTTACTGCTTTATGCAGCAAAAAATCAGAGAGGCTCTCTGTCGCATCGATGTTTCAGCTTCGTCCAGGGAAGAATTAAAAATTAAACAGCTTTTCTTACAGAACTGAGCCTGTCTTGCTGTACTGTGGACAAGAAACTGCCTCAGCTGTTTTTTTGTCAGTACGGTATGTCTGCCAGTGAGAGCTCAGACTTGTTTGTAATGTTTCAACACAAACTTTAAACTGAATTAATGGTCACAGGCAAAATTAGGCCCAGAACATACAAACTTTGAGTAGGATGTACTTGAAAAAGCTATTTTCACCCTGTAAGTGCTTAAATTGCTTAAAATTAAACATTTTTAGTGTAGAAAGACTCAAAAATGTTTAAATGTAAAGCAGAACAGACTCAAAAAGTTAACTTATGCTATTGGGCATTATTTAATGGGGTGGTTGATTATGATTTCACTTTTTAAACTTTAGTAAGTGTGTAATGTTGCTGTTTGAGCATAAACAACATCTGCAAAGTTATGATGCTCAAAGTTCAATGCAAAGAAATCTCTGTTTAAGAACTACAACAAACGGCTAGTTGGGACTACAACAAGCTTCTTCTCAGGTTGGTGACATCACAAACCCCAAAATTTACATAAACCCCGCCCCCGGGAACATGCAACAAATGGGGTGAGGCCATGTTGGGCTGCTTTAGAGAAGAGGAAGAGTTGTTGTAGTAGAGTGTTGTTACCTTCATTTTATGCTGGACTGCTTCAAGAATCAACTCCACAGCAACTACATAAATTTATCCACTAACCGTTCAGAAACGTCCAGTTTCATTCTAAAAGTTGTAACTTCTTCCTGAGTCTCTCCATCATGTCGACTCCGGTTTGAACAATGTAAGGCTGAACACCGTTACTGACGATCCTCATTTTGGCTGCGTGAGATTCTCCAGCTTTGTTGTTGTTGAGCAATCTAAGCGCGAGCTTTTAAAGCCCCGCCCTCTTCTGGAAAGGGGGCCGGGAGCAGCAGCTCATTTGCATATAAAGGGACACACACAAAATCGATGTGTTTTTGTTCACACCCAAATAGGGGCAAATTTGACAAGCTTAATGAATGATCTGTGGGGTATTTTGAGCTGAAACTTCACAGACACATTCTGTGGAAATCAGAGACTTATATTACATCTTGTAAAAGGGGCATAATAGGTCCCCTTTAAGTTTAACTTTTTGAGTTCATCTGATGCAATACAGTAAATACCTCACTATAAATAGACTCAGGTGTGATATTGTCTATTGTGACACTAATGACGATGTGAATCAAAAACGTTTTGTGTTTGCACTGAGCACATTGCAATTTTTTGGCCTCTGAATAAAAGTATTTTGTTAGAAATTTTCTACGATTATGTGTGCAAGCTTATGCCCTTGTTAGACTTGGTTGTTATTTTTTGAGCTTACGCATTAAAGTATTTCCCATTTACAAACTTCTTCAGTGCTAAGATTGTTGCATTCTGAAATTTCAGAGTGCAATCTGAAATGGAGATACATGCGGCTTTTTTTCGCATTGTGTTCATGCATCCAGCTATGCTTTCGTATACTTGCGCGGTATGTTTCTTCCAATTAGATTTGTCTGCAAGGTGTTTGTGTAACTGTCCCGTTCGCTGGAGAAAGATCCATCCCATGATACTTTTAGCCTGGCCGTGTCCCCCTTCACCCCCTGCTTTTGGAGCCCATTAGATGCATTAAAGCTCATCGCACAAAATCAATAACCTGCTGCGGGTCGTTTTCTAAAACAATTGTCCAAATGTCTTTCTTCTGTGAGGAGAGAAGAAACCAGCCCTAATGCCCTCAAGTGTCACAGCTGGTAATGCAAGCGTTCCAGTTATGAGCTTTCTGTCCATTGTGACTAGAGCGAAACGCCTTCAGACGGCTTGAAGGGCCCTTATGGTGAAATTCACCAGCATCTGTTTACATAAAAAAGAACATGAGCGCCATCAAAACATAATGTGAGACGGGGATGTTTTGACAACACTAGAAGACATTTTGACCACCTCATTTGGTAGATTTGTGCATGAAATCTTGATGCAAATGTCCTCGTCTGTAACCTCACACTAGTCTAGTGTTTATGACAGATGATGATGTTGTGACAAAATAGACGCCTGCTTTTTAATGCAAGGCAATTGTTTTCTGAAATGCTGTTTAAATATGCAGTAATTTGCATATATTTCCTGAACAAAAATCTGAACATTGGATAAAGCCAGATTCAGAATTCTTGTTTGATTTTGTTGACATTTTAGAGTTTAAAGCTTTTACAGAAGGGATTTTGTATATCTCTTTTTATCACTCCATAAATCTGGCAACAGACAGAAAACACCAGGTTTTTAGGAAAAAATAATATATAAATGAATGATAGGCCTATATGGACAAACCCCTCAGTAAAAACCTTTAGAATATAGACAGGAATAAAACTGTAAAATTTGGTGTATGTAAGTGTTTCTGAAGTGGAGAAAAAACTCAAGGCGTTTGAAATCTTTAGACGCAAATATATAAAGTGCAAAATAATAAACACTTGTATGTGTATTTTGGAAGTTTTCTTTCCACTAGTCTGAGTGAAGACATGTTATGAACGCAAAAAAGACCAAAATTTCAATGTTTTGCTTCTAGAGTCTTGCCTTAAAGGGATAGTTCACCCAAAAATGAAAATTCTGTCATCATTTTCTCACCCTCAAGTTGTTCCAAACCTGTATGAATGTCTTTGTTCTGCTGAACACAAAGGATGATATTTGGAAAATTTGTCAGTAACCAAACAGATCTCACCCCCATTTACTACCATAGTATTTATTTTTCCTACTATGGTAGTAAATAGGGGGTGAAATCTGTTAGGTGCGACATAAAGGGGAGTAAATGACAGAATTGTAATTTTGGGGTGAACTACAACTTTAAAACAAAAAATAATCAACCAAAAAGTTAAAGCATCATTTAAAATAAATATTCATCATGAATTGGGTCAGAGATGATGTAAATCTAATCAGCTTTTCTTTTAATAGAATTTAGTGAATTATTATCCCTTCCTGTTCTGCAGTAAATCCTGACAAAGTCCAGAAATATACAGACAGTTTTTCATTGAGTGATCCATCATTAGGACTAAATGTGAAAAACCATTAAAATATTTATAACAGTAGGATAGGCACTGTACACACAGGAAGTGATGTCAGTATAGACGCTGTACGCACAGGAAGTGATGTCAGGTCCTGCACCCCCTCATTGTTTCACCCCAATGTTGTATTCACTAGCTATGTTTCCATCCGCATATTTTTGTGCAAATTTTACATAACATATTAAAACATGCATAAAAAGATTTTAAAATGCAATCAATTGAAGTGGATATTGTTTTTATTCAGTAAGCTAACATATGCATAAAATATTATGGAAACCACAACTTTTTTATTATTTTATTACAGATACTTTGCAAGTTTCACAGGAAGTGTTCCCTTGTACATATGAAACAGTTTAGTCGCAAATATAATAGAGATATTCCAATTTTTCTAACAAGTTTTGCAATATAGCTACTGTCTGCCCTCCTGTTTATCCACAGATTCCAGAACTTTCTAAAAAGAGCTCAACATAAAATAAATTAGGGAAAAGCTTACTCTATGGCTATTTTTGAGTGTTTGCTGTGCTCACAGTTTAATGTTTAAAGCACATGACATCCTCAAGAATTATATCAGGAAGGAATTTGGGAAAAGAGACACAGAGAGCCAATTATGAGCAATTAATCTGCAGATGTTTTCTACACTAAAAAATAATTGTTGGTTTAACTTAAAAAAGTAAGTTACCTGGTTGCCTTAAAAATTTGAGTTCATCCACATTAAAAATTTGAGTTAATACAATGAAGACGATTGGTTTAATCAACAGAAACTCAAAATATTATATTATCTGAACCACATTAATTATTGAGGTTGATTTGACAAAAGAAAAAAAATGTCATGATAACAAATCATGAAAATTATTTTTTACATTGTATTTGTAATATATGTTTAAGGAGTTGTGTTTTTGTGTATAGCTCCAGTTTAAATTATTTTACACATTAACTTATAGTTTTCTCATATTGATGTCCTTGGTTTTTCTTTTAAAGGATTAGTTCACTTTCAAATTAAAATTTTCCTGATAATTTACTCACCCCCATGTCATCCAAGATGTTCATGTCTTTCTTTCTTCAGTCGAAAAGAAATTAAGGTTTTTGATGAAAACATTCCAGGATTTTTCTCCATATAGTGGACTTCAATGGAGCCCAAACGGTAGAAGGTCAAAATGACAGTTTCAGTGCAGCTTTAAAGCATTCAACACGATCCCAGACGAGAAAAAAGGGTCTTATCTAGAGAAACCATTGCTCATTTTTTTTAAAAATATTAAAAATTATATATACGTTTTCACCATAAATGCTCATCTTGAACTAGCTCTCTTCTTCTTCTTCTATATTTCTAGATTTACAGCAGTGTAGACGCTGCTAAGTGTATTACTGCCCTCCACAGGTCAAAGTTTGAACTAATTGTTATTTAGCATATTGTATATGACAATTTAGTTCAAACTTTGACCTGTGGAGGGCAGTAATACACTTAGCAGCGTCTACACTGCTGGAATTCAAATAGAGAAGAAGAGAGCTAGTTCAAGATGAGCATTTATGGTTAAAACGTGTACATTTTTAAATTTTATTTTTTTAAAAATGAGCGATGGTTTATTTAGATAAGACCCTTATTTTTCATCTGGGATCACTGTTAACTGTAATTTTGACCTTCAACCATTTGGTGCCCATTGAAGTCCACTATATGGAGAAAAATCCTGGAATGTTTTCATCAAAAACCTTAATTTCTTTTCGACTGAAGAAAGAAAGACATGAACATCTTGGATGACATGGGGGTGAGTAAATTATCAGGAAATTTTAATTTGAAAGTGAACTAATCCTTTAACTCATTTACTTTTGCACATAGTGATGCTGTAATTTTTGCTTGTTTACATTGATTTTGACCTTTACACACAGTTACGTGGGTGGACATCTAAAATTATTTTAAACTGCTGTTGTGGCAAATGATTTGGGTACAGCAAGATTTTTTTAAGGTATTTTTTCTAGTTATTATTTTTCTAAATTTAATTTAATTTAACAGTGTAATGTGCTATACTCCATTTAAAATGTAAAAAAAAAAAACTGCATTTTTATAACTCTTGTATAATTCTTACACAAGCAGGTTCTATAACCTCATTAGCTGAGTCACTAATCTGCAGGACTATTTAAGTCCACAGTATGTATATTTGCAAAAATGAAGATGTCTGTTAGACGGGTAACGGTGGCCGCACAAAGATTATTCATTCTGAAGTGACTCTTAAAGTGACTCTCACACAGCTGAATAATACATCCGTGTGTGGCAGAGATTCATCTGAAATGTCAGTGTGATTTCACAGACAGTCGTGATTGTGTCTGATTGCTTCCTGAATGCTGATAGTCCGTGTCAGAGATGAGATGAGATCTAAAAACCAGTAGAGTTCAGGACTCAGATCTTTAAACTCTAGAGATGATTGGAGATGTGTGCTCAAACGTAACATCAAAATTGTCAACATTAAAATAATTAAAAGGTTTGAAGCTTCATGAGCTTAGACAGACACACATCTGTATTGATCTGCGTTTCTAAGCTCATGAATTGAATGATAGTGTTTGCTCACAAACTTGATCTCTGTCTCCTGGAGTCTGTGTAAACAGAGCTGCATGACTGTTAAAGAAAGCACACAGCGACTGCTGTACGAAGTGCTTCAGAAGTGCATTAATCAGCATTGAGGGTGATTTGGTTTGTTTTCTGAGATCCATTCACAAGATTTTTGTCTGTCTCAGGAGTCTTGCAGCAGCATGAATCCCTCTGCTAATTCAATTTTTATTAGTGCTCGTTTTTTTCTGCCAAAGCACTAAGAGATCAGTCCACTCAAAGCTCACTAATGACTTCCTGTCTCTCTCTCTTTCTCTCTCTCTCTGCCTCATGCACATAAGCGTCTGCGCGGGTCTGTCATTGATCAGATGTGGAGATGTTTAGAGCGCTCTGGTGTAGTTTTCACTCAATGTCAGTGAGACAGAGACTTGTGGACTGGTAATCGCTCAGATCTCTTGAAATATGATCTCACGCAAAACCCAAGATATGTGATATAATAAACAGTAAAATAAACACTGATATTTGATATATGTATGTAAGTCACTTCTGCTCATCAAGGCTGTATTTATTTGATCAAAATACAGCAAAACAGTAATATTGTGAAAAATTTTACATTTTAAAAATAATAGCAGCAAGCACAGTTACTACAAAGAATCTTATTAAACCTTCATAGACATGCTCTACATACTGCGTCTCTTAATAATTGAATAGTGATGTTAGTGGTGTCTTCAGGAATCTGTTCAATAATGTGACAGTCTCATACATATAAAACTCTGATGTGTGTGGGTGTGTGTGGTCCTGGTTATTCCCTATGTTATGAGGACCAAATGTCCCCAAATGACCACATTTTTTGGTCCGAATGCGGAAACAAGCTTATAAATTATACAGAATAATCTTTTTTTGAAAATCTAAAATAGCAGAAAGTTGTTTGTGGTAGGTAGGTTTAGGGTACACTGTTAGACTTTTTATTGTATTTTTGCGGTAACTTACTGTAAAATTACAGCAAAGTCTAACAGTGTAGGGTTAGTATAAAAGTTTGTACAGTATAAAAACCATTACATCTATGGAATTTCCCCATAAAACATGGAAATCCAACATTGTGTATGTGTGTGTGCTTGTTTATATGATTTATGAGGACACAAATTTGTATAATGACATGGGTATTACACTGGTATTACAACATAAACATGGTTTATGATGGCATTATAAGTCCTTGTAATTAAAATGGCTTAAAAACATACTAAACAATGTTTTATTAAAAAATGTAAAAATGCAGAAAGTTTTCTGTGATGGGTAGGGGTAGTGTAGATGGATAATATATACAGCTTGTACAGTATAAAAACCATTACGCCTATGGAATGTGTGTGTTTGTGTGTGTTCTCAAACTCAATCTGCTAAACTAAAGACCCACTTTAGTTCTTCTGTAAGTTTGTTATGCAACTAAAAAATGTCTCACAGGCAAGATTGAACTCCTGCTAACATACAGTAAGGCCATTAGAGCAGAGATAAGCCAAAACACACGCTCAGTGTTTCCAGTGCTCTGGTTTATGTTCACACACACACACGCACACATGCTAGCTGATGTAACTGAGGATAATGATCATGTTTATCAGGCCGCCTCTCAAAATCATTTATAATCTGCTTTCAATCTCCATTAATATCTGTTGGACATTTATTTATATATTTCTGTGAGTTCCCTGTTGTGTGTGAAGATGACCATCATATAGAAGCATTTAAAGCCTGGACCACACCAACCCGACTTCAAAGAACTAATGGCGATGAAAACCAATGGTGTTTCTTCATTTTAAGCGGCTCATGTTGGTATGAAAATATTCACATTTTGTAACACTTGGGTAGGATAACATAACATTAGACCAGCCTTCTGTCTGTGCCGTCTTGACTTACTTGCTCTTTTTCATCACTTTCACTTTAATTTTCTTGTGTACTAACTCATTCTATAAACTGAACATCCAAGTTCCCAAGTTCTCTGAGAGTTCCCACTCTCACAAACAGACCAACGCTGATTCAACATGCTGAATAGGGCAAACTGCCGCCATTGTGAACCTGACGAAAGCCAACATGTGGAAAATACCGCAAAGACTAGCCAAACAGATGCTCGCCGAAGGCCCAACATTGTCTTGGTGTGTCCCAGCCTTAAGAGCTGCAGCAGTATAACAGAATGCATGCATATATATATATATACAAACCCGATTCCAAAAAAGTTGGGACACTGTACAAATTGTAAATAAAAACAGAATGCAATAATTTAGAAATCCTATAAACTTATATTTTATTCACAATAGAATATAGATAACATATCAAATGTTGAAAGTGAGACATTTTGAAATGCCATGCCAAATATTGGCTCATTTTGGATTTCATGAGAGCTACACATTCCAAAAAAGTTGGGACAGGTAGCAATAAGAGGCCAGAAAAGTTAAATGTACATATAAGGAACAGCTGGAGGACCAATTTGCAACTTATTAGGTCAATTGGCAACATGATTGGGTATTAAAAGAGCCTCTCAGAGTGGCAGTGTCTCTCAGAAGTCAAGATGGGCAGAGGATCACCAATTCCCCCAATGCTGCGGCGAAAAATAGTGGAGCAATATCAGAAAGAAGTTTCTCAGAGAAAAATTGCAAAGAGTTTGAAGTTATCATCATCTACAGTGCATAATATCATCCAAAGATTCAGAGAATCTGGAACGATCTCTGTGCGTAAGGGTCAAGGCCGGAAAACCATACTGGATGCCCGTGATCTTCGGGCCCTTAGACGGCACTCCATCACATACAGGAATGCTACTGTAATGGAAATCACAACATGGGCTCAGGAATACTTCCAGAAAACATTGTCGGTGAACACAATCCACCGTGCCATTCGCTGTTGCCGGCTAAAACTCTATAGGAGTTTTTCAAAAAAGAAGCCATATCTAAACATGATCCAGAAGCGCAGGCATTTTCTCTGGGCCAAGGCTCATTTAAAATGGACTGTGGCAAAGTGAAAAACTGTTCTGTGGTCAGACGAATCAAAAGTTCTTTTTGGAAAACTGGGACGCCATGTCATCCGGACTAAAGAGGACAAGGACAGCCCAAGTTGTTATCAGCGCTCAGTCCAGAAGCCTGCATCTCTGATGGTATGGGGTTGCACGAGTGCGTGTGGCATGGGCAGCTTACACATCTGGAAAGGCACCATCAATGCTGAAAGGTATATCCAAGTTCTAGAACAACATATGCTCCCATCCAGACGTTGTCTCTTTCAGGGAAGACCTTGCATTTTCCAACATGATAATGCCAGACCACATACTGCATTAATTACAACATCATGGCTGCGTAGAAGAAGGATCTGCAGTCCAGATCTTTCACCCATAGAAAATATTTGCCGCATCATAAAGAGGAAGATGCGACAAAGAAGACCTTAGACAGTTGAGCAACTAGAAGCCTGTATTAGACAAGAATGGGACAACATTCCTATTCCTAAACTTGAGCAACTTGTCTCCTCAGTCCCCAGACATTTGCAGACTGTTATAAAAAGAAGAGGGGATGCCACACAGTGGTAAACATGGCCTTGTCCCAACTTTTTTGAGATGTGTTGATGCCATGAAATTTAAAATCAACTTATTTTTCCCTTAAAATGATACATTTTCTCAGTTTAAACATTTGATATGTCATCTATGTTGTATTCGGAATAAAATATTGAAATGTGAAACTTCCACATTATTGCATTCTGTTTTTATTCACAATTTTACAGTGTCCCAACTTTTTTGAAATCGGGTTTGTATGTATATATATATATGTATATATATATATATATATATATATATATATATATATATATATACACACTATATTGCCAGAAGTATTGGGACACCCCTCTAAATCATTGAATCCGTAATAGCTGTAATAAAGCTGAAATAGCTGCAAAGGGTGGGCCGACTCCATATTAAACCCTACGGATTAAAAATGGGATGCCATTAAAGTTCATGTGCACGTAAAGGCAGGCGTCCCAAAACTTTTGGCAATATAGTGTGTATAGCTTTGGTATAGTTTCACAAATGAGGAGCAGCATAACTAAAAGCCCTAGACCCCATACTGTTCAGGCAGATGTGTGGTAAGACTAAAAAGATTGATTAAGAGGATTTGAGGGTACAAGCAAGAACATACATTTGAAGAAGATCAGAGAAATATGAAGGAGCAAGATTATTAAAGGCCTTGTAGGTAAGGAGCAAGATTTTGACATCAATTCGAAATTTCACCGGAAACCAGTGCAAGTGTTGAAGAACAGGAGAAATGTGCTCTATGGGAGAGGTTCTAGAAAGAATTTGTGCAGCTGAATTCTGGACCAGATTCAGTTTACAGGTATGTACAGTAGAAATTTAGAAGGAAGACCAAAGAGTAGAGAAGTGCAATAATCTATATGCAGGGTAACTAGGGCATGTACAAGAATAGCAGTAATGTTTGTCGTCAGAGAAGGACGAATACGGTTTATGTTTCATAAATGAAAATATGCAGAAAGAATAATATTATTAACGTGGCTTCAAAAAGATAGAGCGCTATCAAGGACAACACCCAGACTTTTAACCTGCATGGATGAAAAAACTATGGACTGGTCAACAGTCACAGAGAAGCTATCAGATTTTGCCAGAGTAGATTTTGTACCTACCAGAAGAATCTCAGTTTTACCACTATTGAGTTTAAGGAAATTAGATGAAAACCATCTAAACAGCTGAACAGAGAAAGCGGAGGAAAGAGGTATGGAAGACAGGTCAAGCTTGGCATAGCAGTGGAAATGAATATTGTACTTCCTAAATATATGTCCAAGGGACAGTAAATAAATAATAAATAAGACTGAGCCTTGGGAAACACCAGCGGTAACTTGCGATGGCTTAGATAGGAAGTTTTGGAGTTGTACGAATTGAGTAAGACCAGAAAGATACGATCTAAACAAAGACAGACAGGTGCCCATAACTCCAGGCCAGCCTGTCAAGGAGGATGATATTAATATTAATAGAATAGAACTTTAAAGAAATATTTAGAATTATAATGGAAGTTTAAAAGAACATTTTACCAAAAAAAAAAAAAACAGTTTCTAAGGTGTTCTAAGTGGTTGCTAAGGCATTGTTAGGGTGTGGTTGCTTGGGTGTTTTTGGTGGTAGCTAGGCAGTTGGTAGGTGTTACATGTGGTTGCTAGGGCATTGCTAGGGTGGTCGGGTGGTTTCTAAGGCATTGCTGTATGGCCCGCTAGGCAGTTCCCAGGGTGTTCTTGTGGCTGCTAAACAGTTGATAGGTGTTATAGATGGTTGACAGGGCATTGCTAGGTGGTATCTAAAGAATTGTTATACAGTTGCTACGCATTTGATAAGGTATTCTTATGGTTGCTATGTGTTACAGATTATTGCTATGGCATTGCTTGGGTGCCCCATGTCTTTCACTCAGATATTAAAGCTCAATTTTGTGAGGTAGCTGTAGTTCTGGGTAACACTTTAGTTTACAGTGCCCTTGTTATTCAGATTACTCTAATAATAACTATAAATTATGCATAATCACATACAACTAACCCTAAACCAAACTTAATCTTAATACTAACCCTGTAGTAAGTACATGCAGTTAATTAATATTACTCAGTACTTAAATGTATAATTACACTGTAACAAGAACACCTTAAAATAAAGTGTAACCTAGTTCTGTAATAATTTTCTTTTGTTCAGCTTTTTTAGTTTTACAGTTGCAGAAAAAGTTAAAAATATAGTGAAGTGTTAAATTGTTTGAATAGATGTTTTTTAAGACCATGTACCTTAGTGGTTTTGCTTCACTCGATGTGTGACTCAGAGATGTGAACTTGTCATTCAGGTTTTGTGTGAAATGTTGTCTGTAAACAGTGTTTTACCCTGTCAGTATGAGTTGTGGGCGGGGCGTAACATGTGGGATGGAGTTTTGGGCGGGGCTTCAGGAGTGGGGTTGAGTTATGGGCGGGGTGTCATTGGTGGGGTGGGGCATCAAGGGCAAGTCTTATAGACCCTGTGAAACAACACAGGAAGGTTTCCACTGTCATTTAGGAATGTAGTCGCTCTGTTTAACCTGGTCAAATTTGGACCTGAGATGAAAGATGAATGACGTTACAGTACTGATCATAAATCATATCATGTTTAGATTCAGAACATACACCATTCTTTCTTTAGACTAGCTTGATACAGTAATAACTAATAACTTCTCTGCTTTGCATCATAAGATCTTGTGGCCCGAACCATCTGAGGACAGCAGAGACCACAAGTCCTGTGCCTTTATATGGACAAACACACAACTTAAGAACATTATTCTTTCTTGTTTATTCTAGAAACCCAATTTTAGTTGCTGTTAAGCCTTACAGAGCATTTAAGTCAACGTTGCACTTGTGTAAATGTGTGTGTTTTTTTGGACAGTTTCATTTCCTCTTTGGCAATCACAATAGTTCACAAATGCCACACACATGTAATGGTGCCTCACTGAAATGCTCGTCTCTGAACCGGAAGTTGGTTGAGAGATTTCAAAAGCGAATCATCCACGTGCCAGTGTATAAGTGTGTGTGTGTGTGTTTTTCTGTGCAAATGGCAAACGTCTCTCTCGTGTGTCGCATTGAGATGAACAGGAAGCTGTTGCTGTCGTTCTCTCTCTGAGCGGAAGCTGATGCTGTTTATGGTGTCAAAGGTTTTGATAGCAGACCGAGCAGCGTTTCATCAGAGAGCGGGAGAGGAGCGGAGACGATGGATAGTGAAGGAGATGTGGGAGATTGTTCTCTGGAGGACTTTCCTTCCAGCCCGGTGGAGGCCGAACATGTGGTAGGATCTCAATGTCACTGTTCTTCAGTCAGGCCCAAAACTCACCTTTATGTCGTTCCAAACCTGTATGACTTTCTTTTTCTGTGAAACAGAAGAGAAGGTATTTTGAAGAACATTGGGGTTATTTTAGTATCACTGATATACTATTGTAGCGTTTATTTGAATTTTTAATGTTTTAGTTTTAGTAACTTTCCATTATATGCTAATTTTAGTTTGATTTAGTAATTTTGTTGTGTGTTTTTGTTACTTTTATTAGTTTTATTTAGAACAAGTTAAGCTTTTATGGCAACACTTTACTTTAAGGTTCCAACTATACTAGTTAACATGAACTAACAATAATAAAATACCTCTAAAGCTTTTATTAATCTTAGTTTGTTGATTTGGTGACACTTTCCAATAAGGTTCATTAGTTAAACATTAGTTAATGTATTAACTAACATAAACTAACCATCAGCAATACATTTGTTACTGTATGTGTTAATCTTTGTTAACGTTATTTAATAAAAATACAGTTGGTCATTGTTTGTTCATGTTAGTTCACAGTGCATTAACTAATGTTAACAAGATTTTAATAATGTATTAGTAAATGCTGAAATCAACATTAACAAAGATTAATAAATGCTGTAGAAGTGCAGTTCATTATTAGTTCATGTTAACTAATGAACCTTGTTGTAAATCTCAACATTTACTAATACATTATTAAAATCAAACTTTACATTTGTTAATATTATTAAAGGAAACAGTTGTATTTTTATTAACTAAAGTTCACAAAGATTAATAAATACTGTAACAAATGCATTAACTGATGCTAACAAATGGATCCTTGTTGTAAATTTTTACCATTTTTATTCATTATTTTACTATTTTATTTAAATTACACTGCCATCCAAAAGTTTGGAAACACCCTAGAAATGTGGGGTTTTGGACAAATTTGGCATGAATCCTTTTTAATTTGTGATAATTTTGCACTGATAAGGGAAAACACAAACTACAAAAACATATTTTATTACATAAGCAGTTTATACATAGAAAAAACGTAAATTTTCGATCATCAAAATATCCACCATTAGCAGCTTTCTGACCTAAACTGGGTTCTGATTGGTTCATTGTATTCTAAACTTAATTGGCAATCAATTGTTGAAGATATTAAGGTGTGCTGACCCAAAAAATCTTTTACAAACCTGGGCCAAGTTTAAACCAGTAACCAGCATCACAGCTGGCACAGCTTTGACATGTATATATTGCCATATTTTGTAATCAAAATGAAAATTATTATTGCTGGTCTTCAGTGATAATGTCAAGTTACTTTAATGTATTTGCACCAAAAAATGATGAGGATTTATGCTCATATCGTCCAAAACCACACTTTGCCAGGGGTGTTTCCAAACCTTTAGAGGGCAGTGTAAACGGAAATTTAAATTGTTGCCTAGGTAGCTGAAATAAAATCTTTAAGATTCCTTTTATATTTTATTTCAATTAACTTGTTTAAATAACTATGTTTCTTAGTTTTAGTTAACAGTTACCTCACTGGTCCAAACATCATTGTACCCATTGACTTGACATTGAAAAACAAATTTATCAAAATATCTTCAGTCATACACATCTGAAGCGACATGATGGTGAGTAAATGATTTTATATTTTCAGCTGAACTACCCCTTCAAGGCCTGAACTAAACCCTCGTGAGCTAAAGATGACGATGTTTAATAGGTGTCATGTTTTGTTTCTGATGTTTCTGAAGTGTGATTGTAGTGAAACTAATGCAGCTCCGAGCTTTAGTTTCAACCCATCCTGCTTCCGTGATGTGACGTGTTTCTGAGTAAACTGGATATGCAGTGAGATAAAATGAGGACGGGGCCTGAATTGATTGGATAGTGAAAGTGTCTCTGTGTGAAGCTGTTTGATGAATAAGAGGGATTGATGAAGTCAGTCAAAAAGGAAAGTCATTTTTAGACCGTTTCCTTTCGAGAGAAAAAAAATGTGCACTGCATGAATCATTCGCAAGCGAGCATGAGATGTGTATTTAAAAACATGATTCATTTATAATTCCTTTTGAGAGAAATAAAGACCCAAATGTATAGTATACACCAAGAAAACGGTGTTGGATTTACTTTGAAATCTCAAGAAATTGCTTGTAAATTTCACAAATAATTACAAAGAATCGACAATTAACACATTGAAAATTGAATTTTCTCATTTGATGAAGATCTCTGACTTTGCAGACTTTGATTTCTTGGCAAGTTTGAGACACTGTTGAGATCTGATCTGAAACTCTAGAGGAGACAGATTTCTTGGGTCTTCTATAAAAGGAGAAACCATTTCAGAGAAACAATAGAGACTTTAAAGAGATTTCACTGAGATTCCTCTTTCCTACAGGTTATTGTGATGTTTTATGTGCTGCTTTTCCTGTGTGTTTTTTTCTTGTGTGCTCACAGCAGAACTTCCTTATTGAGTCACAATGTTCATGTGCGCCTGTTTGCTCTAAAATATAATGTAGCTGAATGCTTCTGTGGCGTCTTGAGTTTGGTACCTGCTCTATTTACACTGTCAGGCGTGTGTTTAGTCTTTAAATGGCTGGGTGAAGTGTTATATTTCAGCTCAGGGAAGTTTGACTGCAGTTCAGCTCAGTCTCTTGTGTCAGTATCTGACAACAAAAACAAAAGGCAAAAGAGAAGTTCTGCAAGTTGACGATCAGTTTACAGTTTATATCCATGATTATAAAGTTTCTCTTGATGTTTTTGACTTCCTCTGCATGAGCTCTGAACCGCAGAGCTGCCCTTTGCTTCTGCTGACTCATTTCAGATCATTGACAAACAAAAGTGATAGAATAGATTGAATTACAGACTAAATTTAAGCTTGTTGTACTTAATTCACTCAAACTATAATATATCCTCTGTAGAGCTGTTTTGTTCTACTTGTACTTGATGATATACTAGAAATCGGAAAGCTGCTTTGAAGCAATTTGTATTGTATAAAGTGCTATATAAATAATAAAAAAAGATAATATTAAAAGTTCAGACTTCATATACATGCACTTAAAATCACAGATAGACCCTTGATCAAATAAATGATCTTCACACCCAGAAACCAGTCTGGTCTGTCGGTTTGAGACATCCGTTTGCTTGGTCTAAGAACAGGTGGCGTGTTTCTGTCCTGCTGGGGTGGAGTTATTTATGGTCGTACTGAATCAATCTACAGCAGAGCACCATCACTGACCCCGGTCAATGAAGTCTCTTCATTTTGGTCTAATAAGCAATCAATGTGCACTGTTTTATATCAGTCCACCAGGAAAAACAATGTTTTGTTTACTGCTACTGTGAGTTTGCGAGATTTAAGTCATTAATATGTGTTTTTTTGACAAGTAAACTAGATAATCACAAGCAGAACTGTTTATTCCACTTTGTTTTGAAAGTCATTTGAAATCATTGTTATAATTGGATGGAAATTCAGATTATGAAGACAGTCTGTCATTCTGTCTTTCGTTCTATCTGATGGTCATTCTGTCTGTTCTGTCATTCTGTCTCTCTTTCTGTCGGTCATTCTATCTCTCATTCTGTCTGTTAAAAAAAAATCATAATTGATAATTATTCCCTTGAAATTGTAATTGCAATTATTAATTACAATTTACATTAAATAGCTTTATACCATTGTTTGAAGCAACTGCATGCCATATTTATATATAAAAATACAACCCGGATTCTGGAAATGTTGGGACATTTTGGTACAAATGTTTTTTTTAAATTTGAATAAAATGAAAAGTAAAAGACTTTCAAATCACATAAGCCAATATTTTATTCACAATAGAACATAGATAACATAACAAATGTTTAAATTGAGAAATTTTACAGTTTTATGCACAAAATTAGCTCATTTCAAATTTGATGCCTGCTACAGGTCTCAAAATAGTTGGGACGGGGGCATGTTTACCATGGTGTAGCATCTCCTCTTCTTTTCAAAACAGTTTGAAGACGTCTGGGCATCGAGGATATGAGTTTTTTGGAGTTTTGGTGTTGGAATTTGGTCCCATTCTTGCCTGATATAGATTTTCAGCTGCTGAAGAGTTTGTGGTGGTCTTTCATTTAATGATGTGCCAAATGTTCTCTATAGGTAAAGATCTGGACTGCAGGCAGGCCAATTCAGCACCCGGACTCTTCTACGATGAAGCCATGCTGTTGTAATAGCTGCAGTATGTGGTTTTGCATTGTCCTGCTGAAATACACAAGGCCTTCCCTGAAATAGACGTTATCTGGAGGGGAGCATATGTTGCTCTAAAACCTTTATATACCTTTCAGCATTCATAGTTCCTTCCAAAACATGCAAGCTGCCCATACCGTATGCACTTATGCACCTACATACCATCAGGGATGCTGACTTTTTAACTGAACGCTGATGAGACGCTGGAAGGTCTCCCTCCTCTTTAGCCTTGGGGACATGGCATCTGTGATTTCAAACAAGAATGTCAAATTTCGAAGTTTCTGGAAGTATTCCTGGGCACATTTAGTAATGTCATTGACACAATCATGCCGATGACTGATGCAGTGTCGTCTGAGGGCCCAAAGACAACAGGCATCCAATAAATGTCTTTGGGCTTGTCCCTTATGCAGAGATTTCTCCAGTTTCTCTGAATATTTGATGATGTTATGAACTGTAGATGATGAGATTTGCAAAGCCTTTGCAAATTGATGTTGAGGAACATTGTTTTTAAAGTATTCCACAATCTTTTTATGCACTCTTTCAAGTCAAGTCAAGTCACCTTTATTTATATAGCACTTTTTACAATGTAGATTGTGTCAGAGCAGCTTTACAGTGATAACTGGTATATAATTTTGGCTGCACAGCAGCTCTTAAATAATAGTGTCAATGCAGGCAGATCAAAGCACTGTTGAATAAATGTCAAGAATACTGTTGAATATCGAATGTCAAGTGTCCCCAACTAAGCAAGCCAAAGGCGACAGCGGCAAGGAACCCAAACTCCAACAGGTGACATCAGGTGGCAAACAAGTGGCAAATAGATGTTAAAATGGAGAAGAAAAAAAAAAAAAACCTTGGGAGAAACCAGGCTTAGTCGGGGGGCCAGTTCTCCTCTGGCGAACAGTGCTTTGTTACGACTCAGGTTGCTATCATAAGTCCGATAGGATCGCAACATTCAAAGTATTTATTTCAGTTCCATCCAGTTGAGGATCGTATTCATCACGCCGGTATGGACAGTTTGTTGAGGAACTGCGCTACTGGTTGTCGTGTTGATGAGGCCTTCACAATGGATGATCTAGTTGACTTTCACAGCTCTGCCCATCTTTACTTCTGAGAGACTCTGCCTCTCTAAGACATCCCTTTAATATCTAATCATGTTACAGGCCTGATATCAATTAACTGAATTAGTTGCTAGACGTTCTCCCAGCTGAATATTTTCAAAATGCCTTGCTTTTTCAGACATTTGTTGCCCCCGAGCCAACTTTTTGCTGTAGCAGGCATCAAATTTAAAATGAGCTCATTTAGTGGATAAAAGTGTAAAAATTTCTCAGTTTAAACATTTATTATGTTATCTGTGTTATATTGTGAATAAAATATTGGCTCAAGTGATTGGAAGTCTTTTAGTTTTCATTTTTCTGAAATTAAAAAAAAAACATCCCAACATTTACGGAATTCAGGTTGTAAATACATGTTGAAAACACTGCTTTTATTGCTTTTCTATAGCATTAAGCCTCAATGTCAACTGTACATTGGTTTGGTTTCTTCTTTAAATAAAACAAGTAAACATGTGCATGTAATAATAGGGGCTTTCGTGCCATGTTTTTCTAGGAACTTAGTTATAGGAACTAGCCACCAGGGTGGTTCCCCGAGAACTAATGTTCCACTAGGGCCATTTTCCTGGTTTCATTCGCATCGCCAGTAGGAACTCTGAAAACTCCCAAAAGAAAATCCTGAACTTCCCACTTGTATTTACCACATTGTGGTGGCGTTCATGTGCGTTTAGCTCATAAATATGATCTTTCTGACATGACTCTCACCTTTGAATGATTACGAAATCATGGCATCCATGATTGTAATGGTGATTATAAATTCGATTGTAACACAGTTCGCATATACGGGAAGAAGGAGGCGGGAACCGGTGAACATTCAACGTAACTTTAATTCAAAATAAACAAAATGAAAGTAATGCCCTCGCAGACGTCTGCCGGCCACACAAACATAATAAAACATAAAATAAAGTCCAGGCCTTGTCCTCTCTCATCCTTCACTGTCGTCGCTCCTCTTTTTATGCTTCCGGAGCTCCTCCGTGAGAGACTCAAGGCCGGTGCGCTGTTCCCTCACAGCTCTCGCCTGCCCTGGTCACCACATAACCCCATCGCCCCTCGTAGGCCGGGGGGTACTCCCGCGACTGTGCTTATTCCCCCCCGGGGGCCTGTCTCGGCGGCCGCAGCACCTGGGGGTAAGGACATTCGAGATGAGAGAAAGGAGACGGAAGCAAGGGGAGCGACAGGATGAGAGACGGACGCGGACGTCTCGCGGACGTCTGCCGGCCACACAAACATAATAAAACATAAAATAAAGTCCAGCCCTTGTCCTCTCTCATCCTTCACTGTCGTCGCTCCTCTTTTTATGCTTCCGGAGCTCCTCCGTGAGAGACTCAAGGCCGGTGCGCCGTTCCCTCACAGCTCTCGCCTGCCCTGGTCGCCACATAACCCCATCGCCCCTCGTAGGCCGGGGGGTACTCCCGCGACTGCGCTTATTCCCCCCCGGGGGCCTGTCTCGGCAGCCACAGCACCTGGGGGTAAGGACAGACGAGATGAGAGAAAGGAGACGGAAGCAAGGGGAGCGACAGGACGAGAGAGGTAAAAGAAAGAAAAAAAAATTCTGGGTCCAGTTCCCAGACACACTGCCGCTCGGTCCTCAGCCTGCCGAGAGACTTTTCCTCGCGGTGCCATGCGATGGCACTGGACGCTTGGTGGACGGCCCGATCCTCGACCGCCTCCTGGCGGCCGGCGATGGCTCCTCCGGTTGAGGGCAGCCGGCAGTGAGTCCGCCGTCCCCTGCTCCTCCCCTTCATGGTGGACGGTAGCAGGCTCCGGCCCACGGCAGACGACAGCACTCCTCCGCTCCCTCCAGGATGTCAGCCACCCCACCTCGTCCCAGGAGCATGGCATCAGGGTCTCCGTCCCACCTTTCACAAGGCTCCAGTACCACCGCCTCGGGCAGCCTCTCGCGGTCTTCACTCCCGCGCTGCCCGAACTCCGCAGCACCGCGATCCCCCTCAGCAGTGAGGGCTCTCCGACAGCATGTCCCTCCTTACTCCTGGGTTTCGGCACCAATGTAACACAGTTCGTATATACGGGAAGAAGGAGGCGGGAACCGGCGAACATTCAACATAACTTTAATTCAAAATAAACAAAACGAAAGTAATGCCGGCAGACACTCACGGACGTCTGCCGGCCACACAAACATAATAAAACATAAAATAAAGTCCAGGCCTGGTCCTCTCTCGTCCTTCACTGTCTTCGCTCCTCCTTTTATGCTTCCGGAGCTCCTCCGTGAGAGACTCAAGGCCGGTGCGCCTCCCAGGTGAAGCTCATTAACTCTCGCGCCACCGGCCTCACGCTGTCCCCTCACGGCTCTCGCCCACCCTGGTCCCCATATCGATTAATTGTGCAGCCCTAGTCTTTCTTTCTGTCCGTTGTTTTATCTATCATTCTGTCGTTCTCTGTCTGTATGTCGTTTTATCTATCTATCTGACTATCTATCTATCCATCCATCAAACTATCTGTCTGTCTATCTATCCTGCACTGACCCTTGACGTCCTCTTTCTTGTAGGATTCAGATGGTTTGTCCGTCCTGGAACAGCTGGGTCTGGACCAGAACTCAGATTTCTCAGACTCCAGCGTGCAGCAGCGGTTGGACGAGCAGCGTGAGAGAATCCGGAGGGAGATCCGGAAAGAGCTGAAGATAAAAGCGGGTGCAGAAAACCTGCGGCGGGCCACAACTGACAAACGTAATGCCCATCAGGTGGAGAGCCAATTACGCAGCTCCAGCCGCAAGCTGGACTCGCTCCACACTCAGCTGCAAGAGCTGGACGCCCACATCGTGATCAAGGGTCACGATGACAGCAAAGGTCAGGGGTCATCATTATTATCTAACCTTTAAATGCCCAGTGCTCCAGTTTTATCAAAGCACTATGTTATTTCACTGGGAATGTTTAAGAATTATGAGTTTAGTGTAAAATTAATCATTATAATTGAGTGAATATGAATCTACATGGATGATGTGATTGGTTGTGAACATACTGCAAACTGTACATATTTAATCCTGTAAGACCATGACCCCAATTGAATGTTTGACCCTGTCTTTGACCCCCAGATGACCTTCAGACTGTTGGAACACCAAGTCGCTCCTCAGCCAATCAGGACAGGATTAAGGCTTTGGAGCGACAGCTCAACATCGAACTGAAGGTCAAACAGGGGGCAGAGAACATGATCCCCATCTATGCCAATGGGGTTACCAAGGTAAAGAACATCCATTCAGCCATCTTTCTGTCTATCTGTCTGTCTATCTATCTGACTCTCTATCTCATCTGTCCATCTCTCGGTCCTCCAGGATAAGAAGCTGCTTCAGTCGGCTCAGCAGATGCTGCAGGACAGTAAGACGAAAATCGACATCATCCGTATGCAGATCCGTAAAGCCATGCAGGCCACCGAACACACAGACGACACACAAGGTACTTTATCTGTTAGTGCTACAAACATTCGGTCTCATTTCTCACTCAGAGAATTGAGCGTTTACACACTTACGCACATTTTCCAACTCCCCTCGAGTTAAACAGTTGAGTTTTACCATTTTCGAATCCATTCAGCCGATCTATGGGTCTGGCGGTACCACTTTTAGCATAGCTTAGCATAGTTCATTGAATCTTATTAGACCGTTAGCATCTCGCAAAAATGACCAAAGAGTTTTGATATTTTTCCTATTTAAAACTTGACTCTTCTGTAGTTACATTGTGTACTAAGACAGACGGAAAATGAAAAGTTGTGATTTTCTAGGCTGATATGGCTAGGAACTATACTCTCATTCTGGAGTAATAATAAAGGAACTTTGCTGCCGTACCATGAGTGCAGCAGGCGCAATGATATTACGCAGCGCCTGAAAATAGGCTAACTTCCATCAACATAACCAACGTGGTTATTATAAATAGAAAAAGTTTTAAATAGGAAAAATATAGAAACTCTTTGGTCATTTTTGAGCGAGATGCTAACGGTCTAATCAGATTCAATGAACTATGCTAAGCTATGCTAACAGTGGTATCACCAGACCCGGAGATCGGCTGAATGGATTCGAAAATGGTAAAACTCAACTGTTTAACTCTAGGGGAGTTGGAAAATGAGCCTATTTTCAAAAATAGTGGCATGTTCCTTTAATAGTGGTGTTGTGATGTAAGACAACTAATATTATTTCCATCCTCACAAATTGTAAGTATAATATTTCAAATAGGGGGAGGACATGAACTCATGGAATGCTTGGCATACCAGGAATGGTGCAGTTGTGGATGTTTGTGTGAAATGATTGGTTCATAAACAGAACTGCCTGACTGCTGCCTTTTCATCAGACAGTCTAATTCTGGCGAGTGACACAAGCGTCTGTCTTTCCTGACTGCTGTTTGTCTGTATAAAAGTCAGAGCGTCTCTGAGACATCAATATTAAAACATTAACATGCTCAACATTATTAAAGGAATAGTTCACAAAAACAATTTTTTTTATTATTTATTTCAATCCTGTACGACTTTCCAATGGAGTACAAAAGGACACATTGGGTCTCATTCATGAAACATTCGTAAATATACGAGTAAATATGTGAGTGATTTGCGCGTAAAGAGACCTTCCCGAAAACTCTTCTCCTGATTCACAAATACTTCGTAAACGTCAGAAGTGATAGTGAAATGTGTGTGTGTGTTAATGAATTCCAATCAGTCGTAAATGGGACGCGCGTGCACGCTCATTCTCAATTACCATAAATCCCGCCCATTAAATCCGACTGACAACTACATGGGCATCATATTATGACACCAAACGAAGGATTTTGTCCATTTTAGGAAACAATTTCCATAACAAATAAGGGGGCCATTAGTTTGCCCAACCGTATTGAAATCTATCCATTATTTGATTAAAGTGCTCCGTTTGCAGATGCTATTCATTTTATACCTAATCTTAAAAAAAAAATAAATAAATAAAAAAAACCTTCTTATTCCTATCCTTTCACTTCCCCTAATCCCTCTCTATTGTAGCTTAGGATAATCTGAGCACTGCCTGAGCACTTCTTGTCTATTTGCCTCATCATGACGACTCGCTTGTTGTATTCCTCACTTGTAAGTCGCTTTGGATAAAAGCGTCTGCCAAATGAATAAATGTAAATGTAAATGTATTACTGGCTCTCACAATAAAAGTAAAAAGAAAAAAACGTATGTAATTACTATATATAATATTTTTTCAAAATGCTGTGTAAATATGTACCTTATTAAGGTGAATTAAAATGCAGCCTTATTAATGAGCAAAACGTTCGGATGTTAAACGCACTATTTACGCGTGGCTGGGAGCAGGTGTAGATTTCTTTCGTACCAACTAACATTTGGAAAATACGAACATTTTAATGAATCCGAAAATTTACGCCACAACCACTTTACACACGATTTACACAAAAATTCGTTCTGCTCGTGTTTCATGAATGAGACCCATTGTGAGGAATGTTTAAACTTGTCTAGTGATGACATCTATCAAAATGGATGAAAAATATCATAAAGTAGTCTATAATCCAAGTCTTGAGATCTTTGTCAAGCCACATTTATTTATATTTATCTATATATAATATAGATTGTTTCAAAGCAGCTTTATAGAAATATCAGGAAAATAAGTGTTAATGTTGCCAAATTCATTAAATATGAAACAAATAAATTTTCAGCTGTAAAGCAGCTCAACAGAAAACAACAGTGTCATTATTCATCTCAGTTCACTTCAAGTTTTGTTCTTATCTGATATTAGACCCAAATTTGATTCACCATTCACTAGTAATCTTCCCAAACCAATTGGTTGCAATAACACAAAATGTTTTGCAAGTACAAATCCAGAACTTTGAAGGACGACTTCCAGTGAATAATGAGTTAAAATTGGGTCTTTTTCTCATCTGTCTATCTGACTGGAATCTAGGGCTGCCCCCTAACAGTCGACTAAACGTTAATTGACAAGAAGAGGCTTAGTCTACCAAAATTGTATTAGTCACTTAGTCATTAATATGAGATCATTATGCCAGGCTAGCAAACAGTGTAAAATAAATTACCTCAGGTATCCAGCGCTAGTTTCGACAACATTTTCTTGCTTCCTTTGAAGTTGCAGTGAAAAAGACTAGGCGTTTTTTTTTTTTATTATTTATTCCACTATATTGACTTTGTCAGCTAAATTCACTGTTAGATTAGATCGATTACACTAGCTATTCACTCGAAATATAGCATGCTGAGGACATCTGCTGGTTAAAGCCGTGTAAATGCAACAAGAACAGCGAAAACATGTTGCAACAAACTGCAATGCGTGAGCTTAGAATAAACTCTGTTATCGTTCGTTGGTGTGGACGCAAATATATTTATAGTTATCTTTATTGTTATCGTTCTTGGTGTGAATGGGCCTTTAGGCGTACAATGCTTTTGAGAAACACCACATTTGCAATTTTTGTGTCCCATTTTGTCAGCTTTCCAGAATATCTGCATTGGTTTCTATGGCAATAGGCATATGCCAAAAACAAGATAGAGGGGTTTGCAATGTTGCCTTACAATATGTGTAGCCATGGCACTGGACCACTACATGTAATGAAACAGCAGCAGAAACGTAGTGTCAAAATTCAAAGAGATGTGGATGCATCCCCCAACAGCGAAAGTAAAGACACCTCATCACAGCACCAAGGAGATGCCTCCATTATATTATAATTTTCTGCATGACCTGCACATCGACAACAACACAACACAACCTTGTTTCTTCAACAATGTTTGATGTGTTTATTCATTTTATGTGGCGTGAGAAAGTGACAAAACGAAAAATCCAATCAGATTATATTTGAATAGGATTTCAAACCACATAGCTTGAAAGAGATTATTAAAAATCAGATTTAAGTTTTTTGGGGTTTTTTTGCAATTCACACATTCCAACTGGATACATACACAAAACTTCCATCGTATTACGAAGCGACTTATATATTACAATTAACAGCAAGCACATTTGGATTTGGACGAATGAGAGTTTATTTGTATAGCTCATTTCCCACACACCAGTAGTTTCAGTTTCACTTTAAATAAATTCATTTAGGCTTGCCATTTATAATAATTATTAACCTCAAACAAAGCATCAAAAGACTTACGGGTACTACTTTATGGTACTTTTACAGTGTTTCCTTTGGTTTTAGGAGCTTGATATTTGGAGCTCTTTTTGGCTGTTGTATAGAAAAGATCTGTGCGAAAAATCTCCTTTTGTGTTCCACATAAAATAGCAGCGAGTGTGTTTGGAACGATATGAGGGGGGTGAGTAAGTAATGACAGAATTTAAACTTTTGGATAAACTATCCTTTAGCAAAACAATATCTGAACGCTGTTATATTGACGGAGAGCAAAAAATGTAAAGACATGAGGAAAAGGTAATCGGAAAGATGAGCTCTGAAGAAGGTTTGTAGAGGGAGGAAATGGACGGCGAGCTGAAGCTGCGTCTCTAATGGACTCTAATGGCGTGTTTGGGCGCTGATGTCTCATGTGTCCTGAGGCTGGATGGCAGCGGCTGGTTAAGAATAGATTTATTAATGCTGCTCCGCCCTCGGCCATCACTGATCTTCACGGGACGCTCGGGGAATGACGTCCGACGTCCCGATTTAAGGACGAGTTTCTCCATTAGCAGGAACTGCAATTACACTTTTGTACGTTTTAGTAATTTTAGTTCTTATCTACAGATGTTTTTATATCTTATTTAATTTCAGTTAACGTTTATTTTAGTAATTTTATTGTAATTTAAGGGTATTTTTAGTATTTTTATTTCAGTTTTTTAGTTGTTTGTTTAGTCATTTTTTGTTCTTTAGTTCTGTATTTTTTTATTTCAGTTAATGTTAATTTAAATTTTAGTTTTAGTATTTTTTTGTGTTTTTGTTGTTTTTTGTTTTGGTTTTTTAATTAATTTTAATTTATACTTAAACTAAATGAAAATTAGAAATGTTGCCTAGGCAACTAATTGAAATAATTTTTTTTATATATATTCATTTAATGTTAATTTAAATTTTAGTTTTAGTAATTTTTTTTGTTTGTTTTTGTTGTTTTTTGTTTTGGTTTTTTAATTCATTTTAATTTATACTTAAACTAAATGAAAATTAGAAATGTTGCCTAGGCAACTCATTGAAATAAAATAAGTTTATATATATAATATACCACTAAGATTTTTAATGTTTTTAAAAGAAGTTTCGTCTGCTCACCAAGGCTACATTTATTTAATTAAAAATACAGTAAAAACAGTAATATTGTGAAATATTATTACAATTTAAAATAACTGTTTTCTATTTGAATATATTTCACAAAGTAATTTATTCCTGTGATGGCAAAGCTGAATTTTCAGCATCATTACTCCAGTCTTCAGTGTCACATGGTCCTTCAGAAATCATTCTAATATGCTGATCTGCTGCTCAAGAAACATTTAATGTGTACAATTGTACAAAATATTTGTGTACAATATTTTTTTTCAGGATTATTTGATGAATAGAAAGTTCAAAAGAACAGTGTTTATCTGAAATCTAATCTTTTGTAACATTATAAATGTCTTTACTGCCTTTGATTGATTTAATGCATCCTTGCTGAATAAAAGTATTCATTTCTTTAATTTCTTTTCAAAAAAATAAAAATAAAAATTCTTACTGACCCCAAACTTTTGAACGGTAGTGTATAATGCTACAGAAGCTTTGTATTTCAGATAAATGCTGTTCTTTTGAACTTTCTATTCATCAAGGAATCCTGAAAAAAAAAAAGTACACAACTGTTTTCAACATTGAAAATAATCATAAATGTTTCTTGAGCAGCAGATCAGCATATTAGAATGATTTCTGAAGGATCATGTGACACTGAAGACTGGAGTAACGATGCTGAAAATTCAGCTTTGCATCACAGGAATAAATTACTTTGTCAAATATATTTAAATAGTACACAGTTATTTTAAATTGTAATAATATTTCACAATATTACTGTTTTTTACTGTATTTTTAATTAAATAAATGTAGCCTTGGTGAGCAGACGAAACTTCTTTTAAAAACATTAAAAATCTTAGTGGTTCCAAACTTTTGGACTGTACTGTATATAATTTCAGTTAATGTTTATTATATTCTGAATAATGTAAATGTTTATTTTTACCAACATTAGTTCATGTTCACTGGTCTAGTGAGATGATTGTGTCTTCAGAACGTTCATGTTTAAAAGTCAAAGGTGTTAAATATTGTGTGTGTGCATGTCTATGTATAGCATCGCCCAGAAGGATCTAACCTGTGTGTGTGTGTCTGTGTCTCAGCAGGTAAGCCGGATCTGTGCGGGATGGAGCTGCGTATCGAGGAGCTCTGGCATCATTACCGCGTGGAGCACGCCATGGCCGAGGGCGCCAAAAACATGATGAGACTTCTAGGAGCTGGAAAAGCACAGGACAAGAAAGCCATCGCAGAGGTGCGAGAAACATATGTGCACATCATAAAACTCTTTAGGAGAAATCAAAATGGACATTTGTTTGCGTCCTGTCGTAGGTTTGTTAAGTGTTTGTTTGTGTTTCTAGGCTCAGAGTCGTCTGAGTGAAGCGTCCCAGCGGTTGGATCTTCTGCGGGTGTCGTTGGAGCAGCGGTTGGTGGATCTACCGGAAGAACATCCGAAAGCGTGTCTGATTAAAGAGGAGTTGGTGCTGGCGTCGTCCTCGGCCTTCAGCTCCCGTCACAGCGCCCCCTACGTCCACAATCAATACAGCACCCTCAGCAAACCCTCGCCGCTCACCGGTACGTCAGTAACAATGACGATGTTGAATGCTGCTGGGCGAATTTTACAGAACATGTCAATAAAATGTCATTTAAAATTACAAAAATAATCATTTTTACTATAATTTTAAATAATTAATCCTAATAATGATTGTAATAATGGTAATAATTTTAAGTAATAATTATTATTATTATTGAAAACTATTAAAATTTTTACAATTGGCAATACGATTAATAATTAAGGGGAAAAAATAATTGCTTGCATCTAATATAATATTATTAAAGGTGGGGTATCTACGCTTCTTGGACATTGTATGCAGTATGCAGTGGTTTACCTGCACAACTCTCACTATCTGGCCTCTGTTACACACGCAATACAAGAGTGGATGTCTGTTTATCACAGCTGATGCGCAACAAAATGCTTCATGAAAAATAAAGCACAGATGATGAACGGAAGAGGAAGCACAAAAAATGAACATACAGTACACAAGAGTCTAAATACAAACAAGAGTTTGTTGTTAATCGCCAACAGCACAGCAGCTCCAGACACTCAAACCCAGTGTTACTCACATGATAAGGAATCAAAGCAGCCTCTGCGTCTGTTTTTAGGCCTTCCCGCTTAGCTCTCTCCAGCGCTGGAAAGATTTTCTAATATAAACACGGGTCCTGAAGCAATTGCCCAGTCATAAACCTTCATTCCAGTGATATTCTTTTGAGCTCTTTTGTATTGTGTCTCATCATTTCTCTTTCTGCGTTGTTTTTTCTTCTTTTTTTTTTTCAAATCTCCCTCTTGCTCGTTCTGTCTCCACGACTGTCTAATGCTGATTGGTTAGATGTTTGTTGTTGGTATCGGCCTGACTAACTTCCAAACAGTGTTGTTGAAAAAACAGATACCCCACCTTTATTATAATTTAGTAATATTCTTAAATATTACAATTATTAGTAGAATTAATTATTACTTAGGACAAAATATATGTGTTAAAAATATTAAATTATTAGAGGTAGTAGTAGTATTAAAATATTAGGTAACACTTTACAATAAGGTTTCATTAGTTAACATTAGTAAACTAAATTAGTTAACATGAACTAACTATGAAACATTTCTAAAGCATTTAGTAATCTTAGTTAATGTTCATTTCAGAACATTATTTATATTAAAAGCTGTATCTTTTAATATTATTTAAACGATTAGTCCACTTTCAAAAAAAAATTCCTGATAATTTACTCACCCCCATGTCATCCAAGATGTTCATGTCTTTCTTTCTTCAGTCAAAAAGAAATTAAGGTTTTTGATGAAAACATTCCAGGATTATTCAGGATTATTTAGTCTCTCCAGACGGTTGAATAAGGGTCTTATCTAGCGAAGCGATCGGTCATTTTCAAAAAAAATTTAAATGTACATGCTTTATATAAACAGATGTTCGCCTTCCGAGTGCTTCCGCTTTCCATATTCTTCAAAAAGCATATGCTGTATGTCCTACGGCTTCCCTATTCTACTTACGGAAAAAAATGTAACTGCCGCTGCGATCGTTCCGTAATTAGAATAGGGAAGGCGTAGGACATACAGCATATGCTTTTTGAAGAATACGAAAGTGCGGTTTTGGCGGAAGCACTTGGAAGGCGATCATTTGTTTATATAAAGCATCATTTATAAAGTGTTAATTTCGTTGACAAATAATTTTCGTCATAATTTTCGTCAACAACATTTTTTCACAGACGAAAACGAGACGATGACTAAATAAAAATGCGTTTTGAATGACTAAAACTATAACTAAAATCTACTCTAATTTTCGTCAACGGATAAAAATGAGATGAAAATGAAAGAGAGGAACGATTTGGGAAGATATCCAGTGAGGACTGCTGTCCTGTGTGGAAGATGGCACATTTGAAGTGTAATGTGCTGATCTAACCGCGGGAAACGCGGCGCTGTTGCGCGCTCTACAGGCTCGTGCAGCAGCACATCTGACTGCTGCGCAATTATTGAATAGCGCACGTTTATGCCAAGCGATTGCTTATAAGCTAATGTTGATGAATTAGGACAATGTTTACTACACAATGTTTATATGGTAGCATGTTTTAGACGGTTGAAAGAATGCATATTTATCTCCCTCATGAGCAGCCTGCTACAGTGCAGACTGCAGACATTTCAGAATAAGAGTCAAGGTGTATTTCAGTAGGGTTTATAATTATTATTTTTTCCTGGTCATTATTGTTATTTTGTTTACACAATAAATTGTATTTAACTTAATTTCTATTTAATTCATTGTAAACTACTGTATCTTGTCACAGGAAGGAAAGACTAAGAACATTATTTGACACATTATTCAATATATTTTACAAGTATAAGGGTTATTATAGTTAAACTAAAACCAAAGAAATCTTCATTACTTGAAATAAACGTTAACTGAAATAAAAAAATAGATTGTATATCAGTGTATTGGATCTGTGTATTGTTAGAGAAATGCTTACTTAATGCATTACAATTTAACTAAATTAGATTTTAGTCGACTAATTCTACTGTTGATTTAGTCGACTAAAATCTTTTGATATTTAGTCGACTAAAACTAGACTAAAACTAAAACAATTTCCGATGACTAAAATATGACTAAAACTAAATGGCATTTTAGTCAAAAGACTATGACTAAAAATAGATCAAAATTTGCTGTCAAAATTAACACTGCATTTATATAAATCGTTTCTCTAGATAAGACCCTTATTCCTCGTCTGGTATCGTTTAAAGCCCTCTGAAGCTGCACTGAAACTGTAATTTTGACCTTCAACCGTTTGGAGGCCATTGAAGTCCACTATATGGAGAAAAATCCTGGAATGTTTTCCTCAAAAACCTTAATTTCTTTTTGACTGAAGAAAGAAAGACATGAACATCTTGGATGACATGGGGGAGAGTAAATTATCAGGAAAATTTTATTTAAAAGTGAACTAATCCTTTAAGGACCTGAGCTGAACTAACACTAAACAGCTGTATTTTTAACAAAGATTAATTGTAAAAAATAAATTGCTTATTGTTAGTTAACGTTAGCCAATGGGACCTTGTCATAAATTGTTACCAATTATTATTATTATTAGTAGTAGTTTTTTTGTCATTAATTTTAGAATTTTTTTGCATTGTGATATCATTGATAATTATGATATTTGTATCATAATAATGATAATTAAGTTTTAACTGTAATTATCATTACTGCATAATGTGATAAAGTCATATATTGATTAAACTGTGAAGTATTTATTCATCATGGTACTATTTTAATTCTTATTAAAATCAAAAGAAAGAAATATTATTACAGAAATGAGTATTAGGAGTAAATTCTCACAATGTAACTGGCTCCTAATGTTCCTAAAATAGGCTTCATTTTTTAATGCCGTGTAGTTTTTATTTTGGGCGAAATGCTAGACAAATAGAAATGTTGTTGTGTCCGTCCTGCGCAGGGACGCTGCAGGTGCGTCTGCTGGGGTGTGTGGGGCTGCTGGAGGTCGTCCCGGGTCGCAATCGTACGTCTCCTGTCGCCCTGCCTCACTTCAGTCCAGGAGACGGACGACCGTTCAAACTCACGCTGAGCAGCAGAAGCACCAGCTTCAGCCTGAAGAGTCCCAACAAGTGCGAAGATCTGTCCTGTGAGTTTATTCTTTTAATGAATTCTGTATTTGGGGTCAAGATGTTTTTTAGTGTACTAATTGAATCTACATGATGGTCTGATGTTGTGCTGGTGTTTGTAGCGGAGGTGAGCGCTGTGTTGAAGCTGGAGAACTGTGTGGTGGGTCAGACGTGTTGGAAAGGTGTTGGTGAACAGACATGGAATCAGAGCTTCACTTTGGAGCTGGAGAGAGTGAGTAACACATGATATAAGCAAAAACAAAGAACGAACTGGTGTGACATCATTTTGAACAAAATCAGGCTGTTAGTCAATGTGGCCTTTAAAGGAACACTCCACTTTTTTTGAAAATAGGCTCATTTTCCAACTCCCCTAGAGTTAAAGAGTTGAGTTTTACCGTTTTCGAATCCATTCAGCCGATCTCCGGGTCTGGCGGTACCGCTTTTAGCATAGCTTAGCATAGTTCATTGAATCTGATTAGACCGTTAGCATCTCGCTCAAAAATGATTGAAGATTTTCGATATTTTTCCTATTTAAAACTTGACTCTTCTGTAGTTACATTGTGTACTAAGACCGACGGAAAATAAAAAGTTGTGATTTTCTAGGCTGATATGGCTAGGAACTATACTCTCATTCCGGCGTAATAATCAAGGAACTTTGCTGCCGTACCATGAGTGCAGCAGGCGCAATGATATTACGCAGCTTTTTGTTTTCCGTCGGTCTTAGTACATGATGTAACTACAGAAGAGTCAAGTTTTAAATAGGAAAAATATCGAAACTCTTTGGTCATTTTTGAGAGAGATGCTAACGGTCTAATCAGATTCAATGAACTATGCTAAGCTATGCTAAAAGTGGTACCGCCAGACCCGGAGATCGGCTGAATGGATTCGAAAAACAACGAAACTCAATTGTTTAACTCTAGGGGAGTTGGAAAATGAGCCTATTTTCAAAAATAGTGGCATGTTCCTTTAATCTTACACCTTTAACCCGGATAGTCAAATCTAACCTAAATCAAAATGTACTTACTGAAATTCTTCAGTAATGACGTAGAAGACTCCTTGTGCTTGTTCTTTTTTGAGGCTGGGTTATAAGTAAAGTCTCACAGGAGGCAAAGCAGTTAATGCAAAATAAAAGTCAGCTAGACTAAAAGCTCTAAACAACAATATTGGAGATGCTGTTAAGTGTCCCTCATTAGGGTATCATGTTTCCTTATTAAATGATGAGGCCTTTACTCAGACTTCTTATACTGCTTTTTGGGAAATTACGACTCCATACTAGTCATCAATTCCTCAATGTCTTGTATGAGCCAGTCTTCCTGTTGTAATCGTATCAGTCTCTGCGACTCTTGCTTAATAAGTCGGATGTCTTTACGCCGTTGTCTTCTTCTAGCACTCTTCCTCTTCCTCACTGAAGTCTGACTCACCTCCTCTTGAGGTTGAAACATGCTCTCTTCACCCCTGTGTACCCTCTTTTAACCTATGTGGTTGGTTACAAAAGTGCCAAACTCAAAGAACCTAACTTTCCCAACTGTTGCTTATTCATCATATCTTATAATAAACAAAGGAAGTATTGCAGGTACTTTCCAATTTCATAATCATTCAAGCATTTAAGCATATAAGGCATTAAGAAAGCAAATAACATAACATAACATTGAAACAGGTTAACAGCAATATCAATATCCAAAACAAAGCGAAGTTCGTTTGGAAGCTTGATTCTTCCAGGGAATTAACGTTATTATGACTTTTAATCTCAATTCAGACTTTTTTTTTTGGACTGATTCAGAATTCTGAGATATAAACAAAGGCACATATTTTCTTTTAAAGGATTCTGTTTAAGAACTACAACAAACGGCTGGTAGGGACTACAACAAGCTTCTTACCGGGTTTGTGACATCACAAACCCTAAAATTTACATAAACCCCGCCCCCGAGAACACGCAACAAAGGGGGTGAGGCATGTTGGGCTGCTGTAGAGAAGAGGAAGAGTTGTTGTAGTAGAGTGTTGTTGTCATGCCGTCATTTTACTCTGGACTGCTTCACAAACGAGGCTCAATTCAACGCTGGATTTGCACAAAAGATGAACATGACGGCACATGCTAGTCGATGAGTTGAATCAACTCCACAACAACTACATAAATGTATCCACTAACCGTTCAGAAACGTCCAGTTTCATTCTAAAAGTTGTAACTTCTTCCTGAGTCTCTCCATCAGTGTTGACTCCGGTTTGAACAATGTAAGGCTGAACACCGTTACTGACAATCCTCATTTTGGCTGCGTGAGATTCTCCAGCTTTGTTGTTGTTGAGCAACTGAAGCGTGAACTGTTAAAGCTCCGCCCTCTTCTGGAAAGGGGGGGGAAGCAGCAGCTAATTTGCATTTAAAGGGACACACAAAAACGGCGTGTTTTTGCTCACACCCAAATAGGGGCAAATTTGACAAGCTATAATAAATGATCTGTTGGGTATTTTGAGCTGAAACTTTTCTGGTGTCAAAAACACTGTCAAAAAACAGTGTCAGTGCCTCTTTTAATTAGAAATAAAACTTCAATTTCTAGTACTATGAAGCAGCTCTCCATTGTGTTTTTATGCTGTCTTCACACGCTTTCGGAATTATCGTAAATACAGATTTCCTAGTGGGAAATCGAGCATGAACGTCCTCTCAGGTCGTATTTACCACTGGGAAACTCCAAGACAATTTTGATACCAAGTTTCCGAGTTGGGCATGCTAAAATCGGTAACACTTTACTTGAAGGGGTGTGCATAAGACTGACATGACACCTTCATAATCATGACATGACACATGTCATGAATATAAAGGAGATTTTATGAATGTTTATGACAACTGTCATTAAGTATCATTCGCTCAATTATGTAATTTTTAATGCAAAGATGACATTGTTTGAGATGTCTTTGTTACGACAACTTGACATAAACCAACACATCATAACCTGTCAGTGTCTTTGTTATGATAACTTGACATTAGCAAAACATCATAAACAGTCTTATGCACACCCCTTCAAGTAAAGTGTTACCCTAAAATCTTTAAACATGGCTGAAGGGAGAACGATAGCTGCTGTGACTGATATTCTTTCTTTTTTTTTTTTTCCACAACAGCTACATCGCCTTGTCTTGTCATTAGAGTAGTGCATATTTACATACATGAATAATCATTTGAAGCATACTGTGGAAAAATAGCATGTATTTGACAAAAATTCCAGAATTGTCACCAAACTATTTAGATAAACTCATAATTACGACTTCAGAAGTGGGAAGGAGGACATTTCTGATAGGCAGCATTAGTCACGGACACCTATCCTTTACAAAACAGAACAGATTAAAAAATAAACCGAACACACAGACTAATGTTAGTTCGAAGGTGTTTACAAGATCACTTAAAATGCTCTTTTGAAGTCTTGAAACAAAGACCAAATGAACTTTGGTTTGGCTTAATTTTTTATTTGAAATGACGTCACACCAGTTTGTTCTTTGATTTTGTTGAAGTATAAATCGGGTCCTTAAGTACATACTCAGGTGTTCGTCTAATGTACTGCGTTCAGTCCAGAGAGATGGAGATCGCGGTGTACTGGAGGGACTATCGCTCGCTCTGCGCTCTGAAGTATCTGAAGCTGGAGGACTTTCTGGACAATCAGAGACACCGAATACAGCTGGAGATGGAACCGCAGGGACTGCTGCTGGCCGAGGTACACAAAAACACCCCTAATGTGTTGTTTTAGCATCCGTCTAACAAGTAATTTTAAATTTCAGCCACAAAAATGAAACGTAAATGTGTGCTGAATGCAGTTTGCATGTTTGCACCAAAACAATGACAGTCAAAATTGATCCTATTTACTTTGTTAGCACACATTTACTAGCCTGTTACTAAACAGTTTGTGTTGGCGTGATTGTAACAGGTGATGTTCATCAACCCCGTGATAGAGAGAGGCCCACGTCTACAGCGCCAGAGGAAGGTGTTTTCTAAACAGCAGGGTAAAAATGAAGCCAATCACATTCACTGGGAAAGAAAACACTGAACACAAGGGCTGAATCTTATGCTATATGCACTCTTTCTAAATAGCATGAGTATATATAATATGATATAATATTGTTTTACAGTATTTAACTTCTGTTCCATTTGTTGTGACTCAGGGAAAGCATTCCTGCGCGCTAAACAGCTGAACGTTGACATGGCGACGTGGGTTCGTCTGCTGAAGAACGCCATTCCCATGAGCTCATCCACACACAGCTACACACAACACACCAGCACACACAACAGCAGGTAACACACATCACACACATGCACCTGTTCAGCTGTGATTTATCCTGACCAACATGACGAACTCTGAACTTTCCTCCGCAGCGAGATTTCCATTCAGAAGATCCAACTGGACGGCGACTCTCCTCCGTCTGTGACGAGGAGAAACACACAGACGTCTGAAACGGTAAATGAGAAAGAAAATACGACTGTTCACACATGGTTTTATATGCAGATCTTTAATCGAAGTGATTCAGTAACATTTTCCGGACTCCCAACATAATTTAAAGGAAAGTCTATGAAGTTACTTGTTCATACATCATATCAGTGAATATTTGAGCGACGCTTGTAACAAATAGGACAATATGATCCTCAATATTTCAATCCCAAATACTGTGTAACTGTAGCCATAAACATATTCTTCTTAATTAATCCTGCTTAATTAATTCTGGGTGCTAGTCATTGTAGCTTACAAATGGTTTGTTGAAGCGTCTTAATGTTTTATGCATCAATTTATGCGGTTGACAATTTTCTTTTTGTACAGCCAAGTAAAACTGAAAACAACATACAATTGTATAATGATATTATTGATCTAAAAACGCAAGTAGACTAACATTTTTACAGAAGATTATACAACAGATTTAATTTTACTTCTATAAATAATTGATTTAAGTTCATTTTGCAAATTACTTGAATATAGAATTTGATATTTTATCTTCTATATTTTAAGTGTAGCAGCACAATATTACTTAACATTTATTTATTTATTTATCTTGAGTGAAAAAATTTTTTACAATGAATGAAAACCCTTTTTTTTATTGGCATGAACTGTACATTTGAATTGAAAGAAGTAATATTAAAACAAGTAATATGAGTAATTAATGTGAAATAATATGTGCAAAATAAAGAAAGAATGTTGAAAAATTACATGAAATAATGTAAACTAAGATAATAGCAATGAATAACTTTTATAAACGAAAAATAATCTGTTAATAATAATAATTTGTCAGGTGGACATTGGCCCAGCAATGGAGCCAGCCTCTCTTCCTGATCCTGCTCCTCCTGAGAGGGCTGTCAGGATCAGTTCCCATAATTCCCAGCGCAGGTACATGTCCTACCAGCACACAATATGTTTTCCAGTCCAGGCCAAGAGACAGCATGAAACACACACACACACACTCATGTACACAATGCCAGTGATGTAGTTTCTGACCTCACACCAGCTTTTACCTTCAGTTTAATTACATCCGGCCTTTTTTGTGTGTGTGTGTGTGTGTGTGCAGGTCGTCCAAAGGCTCTCTGTGTCTTCAGGATTTCCGAATGATCGCAGTGCTCGGCCGGGGACATTTTGGCAAGGTAACTGGAATATGTTCAGTGTCAAAAGCATTAACTGCAGCAACTAGTCAGCAGAATCGCCACACACAGAAAAATCCTACATGTTATACTGTATTTGTATTAAATATTCTGGCTAGTTTCATTTAAAGGATTAGTTCAGTTCAGAATAAAAATTTCCTCATAATTTACTCACCCCCATGTCATCCATGGGGATATTCTCCTTATACTGGACTTCAATGGGCACCAAATGGTTGAAGGTCGAAACTGCAGTTTCAGTGCAGCTTCAAAGGGCTTTAAAAGATACCAGACGAGGAATAAGGGTCTTATCTAGCGAAACAATTGGTCATTTTCTAAAAAAAAAAAATTAAAATGTATATAATTTTTAACCACAAATGCTCGTCTTGCACTGCTCTGCGATGCGCCACGCATTACGTAATCACGTTGGAAAGGTCATACCTGATGTAGGCAGAAGTACCGATCCAGTGTCTACAAAGCAAACATCAAAGACTAAGTCAAACGGCCTTTATAATAAAAGGTAAAACAATGATGTCGGATGATTTTGAAGTTGGAGGAGATAATGAGATGGAGTTTTTCACCAACATGATAACGTAATGTGTGGAGCATCATAAAAAGTATATAATTTTTATTTTTTTAAGAAAATGACTGATCTTTTCACTACATAAGACTCTTATATCTCATCTGGTATCGTTTAAAGCTCTTTGAAGCTGCAATGAAACTGTAATTTTGACCGTTTGGGCTCCATTGAAGTCCACTATATGGAAAAAAATCCTGGAATGTTTTCATCAAAAACCTTCATTTCTTTTCGACTGAAGAAAGAAAGACATGAACATCTTGGATGACATGGAGGTGAGTAAATTATCAGGAAATTTTAATTCTGAAGTGAATAAATCCTTTAACAATAATAACAATGCTTGCAGGTCCTACTAAAAACTCATGTTTTAAAGCTGTGGTTTTGCTTCTGAATTCATATTTTACATTGAATTAACAACAAAATCTACGAGAAGTGTCTCTTCCCTATTTGTGACATGCACCAGTTGAGAAACAGTTTTTGCAAAGAGCCTGTTTGTGAATTAAGATTCATGTGTACACTGAGTCTGATATGTGTATGTGTTTCCAGGTACTTCTGTCTGAATACAGACACTCAGGAAAGATGTACGCCATCAAAGCTCTGAAGAAAGGGGACATTGTGGCGCGGGACGAGGTAGAGAGGTGAGCGTTCAATTTAGGATGTACACCAATAAACACTGCATGAAAAGACATTTTGTCACTTGGTTGGCTTGTATTTTTATTGAAATCCTTTTTCATAGAGCTGCATATTAAACATCACATTAATCAAGCACCAAAAGTTTGGCAACCGAAATTATTAGTCTGAAAATTAATTTTCGGTTTTGGCCGAACAGTAAGATAAGCAGTGATGTTTAATTAGCACTTCTCCAATAGTGCATTTTAAATGTGTCAGAGATTTTTAGTGTTGATTAATTATTATATAAACTTTATTTTCAGTTTCACTTTTGGCTGAATGAAAACTTCAATTTCAGTTTCGGTATAAAATGAATTTCAGTGCATCACTAGATCATGTTTTCTGATTGTGTTCAAAGCACATAGAATCTTTGTTTTCATAAAGACAAAAAATAGCTAGATCTGGTTAAGACACATATTACAGTCAGATTCATTTTCAACTTCTTTCTCTCCCAGTTTGATGTGTGAGAAGCGAATCTTCGAGACGGTGAACAGCGCGCAGCATCCGTTCCTGGTGAACCTGTTTGCATGTTTTCAGACGGCAGAACATGTGTGTTTTGTCATGGAGTACACGGCCGGCGGTGACCTAATGATGCACATACATGCCGACGTCTTCTCTGAAACTCGCTCCGTGTAAGTGTGTTTAATTAGTCTAGTTTATGTACAACATTAGTAGTTGTTAAGTGTGCGCTTTGGAATTGTGTTGTTCCTGGAATTGTGTTTACACTCTTAAAAATAAAGGTTCCAAAAGGGGGTTTTCACTGTGATGCAATAGAAGAACCCTTTTTGATTCCACAAAGAAACTATAAAGAACCTTTTGTGGAATGGAAAGGTTCTATGAATGTTAACTCCTTTGGGTCAGCGGTCGCGCCGGCGATACCACCTCGCTTTTTTTCTTATCAGTGTGTAAGAGACTCAAAATACTCACACACCAGTGTTATACATCATTCTAAAGTGTTAAGTGTGCACTTTTATTTGTGTACACTCACAAAAAAAAAAAAAACAAGTTGTGCTTTTCGCAAAATAAAGTAAACGAACATGATGTGCAATCTGACGTCTCCCTCTTAGTGAAGTCAATGCTGAAATGCCTTTTAAATGTTCTTCATGGAAATATCAATCCAAATAAAGAGCCTTTATTTTTAAGAGTGTACAGTGTTTTTCATTAGGATTTTACTGTAGTCTTTATATATATGTGTGTGTGTGTGTTTGTGTGTGATGCAGGTTTTATTCTGCCTGTGTTGTTTCTGGGCTTCAGTTTCTTCATGATAATAAGATTGTTTATCGGTGAGTACACACACAAACACAGCATAAAATGATATACTGGCACTGTTTTCAAAAACAATTCAAATTCATTTTTGCGTCCATGTGTGTGTTAGAGATCTGAAGCTGGATAACCTGCTGCTGGATACTGAAGGTTACGTGAAAATTGCAGACTTCGGTCTCTGTAAAGAGGGTGAGTCACAGACTGTACCTACTGTACTGATATTAATGGAGTTAATGGAGTAAGAACATGATGTTCACTGCTGGATCAGAGCGATCTGGGAATAACAGCAGGTAGAACATATTTCAAGCATACTGCTAACTGCATACTATTTTTAATAGAAGTTTGGGGTCGGTACGATTTTTTGAATGTTTTTGAAAGAAGTCTCCTCTGCTCACCAAGACTGCATTTATTTGATCAAAATACAGTAAAAATTGTGAAATATTATTATACAGTGGGTACGGAAAGTATTCAGACCCCCTTAAATATTTCACTCTTTGTTATATTGCAGCCATTTGCTAAAATCATTTAAGTTCATTTTTTTCCTCATTAATGTACACACAGCACCCCATATTGACAGAAAAACACATAATTTTTGCAGATTTATTAAAAAAGAAAAACTGATCAGACCAGATAATCTTATTTCTCAGCATCTTGGAGTCCTTCAGGTGTTTTTTAGCAAACTCCATGCGGGCTTTCATGTGTCTTGCACTGAGGAGAGGCTTCCGTCGGGCCACTCTGCCATAAAGCCCCGACTGGTGGAGGGCTGCAGTGATGGTTGACTTTCTACAACTTTCTCCCATCTCCCGACTGCATCTCTGGAGCTCAGCCACAGTGATCTTTGGGTTCTTCTTTACCTCTCTCACCAAGGCTCTTCTCCCCCGATAGCTCAGTCTGGCCGGACGGCCATCTCTAGGAAGGGTTCTGGTCGTCCCAAACGTCTTCCATTTAAGGATTATGGAGGCCACTGTGCTCTTAGGAACCTTAAGTGCAGCAGAAATTTTTTTGTAACCTTGGCCAGATCTGTGCCTTGCCACAACTCTGTCTCTGAGCTCTTCAGGCAGTTCCTTTGACCTCATGATTCTCATTTGCTCTGACATGCACTGTGAGCTGTAAGGTCTTATATAGACAGGTGTGTGGCTTTCCTAATCAAGTCCAATCAGTATAATCAAACACAGCTGGACTCAAATGAAGGTGTAGAACCATCTCAAGGATGATCAGAAGAAATGGACAGCACCTGAGTTAAATATTTGAGTGTCACAGCAAAGGGTCTGAATACTTAGGACCATGTGATATTTCAGTTTTTCTTTTTTAATAAATCTGCAAAAATGTCAACAATTCTGTGTTTTTCTGTCAATATGGGGTGCTGTGTGTACATTAATGAGGAAAAAAATGAACTTAAATGATTTTAGCAAATGGCTGCAATATAACAAAGAGTGAAAAATTTAAGGGGGTCTGAATACTTTCCGTACCCACTGTAATTCAAAAATTACTGTGATCAAAGCTGAATTTTCAGAATCATTACTTCAGACTTCAATGTCAAATAATCCTTCAGAAATCATTCTAATATGATGATTTGATGATCAAGAAACATTTATGATTATTATCAATGTTGAAAACATTTGTGCATCTTCATATTTTTGTGGAAAACGTGATATATTTTGTTTCTTTGATGAATAGAAGGTTCAAAAGAAAAGCATTTATTTGAAATTATAAATGTCTTTACTGTCACTTTTGATCAATTTAATATATCCTTGCTGAATAAAAATGCCTTGTTTTTGTCCCACTCTCTCTGTTGTGTAGGAATGGGTCATGGGGACAGAACCAGCACATTTTGTGGGACTCCAGAGTTTCTTGCTCCTGAGGTTTTGACGGACACGTCCTACACAAGAGCTGTGGACTGGTGGGGTCTCGGCGTGCTTATTTACGAGATGCTGGTCGGAGAGGTGTGTGTTTGTGCACTTTTTGCTTAGTATTTTTATATTGTTTCCCGGTAAATTTTTTTTTTTTTTTTCTTGCTTTAAGCATAAATCCAACAAAATCGTGTGAAGTTCACCTCAACATGTGATTTTTTTTCTCCTCAGTATTTTGTCTTATTTTCTAGACATTCTTAAATAAAGGTATATTTACTTGATGCAAAGTGGCATAAGATGTAAAGTCTTGTTTTTTGAGAAGCGGATAAAAATTGAGAAAAAATGTGCCAATTACATTTGAAATTGTTTATTTTTCTGACTCCAAAGGCATTGGTATTTTCTCTCGTTTTAAGCAGAAACTCAAGCAGAAAACAGGACGTCATATTCTGTCATTTTGCATCTCAAGTATATGTATCTTGATTTAAGAATGTTTAGATATTTGTACTGGAAAACAAGACCAAAATACTAAGAAAGAGCATCATTTTCCGCAGTTTGCTAAAATGAGAAACCAATTTGCCAGAAAAATAAGCTACATTCAAACTATATTCTCTGAAAACAAACTTTAATATATTGTACAGTTTTGCTTCTTAAGTAAAGACTTAAGGATTAGACAAAAACCTGATACATAATCTGTGTTCAGTCACCGTTCCCAGGTGACGATGAGGAGGAGGTGTTCGACAGTATTGTAAATGATGAAGTACGTTACCCAAGATTCCTCTCCACCGAGGCTATTGGCATCATGAGACGGGTAAGTCTCTGCCTTTTCACACACACAAAAAAAAATTTAGGCCTTCATTTAAGATTTATGTATTTGAATTTCATATAAAATTTAGCATATACGATTTTAACATAAACTATAATGTAAATGTTTTCTTGTTTTCCATTGGTAGCTGCTGAGGCGCAATCCTGAGAGACGGCTGGGCTCCGGTGAAAGAGATGCAGAGGACATAAAGAAACAACCGTTCTTTAGAGTATGTCTTCTTAGAGTATTCTTTGCCTTTTTGGCTCAACTTGCCACAATAATATGGAGACACCAAGGGCCATAATGATGTAAAAAAAAAAAAAAAAAAAAAAAAAAAAAGGAAATGGGAGGAAAACATTATCTTTCTATACTTTTGTGTTCGCTCGCAAAACTATTGCGTTCCCCAGAGAAACTTGCGTTGACTTTCGAAACATTTGCATTTTCTTGCAATACATTTGTTTTCTTGCAAAACATTTGCATTTGCTTGCAAAATTGTGTTCCCCCAATAATTTTTTGTTCGCTCACACAACATATGCATTCTCTCGTAAAACTATTGCATTCCCCAGAAGAACTTTGCGTTGGCTCAAGAAATATTTGCATTCACTCACAAAACATTTGCATTTGCTCGCAAAACTATTGCGGTCCCCAAAGAAACGTTGCGATCGCTTTTAAATCAGTTGCGTTCGCTCGTAAAACGATTGCATTTTTCCCCAGACACTTTACATCCGCTCAAATCATGTGTTCTTTTGCAAAACATTGGCCCTCTTTCGCAAAACTATTGCATTCTCCAGAGAAACTTTGCGTTTGCTCACAAAGCTTTTGTAATGGAAATAATATGAGATCGGAGGAAAAATTATATTTCAGTGCTTTTCAAAAACTATTTCAAACTATATTTCAGAGCAAGTTTCTCAGAGGAAAGCAATACTTTTATGAGAGATCGCAAATGCTTTGCAAGAGAATGCAATGTTTCTCGGGGAACGGAATTTATTTGAGAGAGAACAAAAATGCATCAAAATATTAAAAAAAAAAAAAAAAAATATATATATATATATATATATATATATATATATTATCGGTGTGACGAGATCGAGCGAGACTAAACTGTGACGAGATTTCTCGTCGAGGCGAAAAGTAGTCTCGTGTTGTTGCCATGACAGAGTGGTTAGGATGATTAGGAAAGAATATGCCACCGGTACGTTTACATTACGCCTCCACTGTCGTTTAGTTTTGTATTTAAATAAAAAACATTTAATTCAGTTGGATAACGGACGCCGCCGCTTCATATTTACAGAGTTACGCGCGATCGCTGAAAGTGAAAGTAAACAGGAGCGCGCATTCAAACGCGCTTTCAATACCCCGCATTTTGAAAGCGGCTCCCTGACGAATACAGATATCTCTCAATATGAAAGCTATTTTAGGCTGGGCAGTGTAGTTGTAACCATCTCTCAGCTCTGTATCAAAGAAAAATTTGGTCTTATTTGCACTTTGAATATTGAGAGAGTGTGATTATGGTTGCACTTATTGTAAAGTGTTACCATGAAAACGAATAACAGTTTTCTCTTAATCTTATTAAGCACAAACAATAAGGTTTCATTTGTTAACATTAGTTAATGCACTGTGAACTATCATGAACTAACAATGAATGACTATTTTTATTAACATAAACAAAGATTAATAAATACTGTAGCAAATATATTGCTCATTGTTAGTTGATGTTGGTTAATGCATTAATGTTAATAAATGAGCCCTTATTGTAAAGTGTTAACATTTTTATTTATACTGTTTTTATTTCTATGATCAGTTTGTGGAAAGGAGTTCAGTTAGGAGGTCAAAAGTTGTAGAAGCTCATAAATCATATACAGTAAGGTCTGAAGAGACTGAAATCATACAGAAGAGAAGTCGGTCAGTTGAGTTAGTAGCAAAATCTTTTACAGTGCTTGAGTATTGTTCTTTTACTGCATATGATAATTCACACTCAGAAAGTAGAACTGAAATGACATTCATTACAAGATGATTAGTTAAAACATTTCAAATACACCTGCAGAATATTTTTTCTAGTCATGTATTTCACCATTGAGGATTTCTTAAAAATAGTGTGTAAAAATCTTGTCTCGTCTCGTCTCGTGAACTCAGTCTCGAGTCTCGTCTCGTCTCGTGAGATACCCGTCTCGTCACACCCCTAATATATATATATATATATATATATATATATATATATATATATATATATATATATATATATATAAATGTTTTCCTCCCATCTCATATTTTTCTCCATAGCCATGTCCCTTTAGGGGCTCCATACAATAAAGACAAAGTTACGATCTTAGTGACAACGTGACTCTCTTTTTCTCTGTAGAATATGGACTGGGATGCGCTTTTGCAGCGGAAAGTTCCTCCTCCATTTGTTCCTGCTTTGACAGGAAAAGAAGACGTCAGTAACTTTGACGCCGAGTTCACAAATGAGGCTCCAACATTGACACCTCCTCGCGAGCGCCGGACCCTCTCACGCAAAGACCAAGACTACTTCAGGGACTTCGACTATGTCTCGGACTTCTGCTAGGGCACAAGGATGCATATTGAAGCTGCTAGGTGTGGGAGATGTGGACCGCTGTAACGTCCTAGCATGGTTCTCGCACCCTAGTTCCCATCTAGGGTGCTAATCGTGAGGATTCACGCACCTCCCAGTGAAACAGGGAACGCTGACAGGCTATACGCCTCTGATGACTGTAGAAGGTACATCATACATGAAGAGATTCAAGAATCCAGATAATGTGAAGTTCTGTGGTGTATCTGAAAGCTGGTGGCCAAGAAGTTTTCTTGTCCTATTTGGCAGGATTTTCAATCAGACTTGTTCATGACATGACCCAAAATCCATAGCACCAGACCCCCAAGTAGTCAACTGGAATCTCATGAATAGAGTGCTGCAGGGATAATGTATTTTTGTAGGCCAGAACCCTGAAACGAGCATTTTAGCACTATCAGTTCCATCACCTTGAAGTCAGTGAGTTTTTTGAATGGGTTTTTGGTTAAATGCCTAAAATAAGGTCAGTGCACAGTAAACTCCCCGGTGTTAAATTAACTCTGTGTTCATATGGGAACCACCAGCAGGGTGTTAAAAGTAACATCGAAGCAGAGTTAGAGTTAATCAGATAGTTAAGTGATTAACTGAGTGATGATTGTTCGATTATTGAAGACACCTGATGATAACGAGCAGAATCACTTTGTAAACACTGTTACAAAGTCCACAAACTGACATAAAACACTGATAATATTTTCAATAAAACATCAACATCTAAACCTATCAATTCACAAAAAGAACTGCAGACAAATGACAGAAATAAAATCAGTCTGGTTTGTAATAACAGAGATTTAATATCTTTATAGTTGATTTTGTCTAAGGCTGTGGTTGGAAGTCATTTGTAGTTCTTGTGTTTCCCTTCTTCAATAATCAAACAATCATCACTCAATTAATCACTTAAGTATCTAATTAACTGCTTCGGTGGTTCCCATATGAACACCGAACAGTGTTAATTTAACAGTGATAATTTACTGTGTGGTAAACACAAGCTCAATATTTTCAAAGATATTTTCACTTTTTATGATGCAACATAAAATACATCAATAATACTTGTCTTGAAAAAGGCAGTTGCTAACAAGTGTCTAAACAGGACTAGAGGTTGTCGTGACATTAAACGCCATGTCAAACAGGTGATCCCATCTACTCGCTAGTCCATTTTGTGTTTATAGTCACGCTTTTGCAAACTATTCTAACCAAACTTTCAAGGAAAATGTTTTTAAATAAAAACTGAAAGAGTTGTAGGAAGCTTAACTCTTTTCCCGCTAGCATTTTTTTTTTTTTTTTTTTTAAAGTAGCCAGCGCCAGCTATTTTGAACATTTTCACAAAACGTTCATGCCCCCCAGAATATTTTGTTGTAGGAATATCTGAACATACAATATATAAAAATAAAGAACAGAGCCTCTGCTTTTAAACAAAACAAAAATATATATATTTTATTCTACCTTTATGCATTTAAGTTTCATGTACCCTTAAGTTTCTTTTAAAAAAGGAACATTTTGAACAAAAAGCTGAGAAAATCATGTTTTTGCCAAATACTACGTCCAGAACGGATTCAGAACGATGATTGAATAGTAGATGGAGTAAATCGATCACCCCCAAAGCTTCACAGTCTTAAACCTCTTCATGAGTCGACATTTCATTCGGTAACATTAGGCAGTTTTGATTGATATGCTGTTTAATGTTTGCGTTAGCTTACTTGTGAGTAAGCAATGCTTCTATCACTTGTTTCTGCTGCTTTGTCGTTTGTGTAGAGATTCTGTATTCTTTCAAAGTTGCGTATAACTGTGAAAACATGGATTGCCAGAAAAACTCGTCAATGGTGGCTAAAGGCTCCGGTATACTTCAAACAAAGTTCTTCTTCGTTCTTTGTTTAGGGGTAAAACGAAGTTCGAAATGCGTGACCAGCAATATACTGTAAACGAACATCTGACGCCGCCCACACTTCTGAAAGCAATAGTTATATGACTATGTAAATATGTGCCATGCAATTTCTTCTCAGTAACAAAATAAACACAACAAAAATGAGAAAACAGCAAGCATTTATTATAGAAAGCATAAGAAAAGCGTCTGATCATAACAGCATGTTAGCACGAGCTCTGCAAAGTAGCACTCCAGTCATGTCACATTTATATAGCACTTTATTTAATAGATTGCTTAAAATCAAGCAGCTTTACAGTATCAAACATGAAAAACAGTGTTAGTGCCTCATTTTTTTTTATAAGCACAACTTCATTTTGTACTTTAAAGCGGCTATCAGTGTGTTCATGTTTTCACCTGTGGAGATCTTACCTCAACGATCTACAGATCAAATGAGTCAAAAGAGACTCGTTCCATGCGAGTGAAGGCGGAGCCTCAGGGCACACCTCCTATTATGTTATCGTCACTGACCAATGGTAGTACGAAAGTGTTTCCTGAAAGTTTACTTTGGCAAGCCGTTTCGAACTTCCAAAAAGAACACAAAACGAACTTCGTTTTGGCCTGATTTTGTTCGAAATGGCGTCACATCAGTTCGTTCTTCGATTTCGTTTGAAGTATACCAGAGCCTTAAGCGTTGTGTCATAAATTATGGCAAATCCAAAAGCCAATGGAACCAGGGTGATGCAAACTACAAAAATATGTCATCACTGCAGTGCTCTGTGGGAGCTTGTTGACTAGCAGTCGTTTCATGGTACTGACCCCAGTGAAATGTCTTAGTGAATTCTCCCTTCATCTCTCTCTGTCTTCTTTTTCTACCAATGTTTCTGTCTATAGCACATGACTCAGTGACTGTTTACTTCTGTAATACACTTATTTAACCACACAAGGGCGCCAGATAGTTTGAAAGAAATGTGAAAACATTGTTGTCAGGTGGGATCTTTGAGTATGTATGAGTTCACTGTTATGAGCATGCCCATTAATGAAATGAGAGTCTGCAGCATCATTGACTTCTATATTTGTATTTTTAGAGATTATTTAGTTGTTGTTTTTTTCTTTCTCACTGAAACTTGACTAATTATGGAAATTCTACGCCTGAAAATTACTATATTAAACAACTCAACTCTTGGATTTTTGGGATTGATATTCCACTACACATGCACACATTCATGTAAAAGAGTAGATGAGATGAGGTTTAATTATAATGTGGAGAAAAACTTTACGTTCTGGGATTTAATTTACAATGGAGGTTGCACAATTAATTTTTCTGATAGTTTCTTTTATATAATTAAACAGAAAAGAGAGAGGAAAAATTAACAAATTAGTGACCAGAGAAAAGTAATTAAATTAAGGGAAACCTCAATTAAGCAGGACAAAACCTGAAGTTTATGAGTGTTGCAGGATGAAAATGAATGAAAGCAGAAAGAGACCAGTCTCACACAGGCATCTACACAAGAAAGGTAAGATCTGAAACTATTTATTGCCTCTTTTAAGATTAATTGCTTTTGTATTCCTCATTTGTAAGTCACCTTAAAAGTGTCTGCTAAATAAATAAATGTAAATGTAAAAGAGATATGCACACACCCCAATGCACACACTCACATTTGCATGAACTGTCAAGTAATTTACTCCAACTCCATTAATTTATTTCCAAAACGGCAATGTGAGCATGGCAGTACCATCAGCAAGAATGAACCAGAGAGTACTGAAACTGTGCTGTGACAAACTTTACTGCTTAAAACATGATAGAGGGATGGTTTGAGATAATGTTTTATTATTGCCAAACGAGAAAGGGAGAATGTATCCATGGAGACCAAAATACAGAGCTGTAAACAAGGTCATAATGTCCTGTGAACAAACTACACTTCTATATCTTATTCTCTCGGATGGATTGTGGCTATTATCAGACTGCAGGCAAATCAGGTTTTTCCAAAAATCAGATCTTTTCAGGCAGACTGTCCGCACTATTAATTGTTTTCTAAAATTCTAAAAGTGACCAAATTAGATTTGTAGGTCCAGACATAACCAACCAATCTGCATGGGTTGCTTTGGTAATGACATAGGCGTACCCACATATGTGACGAGGCTTTCAAAACAGATGCAAGAAAAATGGAGGTGCATCATCTCGTTCTCCACATTAGCACCCTGTTGAGTTGTGGTGCAGAACTCCTCCATCGCTTGGGACAATGCTGAAATCTTTGGACCATTTTTGTGTGTCGCGTTAAGAGTGATGCAAAAGACAGTTTGAAATCTGATTTGAAGCAGCCAGAGTGTCCAGCAGCCATTGGAATTGCATTTTAATCTACATCCATATGTGGTGTGAAACAGATTTGAAAAAGAAAAAAAAAAAAGATTTCATGTGTTTATTTTTGTTTGTTTGCTCTTCAGACTTTTAAAAGCCCATCTTGAGAGATTTTTTTCTGGCAGTCTGAACATGGCCTAAATGACTAATTGTTTATCTGATTTCTTGATATTGCTCCTGTTCTTTGTGTTTCCATAATTTGTCTTTTTCCAACCATGTCACGTTTCATTAAACTCTAGTAACATGGCAATTTTATGGCCAACAGTGCATTAATTTTAGTTGCTTTTGGGTTAAGTATCTTGCTTTGGTGCAATGGCCCCTTTTTACACCTGGTTTATCAAGATTAATACAGTAAAAAGCAGTTTCCAGTTCATCTTGAAGGTCCTTTTTGATTTGATTACTCAAACAGAAGGGGTCATGAAGGAGGTCCTTCAAAAAAGTTTGAGAAACCTTATAGAGAATGTGAGAGTAGAAAGAGAGTAGGGAACATTTATCTTTCAAATTTCCACTCGCTGTTTTCCAGGTAGTTTACAATGTATCAATGCAGAGAAGCCACTCAGACAAAATGAAAAAGCACAGTCCAAATGATTACGCTCCAGACTAGCCAAAACATCTGACATGCAATAATTGAACATCATCAGACCAGTCTATTTTACCGTAGAAGTAATTCAATTGCATGCTTTTTTAAAATATCTCTCAATGATTGCAACAGCTGGTTCAGATTCCCGACTCATTCTGCATGCCAGTCATGTGGGTCGGATTCGTTCACAAGGCTCACGTGTGTTTTGGTCTCATCACATAAAATGTTTTGTGGAGGTTGTACATTTTTTCCACTCATTTTATCCCTGATTTGATAGGAATGTCTTTGCAAAACTCATAACAAATATTGTACTCTTTGTCTGAGATTTGTCTTTGTCTGGACAACTTCTTGAACTTTAAATGTTTGGAAATATGCTCTTGTTTTCACAGCAATGCCATAGAAGAACCATTTTTGGTTCCCCAAAGAACCTTTCAGTGAAGGTCACCATTTTAATATTATAAAGAACCATTTTCCACTATAAAGAACCTTTTGTGCATTTGAAAGGTTACATGGTTGTTAAAGGTTCTTCGTAGAACCATCAATGGCAATAAAGATCTTTATTTTTAAGAGTGTAGATTTTTAAAATGCCAAGGTAAAACAATTAGGTTTAAGTGTTTGTTCATATACTTAACCCTAAGTAAGAGCAACAGAAATATCAATGCTTGTTTTAGCAAACACTGTGAATGAGAAACAGTTTTTCCTTGAGATGCTTTTCAAAACAGTGTGTTTGAGTTTTTGCCAATCAAGATGTTTAACTTGTGTAACAGTATAATAATCTGTTCATCTGCAGACGGGAGCTCACTGTTCCATCATGTTTTTGCTCAAGGTAAAGATAACATCCATGTCTGTCTTTTGCTGACTCCAAAAAATGACCACTTTGTTATATTTGGTAAAGTTGTTTACAATCCTCACAATATCTCTTTTTGTTTTTGTCTTTTTTGTGTGTGTTTACATCATTTATGTCTTTAACTTTTAGACTGAGTCCTCCAAAGCCAATCAGCAATCCGATTCCCTCAGATTGTTGACTTTAGGGAGAAACTGTGGCCATGATCCTAAATGACTGCTGCTTAATCTAATGGTAAAACACACTTTTTGGAAAATAATACTAATTTTTGGCAGAGCGATCTCCGCATGACATCAAAGCCCTGCGAGAACAATCCAGAAGCACAAGGAGTCGTATGCTCTACAAACGCTCCGATGTCACCTGCCGATTGGTCCACGCTGCTCCAATGCATCTCGAACAAGCCTTCCATCAACAACTGTGGATATTTCGCTACCACTGATGTTCATGGCTTTGCGAACGAACATCGGCATCCAAACACAGCTCGCCGTAATTTGTATATAGACGGATTACAATTGAGCTGCTATTAGCTCGATTAGCTGCTATTTCAAAAATGGTGGTCACAAGTTTCTTGTTGGTCAAGGTAACCCCGCCCCCAGCCCCTGACGCAAGCGGTTCTTACTTCTAGACCAGCAATGTTTTGGTGCTACTTACGAACCACTTTTCCTGTTTCGGAGCTGGTGCTGGTATATAAGAGACAGAAAGACATGTTGAAATCTACAAACTTTAAAATAGCCAATTACATTTTATGTTATGCATCATGATTTGTGTGTGTAAAATGAACACCAGTGTTTATGTCTATAAATAACTGAAAACAAAGAAGACTTTCTTCACACAACTTTACCCATTCAGTAGTATTGATTCAGAATTACCATTTCTGTTCTTAGGAAAACATATAATACAGAAGTCATAATCTATTTCTGATTCTATATTCAGTATTGACTAATAATTTTCAATAACTTCAATAATAATACTGAAGGATAAGATGGAATTACCTTGTCTGGTGGCATTTTTTAATTTTTTTCATGTTGGAAAGACTCCTAGGGACAAAAAAAAAAAAAAAAAAGATTCACTTTAGTTCTACTTTATAACGAGCAATTTAACTTTAACTATAAAACTTACTGTTTTATATGTTTCAGGTCCCAGAATCTCAGAGGATGTAGAAGTAAAAATAGTAGTCATTTTAAATAAATCTCTCATCTTCCCCTCAGATTCTTTTAATTTGTTCCTCTAATATATAACCCAAACCCTGTAAGCAGATATTATTAAAATTTTAGCCATCTGTTTCTCTCACAAAGTAGATGAACATTTCAGAAATCTGATTATTTGGTTTAGTAAGGTGGCTTTGTGTATTTCTACAGTGTTTAAATCAATCAAGCTTAGCATGTAAAAATGAAAACACAATGCATTATATTTATGTTGATGTCTGAAAACCCCAACCAGAATTAAACATTTTCATGGAGGACATTTGATGCATATTACCAAGTTAAAAACGTTATATATATATAATCTGTTGCCATACCATTAGGAAAAATCATGAAGCATCAATCTTATCTGACACATCAATGTTAAGTGTTTTAAGCTACTAAAAGGGGTCTCGAGAGTGGTCAAACAAAACAGTTTGGTATTAGTTGACTGTAATTTTCAGTGACGGACATAGTTGGTTGTGATTACATTTCTTTGACTAATGCATTTATCGAAGTTACGGATAATATAATGCTTCAGTTTTATACAGTTGCCATGGAGATAAGGGCAGGCAGTATTGTGGTAAAAGGTTCACTTTTGGAAATTTTAGCAGCGCCCAAACATCACCTGCTCTTCTGTGAAACAAACATTTAATCCAAAGAAATGGTCACTATGACCAAAAACAAAATAATAACTAAAAACACTGGTTTAATTAGAATAGTACATTGATAAAAGAAGTCAATATATTTCTTCCTATCAGCATTAAACAAAGATGATTAAGCCAAGTGTTTAGCTGAATTATTATGAACACCTTGAGCATCAATATAAATTGTTTATCCATCAGTGTGTGGATAAACAATTAGCCAAATTATGTTTTGGATATGGTACAACAATAATGATTTGGCTTAGATATCAAAATATGCCGTTACCATCTGACACTATTACTGTAGCTACAGTGCGGTACAGCACTTTTTGTCAGGGAAAAAAACGTTATTGTCTCTCGGCTTTTCTCTCACTTTTGGTTTCTAAGTTGTCCTCTTCAAAAGTTGTGTGGTTTTATTTAAAATCTCGCCAAATTAAATCGCTCTGTGTCTTTGTCTACCTGTTCTTCGTTCTTCATCTTCTTAATCTTTCGCTCCCTCAGACAGTTCAGTGCGCGGGAACTCTCTCCTCCCGCCTCCAGCACGCGCGTCTCCCCACCGCTCGGCCCCGCCCCCCTCCGCGCTACATCAGCTGACCCGAACTTTTCTCACCCGATCAGAAGACAACGGATCAACCTATACGAACTCTTCTGCGGGTCTAGACTGTCCATTCAAGGGTCCCTCCACGAGCTGATACCGCTGTCCTGTCCTCTGCTGGGGGTTTCGGGTGAGCGAGCAAACGGACGCGTCGGGGATGTCATTTAAGTCCAAGACTTGCTGCAGGTGGGTTTTGGAGAAACCAGTAATACATTTATTAGGGAAAATATATAAAGCTATGAGTCAGAAAGAAGTTAAGTTAAGGTTTAATTAAAATGTCTTTTGCTGGTTTATTCAGATTATTTTATAGTGTTGTGTGCAGAATTGTTTTGGGGGTCATCATTTAATCACCCTCAAGTTGTTCCAAACCTTCTGCTGAACACAAAATACGATATTTTGAAGAATAGAACTTGAGGGTGAAGAAATGATAACAGATTTTTCATTTTCAGGTGAAACCCTTTAAGTCATTAAAAAAATTTGAGGGCTTTAATAATTTCTTGTTTTTGTATCTGTCTCGGTCTTGCTAAACTGAAAATGCTTTAAGCTACTTTATGACTTTATAAAAGTTTAAAAAAAAAAAATCTTAACATTGCACTCTAAAATTGCTGGGTTAAAAACAACCCAAGTTGGGTTGAAAAACCCAGCAGCAAATGTTGTTTTGACAAACCTGCTGGGTAGTTTTATTTAACTCAACTATTGTTTAAAAATTACTGTACTGTACAAAGTATGTTGGAAATTAACATTTATTAATAGGCTATGTTTAATAAATGAACATTTATTAATACATTTAATGAATAATAATTAGACAATAAGCAATTAAATTGCTCATTAATAAATGTTCACCTTTTAAATATTATTATTGTTTCCTCTAATAATTATGTGTCTGATTTTTTTTTAATTTCCAACCTATTTTGGGTTCATTTTAAACCAGCCATATAGTAATTTTTAAACAATAGTTGGGTTAAAAAAACTTACCCAGCAAACATTTGGTCAAACATTTAACCCAACTGCTGGGTTAAAACAACGCAATTGCAGGGTTTGTCCATTTTCAACCCAACTTAGTTTGTTTTTAACCCAGCATTTTTTAGGGTTTGCTTCCCTGTCTTTCTCTCTCTTCATATCCCTCCATTTATCTCTTAGTATGTCGGTGTAAAACTCTTCTGTGTCTAAAATCTGTCAAGTGCTGAAGGATGATGATGCCCTGGACGGTTGGTGTTCTACTCTGCCTCCTTCTGGCTGTGGTCAGAACTGCAGGTAAAACCCACTTGAAAATGTCCACTGGGTAACACAGAGTACAAAAGATTATAAAGCTGTGATTATTTCAGTTGTTTCTGTAATGCAGGTGAAAGAGAGAGCAGCCAGACACATTTCTCAAGGGTGCATGTGAAAGCTTGAGTAGACGTGTGGTGATTGTGTGTGTGAGTGTGTGAATGCATTAACAGTGTCCTGCGCTGTGTATGACTGGACTGTGAGTTTCATTTGCGTCTCTGAGTTGGACGTAAGCTGTTACGTTAAATAAGTGTGAGTGAGTATTAGCACGTGTGTGTTTTGGAGTACAGTGGTGGTACCATGGTACAGTATCAGAGGTAATACCATGCTATGTATAATTATCATTTTAATAATTACGTATAATTGTACTCTAAGTGTACATTTACACAACAACAATGTACTAAAAACAGAAAAGTTTTTCCTTTGCATTTTTTACGTACAGACGACAATGCTGTCAAAATGATCCCCGTTTACACACATTCACGAAAACAATTAAAAACGCTGTATTCTGCTGCCAGGCCAGTAGATGGCAATGTAATAATTACCATTTTAATAATTACATATAGTAATAGTACTTTAAGTGTACGTTTACACAACAACAATGTGCTAAAAACAGAAAAGTTTTTCCTTTGCATTTTTTACGTACAGACGACAATGCTGTCAAAATGATCCCCGTTCACACATATTCGCGAAAACAATTAAAAACGCTGTATTCTGCTGCCAGGCCAGTAGATGGCAATGTAATAAGGCAATGTAATAATTATCATTTTAATAATTACATATAGTAATAGTACATTAAGTGTACATTTACACAACAACAATGTGCTAAAAACAGAAAGGTTTTTCCTTTGCATTTTTCACGTACAGATGACAATGCTGTCAAAATGATCCCCGTTCACACATATTCGCGAAAACAATTAAAAACGCTGTATTCTGCTGCCAGGCCAGTAGGTGGTGATGTAACTTTGTAAAGAAATACTACGCGCCTATAGACTGAACACATAATATGCATGTGCATGATGTCACTGTTTTCAAAAATTCACATTTTTGCAGTTTACACAGAGATGACACCAGTATCTTTTTCAAAAACTTTGAAACCCGTTTTTTTTTTTAAAGTTTGCATTTTCAGGCCCCCCAAAACGCAGTTGTTGTTTAAATGAACCGCCAAAACGCATAAAACGTTTTCTGTTTTTAGTTGAAAACGGTGTTGTGTTAACGGACCCTAAGATATTCTAAAAGTACCATGGTGATACCCTAGTACAGTAAAACAAGGTTTTGTACTAACAGTAGAAAAAAGCACATACCAAAATTACTAAAAAATTAACTTAAATTAAAATGAAAACAGAATTCTAAAAATAAAAGATAAAATTAAAATGAAAACAGAATTCTAAAAATAAAAGCTAATTCAAAATATAAATAAAAACTATAATAGTATATATAATAACACTGCTGATTACCAACGATACCAAATTCTCTGGTTTCAATGAAAGAAAATACAGCACCGGAATATTTATCTGAAACTTTTTGTTTTTTAATTGATTCAATGATATGTTCCTTCAGTACGGAGCCCCGGACATGACATGCAGGAAAAAAATAGTAGGCTAAATCATGCACACAATTTAGTAAATCGAGGGAACGAATTAGTAAATCGTGCGCACAAAATATTTTTTTTTTCTTGCATGTCATGTGCGGGGCTCCGTACTTCAGTAATCTGTATGTGTCAGTGTCCAGCAAGGAGCTGCAGTGCTCCATGTGGCCTGTGGGGGCGCTGCATCCCGTGCAGGCTCAACTGGAGCGCTTCGAGGCGGGAACAGGCTGTGCGGCCAGAGAGGGCGGAGCTAAAGAGACCCATGTGATTTCTGTAGGAAAAGCCTCCAATAAACAGGTATAAGACGTCTGTCCGCTCATTGGTCGTGTCGATGTGCACACGCCCCACTCAGGTGTCCTGTCCACAGGTGACGGTGGTGTTGAGACCTTTGACCCTCTCTCGGCCCGTCAATCGGCCGGTGATTCTGGTGCTGAGCTCCCAGCATGCCATGCGGTGGGTGTTGGAAAATGAGGGACTGCCGCACAACATCAACGTAATGGTGCAGGTGTGTGTGATTCACATGACTATTATAGTTTTTTTTATTAATATTTAATACTAATACTATTTATTATTAATGCTATTTGTATTAATTCTTTTACTGTTTATTAATTTTTTAATGTAAAACGATTTACAAGAAAATGCTATTGCAGTCTTTCTACTTTCTACAAAGTTTTCAAATAAAAAACTGTCATTTAAAATGCTGTTTTCCTTTTCATGTGGACAGAAATGTAGGCCATTTGATACTAGGTTTTTGTCACTTCCTGCCTGATTTATGAAAAAAAATTAATTCAGGTGTTCAGTGTTATTGCATTATAATACATTACAAGTAACACGAGATTACATTTTTCAAGTAGCGAATAAAGTAATGCATTAATTTTAAATGAACAACAAAATATCTGAGTTACTTTTTCAAATAAGTAATTCAAGTTACTTTGTTTTCCCATATATTGACTGAAGCCTCTCTTGTCCCCATCTATATTCATGTTTTTACTTATTTGTTTTATTGCCTAAGTAAGAATGTTGAACTTTCTTCTTCTGCATTCTATTCTTCTGCAATCCAGAGGGCAGCACAGCTGAAAGGTTTGTTTGAGCTGCGCCCTCTACTGTACAGGTGTAAATATGCATTTCCTTCACCCTGAGGCTTATTCATCTCACTTTTGGTGTAAAAGGGCCTTTATATTTGCCAAAAATATAACTTTTTTATTAAAAAACAAGCAAGCCTAGCCCAGGTAAGAAAAAGTAATGCAAACGCATTAAGGCAGGAACACACCAAGCCGACGGTCGGCCGTCGGGCAGTTTTTGTTCGTCGGCTGACTAAGTTTTCTCAGTGTGTTCCACACCGTCGGCTGAAGTTGGTCCTCGTTGGCTTTTTTCCAGCCAATTTGACATGTTGAATCGTCGTCGGAGCTCGTCGGTACGTCGGGCCATCTGATCATTCTGTTCAGCTACTGCCACCTGCTGGTTCGTACAGGCATTTCATCTTGCGCAGGCGCAGAACGGACGTGCTACTTGGCTGTCGAGTGTCGGTTTGGTGAGTCAGGGCAACTTTGGACCCAGACGCTGCCGACGTGAACCAACCCCGCAGTCTGCTTTCGTTGCCACTAGTTCGTCAGCGTCCGCTTGGTGTGTTCCTGCCTTTACTTTCCATAAAAAGTAACTAATTAGTTTCTTTTTTAGGGAGTAACAATATTGTAACATGTTACTTTAAAAAGGAACTTTTCCCAACACTGGATGTTCACCTGCTCTCCCAGGTGTCCCTTAACTCCACGGCCGAGTCTTCAAGTATGTCCATCCGCGTGACGCAGGTTCCGTCTCTGCCGCGGCGGCCTCGAGTCCTGCTGCGCTGGATTCTTCAGCGACACGCCACCATCTCATCGCTCACACACACTGTACGCGCAAACCGTGTTTACCTTCGTCTGGGAGAGGGTGAGAACAAACACGGACATGCAGGATGATACTTTGCGATAATATTCATCCTAATGCTGTTCCCAAACCGTCTGCAGATCCCAGCATGCCGAGCGAGTGCCGCTTGCGATCTCTCTTTTTGTCGCAGAACTATTTGGCCTCAGAGATGCAGGAGCAGGACGTTCATGGCTGCACGCCATCAGACGAGCCAAAGGAGATGGAGGTCCATATCATCCGGCTGTGGTCATCAGGCTCCAGCCTGTGCGGGTGAGTTCAGCTCTCAATCCTGTTTGGAAAAACTCTCAGAATGAGATGAGAAACAGAAACCAATAAAATGTACAAAATAAAAATAACAATAAAAAGTAAGAAATACAACTGGAAAGTAATTGATAAATTAATTAAAATTAAATAAAGGTATACGCTAAAAGAAAATTAGCAGGCATACATAAAAAGGACTATAATAAATAAAAATAAATGTTTAATAATATAATATATAAAATAAGATAATATATAAAAATTAACAATAATATAACACATTTGGACACAATGGCAATTCAAAGTAAAAATTGACAAAATTATGTGATTAACATAATTGATTGATTAACATAAAATATCTAAACATTTTATGTAAAATAAAATATTGTAAACAAATTTCTACTCATAAAAGGGTACATAAGAAATAAATAAATAACAATTAAAATATAATAAATACAAATTGAAGAAATTGATAAGTGTATTAAAACGAAATAAGGGTATACTCTGAAAGGAAAATAAGAGGCATACATAAAAATGACAATAATAACTTATATGTTTTATTATAATAATCCAAATAATGCATTGCATTTCTATTCATTTGAATACAAATGCAAGCCTCATTTTTCTACATTTAAACCTTCCCTACCAACGCTCCATCATAACAGCATTGCTGTTCTCCGTTATTATTTAACAAACTCACAATGATTCTCTATCATAATCGACAACCCGCCACAGATGCTGTGAAAAATAAATTGATGAAAAAGCCTGAAAATAACATCATCTCTGTCTCAGCTCTTTGCAGGTGGAGGTGTCTGTCTCTCTGCTGCCCCCAGTGGCTTGTTCAGGTTACCACAGGATTGTTCTGATCCTCAGCAGTGCCGTTTCAGTCAACTGGGCTTTGGTTGCTCCAGAGGTCAGAGGTCACGTCAGGGTCTATGTAAGGCAGGACTTCATCAATGTGTATTTTTTTTACCTGTGCGCTTTTCCAAACACTTTCTTCAGTTGTGTCTCTTTTTCAGTCGTCCAACAGCGTTAGTCTACCGTACCGAACTCAAGCCCCCGACCTCAGCATGACCAGCACCGTGAACTCTGACCTCCACAGCACCCCCGATCTTCTAGAATGGGCCAATCAGAATGGCTTTCCCAAAGTGACCTCATACTCCGAGGCTGATCTGGCCAATCGCTTTGTGATCAAGTTAAGAGGAGGTGGAAAAGGTGGGTGAAATTTAAAAAAAAAAAAGTATAATTCACATTGTGTGAGATATTGTATCCCACAATGCAATGCATGAAGGTGATTTTGTGCTATTTGGCTTTTCATAATGTGTTGTTTCAGACTAGTGGAAAGAAAACACTTACACTTGCCAAAATATACTTTTTTAAATGTTGATTTTATTAGATTTTTCAATTTCAATACATATCTTTAAAGCCTACGAGTTTTTTCCTCCACTTCAGCATTACTTACACACACCAAAACTTACAGTTTTATTCATATCTATATTCTGAAAGTTTTTACTGAGGGGTTTGTTCATATATCATTCTTAATGATTTATAGCACATTTTATTCCTAAAAACATGGTGAAAATGTGTTTTTTCTGTCTGTTGACGTGTATTTTCTGATTAATGGAGTTATAAAAAGAGATATCAAAAATCCCTTCTGTAAAAACCTTTAACTCTTATGTGTGCAAATTGGTACATAGGTAATTAGACAATGCCTCATTTGCATATTTAAACATAACATTTCAGAAAACTTGTAATACAAAAAATGTTTGCCATTCTTAATAGGATCAATCAACTGCAGATATATAGTGATGTCTAATAGCTATTTAAATTACCCTTTTCACCTGTGAATTCTTTAATTTAAAGGTGCCATAGAATTGAAAATTGAATTTACCATGGCATAGTTAAATGATAAGAGTTATGTACATGGTAATCACATACAGTGAGCCTCAAACACCATTGTTTCCTCCTTCTTATGTAAATCTCGTTCATGCAAAAGACCACTGAAAAACAGGCGAATCCCAACATAACAAATAATAACACATTATTATTTACGTGCCCAAAATTTACATATACCAGCCCATGTTCTAGGCAGTATTAACGTCGTGGAGCTGCACAGCCGAATCATCAGACGTTCTACAGGTAGGCTATTGTGAAGCCATCAAGCAAGGACAATAGCGAAAATGGCAAATGGATCCATAATAACTGTTCATGAACTGTTCATGATAACTGGACGCCATTTGCACAACATAATGAACTCATGTGACACGAATGGTACATACTACTGTTTTAATTGTTTATCATCACATATTGTCAACGCTTTCACATACTATTTTTAAAAAAGTATTCAGCTGCCTATGTAGACAGTGAAGTCGCTCACTGAGGTTTGTGACAAAGCATTTTTGTGATGCTCAGGCCCTGAGGTCAGGCCTTCAGACGAGCGGCTGCAGGACAACGTCATCATGACAGACAGAAGCAGAGAGGCGCTCAGCTGGCAGTGTGAGGGCGGAGCTCTTTCTGTTACCGTGGATACCCAGATGCTGCAGGTAACCCACACACTGCATGTTCCAAAACCGGTGAAAATATTCCTTCTTTCTTTCTTTGTTTATAAAAGTGAAAAAGTACAAAACATGTTAACACTGTTTAAGATTTAAGATTTTTTTTTTTTACTTTTATACATCAAGGATGCATCAAATTGATAAAAGTGACAGGAAACTATGGAAACTTGTTTCCGCCATGAAATACAAAAATAAAAAAGTTTTTTATCCCACAATTCTGACATATTATTCTCACAGTCTTTTTTTCTCTGAATGTTTTTGTTCTTGTTGTTGATTAGGGTCTTTTTAATTAAAAAATAATTTTATTTTAATCATGAGAAGTTACTTTGTGATTGCATAGTGCATATCTTGTAATTCTAAGTTTATATCTCAAAAGATCCTGTATATACGAGGGCGCTTGACCATGGAAGGCCCTGTAAGTAATAACTAAAATTTTGAAATGCACTCTAAAATGAATAGGAAGCCAGTGAAGAGCTTTAAGCACAGGAGTAATGTGGGACCTCCTGCTGGACCTAGTTAAAAGCCTGGCAGCTGCATTCTGTAAGAATGGGGCAATAATCAACTCCTCAGTTTTATCTGTATTAAGTTGCAGAAAATTGTCTGCCATCCAATTGTTAATGGAGACTAAACAATCCTGCAAAAGAGACAGTTTGTCTAGACTATCAGGACTAAAAGACATATATAATTGAATGTCATCAGCATAAAAATGATAAGATATTATTTTGAAACTGCGAATTATCTTGACAAGAGGAAGCATATACAGGTTAAAAAGCATGGGGCCAAGCACAGAACCTTTTGGCACACCATAGGACAATGAAACAGATTTTGACATGAAAGAACCTATGGATTCAGCAAAACTCCTGTCAGAAAGATAAGAAGAAAACCAGTCCAGAGATGCCCACCAGAGAGTTCAGTCTACCAATCAGAGTGCAGTGGTCAACAGTGTCAAACGCTGCGCTAAGATCCAGCAAGACCAGCACAGAACATTCACCTGTATCAGCAGACATCAAAATATCATTTGAAACCCTAAAGAGGGCCGTTTCAGTTGAATGGTTTCTACGAAAGCCAGACTGAAATTTATCACAGATATTATGGGCATCCAGAACATTATTTAACTGCATTGCCACAACTTTTTATAAGATTTCGAAAATAGGTAGATAATAGGTAGATAGGAAGATAAGTTTCGAAAATAGGCCTATAATTGTTAAATGATGTAGCATCAAGATTGCTCTTTTTCAAGAGAGGCTGAACAACAGCATGTTTAAAGCAACTAACCTGGCCTAGTCTTAGAGATTTAGAGGTTTATAATTGAAACCAAACACAGGCCAATAGATGTTATGGATTTCATTAACAGAGATGTAGGTAAAATATCCACAGGGCTCTGGGACGGCTTCATCTTACCAACTAAACTAATAATGTCATTCAAGGAAATGGGATAAAATGAGTCCAAAATGCAATGCCTGCCCTAACAGCCATAACCTTGTGTAATAGATTTAATAGAAATGTATAGATTTCTATTTCAAATAAATGCTGTTCATCAAAGAATCCTGAACAAGTTTTCTACAAAATATGAACTGTTTTCAACATTGATAATAATCAGAAATGTTTCTTGCGCACCAAATCAGCATATTAGAATGATTTCTGAAGGATCATGTGACACTGAAGACTGGAGTAATGATGCTGAAAATTCAGCTTTGATCACAGGAATAAATTATATTTTACCATATATTCACATAGAAAATGGTTATTTTAAATTGTAAAAATATTTCACTGTTTTTACTGTATTTTTGATCAAATAAATGCAGTGTTGGTGAGCATGAGATACTTCTTTCAAAAACATTAGAATCTTTTATTGAGATAAAACTTTTGAACTGGTGTGTATTTGACTAATTGAATTGTTTGAACACACAGATTTCGCCAGTGACGACAGTGACCCTGCGAGATCGTGACTGCAAGGCCGAATTTAACGGAAGCCATTTCCTGTTGGTTTTCCCGGTCATTTCCTGCGGGACGGAAGGAGAAATGGATGGAGTGAATGGAAGAGTACATTACACAAACACGGTAAGTGAGAGACAGAGACATTATTAAACTTAATTATAATAAATATGATTATATACATTTTAAAATTACAGGAAAAACTAATTCAGTTCAATCCAGCAACAGTTCATAGTGACTACTGTTTTGTCAAGATCCATAAAATGATCATAAAATAGCACTTGTGTTATTTCTGTAACTAAAACTGACCTGGGTCACTCCGTCTCGCTGTTGCTCTGTAAGTTTGTGTGGTTGTATATGAAGGCATAAACGTGTCAGCTGTAACCACAAACCAAAAACAGATGACCCGGGTCACACTGTACCAAATCCAACAGAACAAAGCATTATCAGGTTTGGAAATGGAAGCACTTTAAAAGAAAAAGGGTGCATTTCTTACTTGTATATACTTGAATTGTGTTTTTAAGGTGTTCCTGTGGAAGCAAAAACCATCTGAGGGTTTGAGCAATGAGACGGACTGGGAGGGTTTGGATGTCATGAGTCCACTGGCTGTCCATGTGAGTGTTTCAAACCCTTGTGCACTGCCTCGCCGTCTAACCGTGATGGAAACTGGAAGCTCATATTTACTAATTTGTAACATTAGATGGACAGAGTGTTTTGGGTTACTTTTATCAAATGTTTGGGGTTGATAAGATTTTTTAATGTTTTTGAATGAAGTCTCTTCTGTTCAGCAAAGCATTTATTTGATCAAAATACAGTAAAAACAGTAATATTGTGAAATAGTTTTACAATTCATTCTAATTAGATGATTTGATGCTCAAGAAACATTTCTGATTATTAGTGATACACTGAAATGAAAATTCTGGGCTGAAACAGAAAACTTTTTTCTATAATTGTGTTAATGGTAACACTTTACAATAAGGCTCATTAGTTAAACATTAGTTAATGTATTAACTAACATGAACTAACCATGAGTAATACATTCGTTACTGTATTTAATAATCTTCATTAATGTTAGTTAATGAAAAAAATATAGTTGTTCATTGTTTGTTCATGTTCACAGTGCATTAACTAATGTTAACCAGATTTTAATAATGTATTAGTAAATGTTGAAATGAACATTAACAAAGATTAATAAATGCTGTAGAAGTGCAATTCATTATAAGTTCATATTAACTAGTGTAGTTAACTAATGTTAACTAATGAATCTTATTGCAAAGTGTTACTGTATTAACATTAGACTTTATTTATTTCATGAATTTTAGTGACGCACTACAATTAATTTCCATTTCCATTTTTTTTTTAAATATAAACATTTAAACGATAGCTGTAATAACTTGTTTTCATGGCAGATTTATTCAAACATACATTAAATAATGAAGACATCACTAACAGGTTGAGTAAAAATATAATGCATTTGTCATACACAGCAATGTGTTGCTTAAAATTGATCACAGTTTCCACAAAAATACTATTTTTCAAGATTTTCTGATGAATAGAAAGTTCAAAAGAACATAATTTATTTTAAATCTATTTATTAGTAATGTTTCTCTTTTTTTTTTTTAATGTTTGGTCTTAACAGTACAAACATGACAGACAGTGTCTGTCATGATGATGTTGGTCTTGCAGTACAAATATCTAAACATTCTTACATAAAGATACATGAACTTGAGAAGCAAAATGACTTAAAGGGCTAGTTCACCCAAAAATGAAATATCATATCAGATGTTAATACATTAATTACTCACCCTCATGTCGTTCCACACCCGTAAGACCTTCATTCATCTTCAGAACAAAAATTAAGATATTTTTGATGAAATCTGAGAGGTTTCTGTCTCTCCACAGAGATCTAATGCACAACATTCAAGGTCCAGAAAGGTAGTAAAGACATCATTAAAGTAACCCATGTGACTCCAGTGGTTTAACCTAAATTTTATGACGCTACATGATTACTTTGTTTGCAAGCAACCATTGAAACAATGTTAAATCAATGTTAATGTGTCAATCACTTTTGCACCTGCAATTAATGTTTAAAACTCAATGGTAATGGCATTGAATCAATCTCTGAAGATCTCAGTGGAGGGAGATTAAAGGGTAAGTTCACCAAAAAATGAAAATTCTGTCATTAATTACTTACCCTCATGTTGTTTCACACCCGTAAGATCTTCGTTAATCTTCAGAACACAAATTAAGATATTTTTGTTGAAATCCAATGACTCAGTGAGGCCTCCATAGGGAGCAATGACATTTCCTCTCTCAAGATCCATAAATGTACTAAAAACATATTTAAATCAGTTCATGTGAGTACAGTGGTTCAATATTAATATTATAAAGCGACGAGAATATTTTTGGTGTGCCAAAAAAATAAAATAACGACTTATATAGTGATGGCCGATTTCAAAACACTGCTTCAGGAAGATTCGGAGCATAATGAATCAGTGTATCGAATCAGCTGTTCGGAGCGCCAAAGTCACGTGATTTCAGCAGTCAGACGGTTTGACATGTGATCCGAATCATGATTCGACATACTGATTCATTATGCTCCGATGCTTCCTAAAGCAGTGTTTTGAAATCGGCCATCACTATATAAGTCGTTATTTTGTTTTTTTTGGGCGCACCAAAAATATTCTCGTCGCTTTATAATATTAATATTGAACCACTGTACTCACATGAACTGATTTAAATATGTTTTTAGTACATTAATGGATCTTGAGAGAGGAAATGTCATTGCTCCCTATGGAGGCCCCACAGAGCCATTGGATTTCAACTAAAATATCTTAATTTGTGTTCTGAAGATGAACGAAGGTCTTACGGGTGTAGAACGACATGAGGGTGAGTAATTAATGACATTATTTTCATTTTTGGGTGAACTAACCCTTTAAACAACTCCATAAACAGCATTACCAGCTTTACTTATTACTAACCAGATTTAATTTATTTCTGTCCTTCATCTACAGAAGGTTTTTTTTTTTTTTTTTTTTTAATGAACAGATTAGATGTTTAGATATTGATTTTTATTGAAAATATTTGGTCGCCATTACTGTGATCGGTGTTTCCTTTAGTTGGGCAGTTTGACTCTTGGCTTTTTATCTGAGTTTGTGGTCTTTACAACAGCGTTTACCAAAACACATAATTTGCTGCAAAGAAAAGCCAGAAACAAAGATGATCAGGTGAAAAAAAAATCAGCCAATGGGATCAGAAAATTGAGAAAGAAACAAAAACAGAAAGTTTTCCCTTCAAATTAACTTTATTTTCCTCTGGTGTGCTTCTGCTCAGATCAGCTGTAATTCGTCTCTGTCCACTCACATGAGTCCATCAGATGTGACTCCGACCGTCCAGCCCAAGGAGGCTCTGCGTCTCAGTCCAGCAGCGGCTCCTCCCTGGGTGCCAAGAGCCCACGCGTCTCCCCTGCTGTCCATGGAGCTGTTCGTGACCGAGGCCTACGAGAAGAGACCCGTGGGGCCCTGCGTGATCAGCGCGTACGACCGGCTCTACGTGCAGGTCAGTGCTTTCAGCTTCGGTGCTTCTTGAAGGTCAGAGCAGATGATAGATGGAGCTGGAGTTGATAACGTGATTAAACCAGCTCAAGGACCTCAGACTCCTGTCGCCATGTGGAGCTTGTGAATGAAGGCCACCAGATTACAATAATTAAATATGAGAAATTAAGAATAGTAAAGATAGAAAACTAAAGCTAAAAATTATGTACCGATAGTGTTTGATTTTTATATTTTCTGAGGAAAAAGTTAGAGGTGAGAGTTGTAAGGCTGTTTTCTATTATTTCTACAATTTTTGCCTGTAAAAAAGGGTTCCAAATTGCTACACTGCAAAAAAAATGCTGTTCTTACTTAGAGTTTTTGTCTTGTTTCCAGTCCAAATATCTAAAAATTCTTAGATAAAGAAGCATTTTCTTGACAAGTAAAAATTATTTTCTTGTTTTCAGGAAAAATAAGTCAAAATTAATCTTATTTCGAACCAAAAATAAGATATATAATCTTGTTTTCAGTTTGGATTAAGATTTTTTTGCTTACCCCATTGGCAGATTATTTTGCTTGTTTTAAGGAAAAACTCACTTAATATTGACTTATTTTTCCTAAAAACAAGAAAATAATTTTTACTTGTCAAGAAAATGCTTCTTGATCTAAGAATTTTTAGATATTTGGACTGGAAATAAGACAAAAATTCTAAGTAAGAACAGCATTTTTGCAGTGGGTTTCAGTATGTTATTAGGTGGTTGCTAGGGTGTTGTGGGGGGATAGCTAGGCTGTTTCCTTGTGGTTGCTAGGGTGTTATGGGAGGTTGCTGGGCTGTTTCTATGTGATTGTTCTGGCTGGTTGCAAGGCTGTATTTTATAATTTCTACAACTTTTTTTCTGAAGAAAAAGTGAGGTTTCTAAGATTGTTAAAGGTGGGTTGCTAAATGTGATTGCTGTTATGTTGTTATGTGGTTTCTAGGCTGTTACCATGTGTTTGGTAGGGTGCTGTGGATGGTTGCTGCTACTCTCTTGCTATGTGGCGTTTGGTATATTTTTGGGTGGTATTCTTTGTTTGGGTGGTTGCTAGGCTGCTGTGGGAGGTTGCTAAGCTGTTACAATGTTGTTGCTAGGCTGGGGTATTCTGGGTGGTTTCTATTTTGTTGCTCTGTGATTGCTGGGGTGTTCTGGGTGGTTTCTAGGTTGTTGCTATGTGGCTGCTGCCGTGTTCTGGGTGGTTTCTAGGCTGTTGCTATGTGGCTGCTGAGGTGTTCTAGAAGGTTTCTAGGCTAATGCTTGGTGGTTGCTAGGGTGTTCTGGCTGGTTTCTAGGCTGTTGCTGTGTGGCTGCTGGGGTGTTCTGAGTGGTTTCTAGGCTGTTGCTACGTGGCTGCTGGGCTGCTCAGGCTGCTGCTGAGTGGTTTCTAGGCTAATGCTTGGTGGTTGCTAGGGTGTTCTGGCTGGTTTCTAGGCTGTTGCTGTGTGGTTGCTGGGGTGTTCTGGCTGGTTCCTAGGCTGTTGCTGTGTGGCTTCTGGTTTGTACTGGCTGGTTTCTAGGCTGTTGCTACGTGGCTGCTGGGGTGTTCTAGAAGGTTTCTAGGATAATGCTTGGTGGTTGCTAGGGTGTTCTGGCTGGTTTCTAGGCTGTTGCTATGTGGCTGCTGGGGTGTTCTGGCTGGTTTCTAGGCTGTTGCTACGTGGCTGCTGGGGTGTTCTGAGCGGTTTCTAGGCTGTTGCTGTGTGGCTGCTGGGGTGTTCTGAGTGGTTTCTAGGCTGTTGCTACGTGGCTGCTGGGGTGTTCTGAGTGGTTTCTAGGCTGTTGCTGTGTGGCTGCTGGGGTGTTCTGAGTGGTTTCTAGGCTGTTGCTACGTGGCTGCTGGGGTGTTCTGAGTGGTTTCTAGGCTGTTGCTATGGGGCTGTTGGGGTGTTCTGAGTGGTTTCTAGGCTGTTGCTACATGGCTGCTGGGGTATTCTGAGTGGTTTCTAAGCTGTTGCTACGTGGCTGCTGGGGTGTTCTGAGTGGTTTCTAGGCTGTTGCTACGTGGCTGCTGGGGTGTTCTGAGTGGTTTCTAGGCTGTTGCTATGGGGCTGTTGGGGTGTTCTGAGTGGTTTCTAGGCTGTTGCTACATGGCTGCTGGGGTATTCTGAGTGGTTTCTAAGCTGTTGCTACGTGGCTGCTGGGGGGTTCTGAGTGGTTTCTAGGCTGTTGCTATGTGGCTGCTGGGGTGTTCTGAGTGGTTTCTATGCTGTTGCTGTGTGGCTGCTGGGGTGTTCTGAGTGGTTTCTATGCTGTTGCTGTGTGGCTTCTAGTGTGTTCTGGGAGGTTCTAGGCTGTTGCTGTGTGGCTGCTAGGGTGTTCTGAGTGGTTTCTAGGCTGTTAATATGTGACTGCTGGGGTGTTCTGGGAGGTTTCTAGGCTGTTGTCATGTGGCTTCTGTTGTGTTTCTGTGTGGTTTCTAGGCTGTTGCTATGTGGCTGTTGGGGTGTTCTGGGCAGTTTATTGGCTGTTGCTATTTGGTTGCTAGGGGCAGTTTCACATTGCTTTCTTCCTGTCTAGTGTAAAAACAGTCCTGCACTGTTTGATGAACATAATTTCTCTGTTTCTCTGTCAGATCTCGGTGGGTTCTGGTGCTGCGGAGGCTGTGGAGCTCCAGTCGTGTCTGGTCTCTCCTTTCTCGGATCCGCAGGCTCACGGCGGCTGGTCCATCATCAAAGACTCCTGCCCGTCAGACCCCTCCTTCACACTTCCCGAAAGAGGAACCCAGGAAACAGCAGACAGCCCAGAAATTGACCAAGAAGAGAGCGATGGAGATGAGGAAGATGAGAAGACTGACAGGAAAGACGTCAGAAGACAGTCTTGGCCATTCCCTCGCTGGAGACAGACAGGGAGCCGCAGCGGAGATGAGAGAGCAAGACGGTTTAAAGACAAGAGACCCAACAGATTCAGAGCCAAGAAACCTGAGGAACGCAGACGGAGGAGAAGGGATGAAGAACACGAGAGCGCAAACACACTGCACTTCAGTTTCATCCTGCGGCCAGTCTATAATAACTCCATTCAGTTCCTGCACTGTCGGCTGCGTCTGTGTGCGGCAGACGAGGGGCCCTCAGGGGCCGCCGCTCGGATCTGTGCACAGGGTCCTCAGATACCTGCTCTCACACACACACATGCTTCTCAACAGGTACTGTATGTGTCATTACTTTATATGGGACATGACTGTAATACAAGTGCAATAAGTTCTTGTCTGATTCATGAATAAATGACTCTCATGACTCTTTTCTTTTAATGACTCCTGAATCAGTCTCATAACCCATGAGATTTGAATCACCAAATGACTCTCTTAAAACTCACTGAAAATAAATCAATACTGATAATGTTTTATTATACTCATTCAGAAGTTTTATTGTGTTCAATTATACAAATAAAAAAAAACATTAAAATATGTTACCAATTTGGTATTGTTTAGTACATAATTAGACCAATGAAATTAGACCAATTTCTATTTCTTGTACAGTGTGAGGACAGAAATTTGTCTCGGCCCGTATTGGTCACATATCCTGTTGGGTTTCTGGCTCCCCCTGCTGGTTTGTACACATCAATGCACTTTCATTCACACAAACCATTTGCATTAATTTAAGTAACACTTGTGTTTGTTCTATTTGTGTGTGTTTCAGGAAAACTTGCTGAGATGTCAAGACAGACTCCCACACACAACGGTGTGTTACACCTGCTTCATTCTGTGACTGTTACATTTACACTGCAAAGGTGGCACAGAAGTACTTCCAAAATGGCATTTAGGTGTCTTTACACAGGTTGTTTAATGCTGCTCAGAGGTGCCAAAAAACATTTACATAGCAATTGTAACTGTATACTTTGATACTAGGAGCTGAGGTGGGTCAGAGCAGGCATAATTTAGTCTGGCTTTTATGCAGCATTGCATCTTTACACTGAATTTTGTGCAGGCACAGAGCAGCCTTAACTTGCCTTTACTCTCTTCAAATAAAAGTTCTTTATGGCATAATTTCTCTAAAAAGTTCTTTGAAAAACCAAAAATTGTTATTCTTTGGCACTGCTGTGAAAGTTTTTCACCAATTCTGTGTTCTGGATTTTTTGGGCGGGACTAAAACAGTGGCTTGATGTATGGCCCCACCCCTAACATGATAATAACTACAGCGTATTAGCATCAGTGGCTCACCCGCTCAATCGCGAGTTACTGTCATTGCCGTTAGTTACTACAGCCTACATTTTGCAATCTTTAGCCTCCTTGTTAGAGCTCCCGCCTCCCATTCCAGCGGACCCGGGTTTGAGTCCTGCTAAGAGTGAGCGGTTCAAAAAGGAGGGGTTAAATATGCATCAGTATGTTTGACTCATTAAACAAGTAAGTTGAGAGAAACGCCATTTTTCTCGCGAGTGAGTGTGGTTTCGGCGCCAACAGCGGACATGCCCCCAGCGTTTGAGAGCAGAGAATACTGCTTATTTTTTCAAGATTTTGATAAATTATTTAATTTTTTTAATCATTCAAATTTGGCTGGATGGTTAATAACAAATTTTGTCTGTGTTGTGACCAGGGGCGGCGCCAGCCGATTTTGCCGGGGCTTCAGCCCCGAATGTTTTGAGTCAAGCCCCGAATGTAATGACTGTCACTGAGAAAATATGAAACTGGACAATAGCCTATGTAAACCCCCGAAATCATAAGTTGCTTTATTTCATTGCGCTTTGGCTTTGCATATACTGCATACAGCCTGTAAAAATAGACCTTAAAAATAATCTAGCCTATAGAATACATTTCTTTGCTGTCGGTAGCCTATGGGCTACTCCGTTTCTTCCTCTCTGTTGAATATGCAGCAGGTAGGGGAGGAGCTAGCACAGTCAACCGCAAGAGTGCGAGACAGTCAGCAAGCAGGAATTTCAGGTTAGAGGTTTCTTAACAGTGCTCTCAAAATATAATTTTTCTTAACACATCTCTCTATTAAAATACGTTAAGCAGTTCAATACCGCTTTTCTACAGTATCCGACCATACACCGGCCGCGCTTTCTCTCTCTCGCACATTTGCGCACGCGATCAGCTGGTGATGATCAAAATAAAAGCTCAAGGATTTATCTTTTAAAAAGAAATGAGTACAAAAGTATTGTAAAAAAAAATGTTTGAACCCTTTTTAATGTCCAGGGACAAGTCAATGCTGTTTCTTTGTTCAATTTGCACACTGTACATGTGTTGAAGCTCTTAATTTTGAGTTTCCAGAGTGCACCAGATTGATGCATTTAACTTAAAATGTACAAAATTTTCTTCCGGGGGAGCATGCCCCCGCACCCCCCTAGAGCTGGTACGTTCAATAAAGTTTTACAAATTACAGTGTGAAATAATGTACATTTTCTGAACAAGAATACAACAACAAAAGCTCCTTTCATGTCAGTAAAGCTGTTAATAGAAAATTAAAATGTCTTTGGACAAACATAGATTTGGGCTAAGCCCCGAATGTTTACAATGTCTGGCTCCGCCCCTGGTTGTGACAAACTCAGAACATTGATTAATATTCAGAACACTCATTAATATTGCTTTTCACAGACTTTAAAGAGTATTATAATTTGTCATTTTGGCTAATAATTCCCTCTTCAATTAAATTTTCATAGGCTATATTATCCACTTTATTTCGCAAAGCGTATATTTCCTGTGAATATGCAAGACTTTTTTGCTGTTAACTAAGGCCTAGTCCACACGTACACAGGTATCTTTATAAACCTTTTCCTCTGTTTAAAAAAAAAAAATCATGTCCACATGAAAACGCAAATACCAACCTATGACGAAAACGTACCCGTGGGCACGTTTTCACGAGTCGCGAAATACGTACCGATGCGTAGTATGTCTTGCTGCAGTTTTGATGCGAAATGTCCACTGAGCGGCACTAAAAGCGTGTTCTTTTTTTTTTTTTTTTTTTTTTTTTTTTGGCCGAAGCAGATACTCTGGTGAATACGGTACGTTTTTATGACGTTGCTTTTTAGACGAATCGCCGCAGTGATCTGATTTGACATTTGCGCTCCGTTGCGTTTTAAAATAACGTCCCACCGCTACGCCTAAAGCTACCCGATAGCGTTAACAAAAGCAAACGTGACATAAGAAGCATCCGCGATCGTATACCATTTTTTTCAGTTTGTTTAGATCTCAGGATTTGTACCCAGACAGGGGGGACTCAACTCCTCGTCATAAGTCCAACTCTGTATCAGCTGAGCTACCGAGCAAGCTGGTAACAGTCAAAAAAAGCGAAACGAATAGAGCCGGTCAAGCGACGCAAAGTCCAAAGTACGTTTGTTTACAAATCGTGCACTCTGGTCGTAACATAATATTGTGCGAAGAGATGTGAAAACAAATCTTTATTAATCCATAATCCGACCCCGGCCGTAATCGAAACCATGTATGAAAACGAGCAAAAACGCTTATTGACGATTTACCGCCTCTAGCGTTGTTTCTGTTGGAAACTGCAGCGAGACATACGCATCAGTACGTAATTTTGTGTCTCGCGAAAACGTGCCCACGGGTACGTCTCTCCTATGAGACCAGGTTGGCAAATACACGCTATGAAATAGGGCTGGGTATTGACAAAAATTTCAAAATTCGATTTCGATTCACAAGCTTGCAATTCGTTTCAATTTCGATTGAATTCGATTCGATTCAATATCAATTGTTTTGTGTGTATATAAGGGACAGTACATGGCAAATTTTCACAAGGAAAAAATCTCAACTAATGCTGTAAACTTAACATGGGGAATCAGTTCGACATTATAATATTGAAATTCAAAATTAACTGATTTGTATACAAACACTTATTAGTGGAAGTTTTTTATAATAATAAAGTTAAAATAATAACTTACAATTATGTAATTATATTTCTATTTCTATTTTTTGAAATACATTATTTAAATGGCTGTTATAAAAACTTGACAGATTTATTTAAACATTAAATGTTCAAGAGCATTATAAATTATACCAAATGTGTAATATGGTGCATTTATTTAACAAAATACTATTCTCTAGAGTTCAGTTTTATAGCTGACTAACGAGCTATGGTCACTGTATATGTTTTTTTGTGACGTTACGTGTCATAGCTTTTTATTGACGTCTTTCGCGTTTGAAACACTGATTGAGCAATTCATGGGACAGGATACGGATTTCGGTAAGGTGTACTGTATCTTTCAACATACCTTTGGGTGTTCATTCATGTTTATCTTTGTTTCATATCAAAATTAACAAAGCACAAACTTATTGGATCAGAAGAGCGCTACAATGTTCTATTCTTTCATCAATTGAAAACAGACTAGATTAATCGATTCTTGGGATTTAAGAATCAATATTGCTTCGTAAAAATGAGAATCGATTAAAATCGAGAAATCGATATGTTTTATCCAGCCCTGCTATGAAGTGCTGTGAAGAGCATGCTAACCAGCAGGTGGCAATATAACCCTAACTGTAAAGCCATGTTGACCTATCAGAAGCCTGTTATTACTGATTCTGGTTCCGACGTCACACGCCAAAATCTCCAGTTTCACCATCTACACAACACTGCAACCGGAGTTTCTAAAAATCGTGTAGGCCAAACTGCATAGAAAAAGCTGTGGTTTGGATACCTGTGTTCATGTGGACAGGGCCCAAGAATAACAGTAGACATTTGAGTAACAACCCAGTGTATTTAGTCTATACATTAAAAAATGTGATAACAAAGCAGTTTGCAGTATCAAGCAGATGGAAAATGTCTTTACACGGAATGTTTTATGCTGTGGTTTGTCTGTGTTCAGGAGCAGAGGAAGGTCCTGTGCTGGTGGTCGTGTTTGCGGCGTTTGTGCTGGGTTTGTTCCTGATGGGGGGGCTGTGGTGCATCTACACTCAGACTGGTACAACCCTAACACAAAATGATTGTCTAATGTTTTTCTACATGATATCTGATTATTAAAAACACGTTTGTTGGTTTCAGGGAAGCGTGATTTGACCCAGAGAGATGGTATTGTAGAGACCGTGGGACAGAACACCGGCTTCGGAAACCGTCTGACACTGACGAAGCAAACCAGCAGTTTCCACGAGGTGAACTAAAGATACGATACGACCGTCAATGTGACAGAATAAACTATCATGTGATTTCTGCTTTTGTTTAAAGCTGAATTTGTGTATCACTGTTCTGAGGTGCTTGTAGCCTAACTATGGGACCTTATTTCGGCCACGGGATAAAATAATAAAATGATAATTGCAACTCTGTAGATAAATAAACTCTGAATTGTGAGATATAATTACCTTTTTATTTCATGGCAGAAAAAGTTTCCATTTGTAGGCCTAATGATTTTTACTTGCTGCTTTTGTTTTGCTGCTAATGTAACAAATTATGTAAAACAAAGATCTTACAGATTTGTGCTCCTTAAATGTTCTTTATTTAATTTTCACTCCTTTAATTGTTTTAATGTAGTGTACTGTAGTCCTTACGTAAGTGTCAGTATTAAAGAAATAAACTCAGACAGTAAGGGTTGGGAAGGATCTTATTTGTACTTGGACAGTTCTGGACATCGCTTAAAAACAAAATATAAACTGTTGAGATCTTGAGAATACACAAAAAACCTGTTGGAAGTACTGTCACAAAGCTGAACTTTTACAGTTGATGTTCTTATAAACCTGTTGCATTACTGTATTTGTTAATAAATGTCATATCATGAATATCAGTTTGATTTCTGTGCAACATATTTAAAACTATATATATATATATATATATACACACACACTATACTCCATAATGGAGGGTCCAACAAAAAACGCTCTGCAATCAAAGAACCATTTTACCAAACAATATTCAAGGGTACAGTTCTTAAAAAAACATTTTTTTTTTCTTTGTGGGAAGAATTTTTTTTTTAAAAATCTAAAGAACCTTGGAATGGAAAGGTTAAATGTTATTGGCATCAATGCCAATAAAGAACCTGTATTTTGAAGAGCGCACCCTAACAAATAAGGTGAAAAATCACTTTGGATCAGATAGCTGTATGATGGCAGGCACATGAGAGATGGCAGTCAATGCCAAGAAGCAGCTGGCAGATCGTTCAGGGCATCTGAGGCTGTGGTGTTTGGCACGAGGGTCCACAGGCATCAAGGGACTGGGCCGGTACAGTGACCATGATGTGCGTTTCTTCATAAAGACAGAAATGCAGATATCTGACCACAGTTTGCTGTTCTCGGGACTTTTAGGATCATAGATTATGACAATCACATACAGGACATTGAGCACTTCTTGCTTGTTGCTTGCATAACATCAAGTGAAGTAATAAGACAAATTGAATTACCTCTTTCGCCCTTTGCATTCATGCGAGAGTTGCTTTTGGCAGCGGGATATTTTGCTGTGAAGTAGCCTTTTATACTGGGTGAGACAATTAGTAAATTTGTTAAAAAAAACTTCTTGTGGGTTTTAAAATGAAAAAAAAAAAAAAAAAAACACTCACTGCATTCTCCATAGCAAGACCCCCAAAATGATGATGATGATGATGAGCACCAGAAAGATGGAGAAGCCGACGGTGATGTGAAGTGATGATCGTGACGTGATCTTTAGAAGCGCAGTACTGTTTGCTTTGATAGTAAATGTAGACCATGTGTCATCATTTACATCATAACAATTAATCAGACATGATTAAATTGTATGTTTTCCAAATTGTCTCAAGCCCAAAGCTATTTGATTCTTCGTCTACCCAATAATGTGCATTAAAAAGCTTTTGGTCAGTTATGAGATTAATCTTTTTTTCTTTTCTTTTTTTTTTTTACAACAATTAAAACTTTATCACATGAACATCTTTGTTTATGGCATCCTTTGCATTGAATTATATTTAAACAAATACAAAGACCACAAACTGACATAAAAAGTCAAGAGTTAAACTGTCCAACTAAATGAAACACTGATCATCATAATGGCGATCAAATATTTTCAATAAAACATCAACATCTGAACCTGTTAATTCCACGAAAACACATGTAGATGAAAGACAGAAATAAAATCAGTCTGGTTTGTAACAAGAGAGATTTAATGTCTTTTCAGTTGATTTCATCTAAGGCTGTGGCTGGAGGTCAGATGTAGTTCTTGTGTTTCTCCTTCCTTCAGTGATTCAATAATCAAACAATTCTCACTCAATTAATCACTTAATTATCCAATTAACTCTAAAACTGCTTCAGTGTTGCTTTTAACACCCTGCTGGTGGTTCCCATATGCACCGGGGAATTTACTGTGTAGTATGCAGCATTCACTCATAACCCTATTGTCTCATTGTATACTCTCATGTAACTGACATTTGATCAATGATCCACTCACTTTTTATAGTGAAGCTGGCAGTTGAGCTCCACTTACTCCAGTCGCCGCTAAAGAAATCCACAGCTTTTGCTCTAACACGTGTATAGTAAACACCATCTCCACCGAGTCTGTCCCTGCTGACACTGAAGTTCCTGTAATCAATAGTAGCGCTGATGGGCTGTAAAGAAAGAAAACACATGTGTTGTTTATTTGTGAAATGAACTCCAAATGATTCCATCTTAATGGTTAAGAAAGCTCAAGTTTTACAAACTAATAGTTGGGAGAAGACACCTTGTTTGCGAGTTTGTCCCCCCAGATTTCCACTTTAAAGGTAGGGTTGGAAACATATTCATGACTGTGTTCAAACCATATGAAAACTTCTTCTGTGTCTTCCATGTAAGTGGCAAGCTTTATATCAGGAGCTGGGATTTTGACTGCAAGGACAAACACAGATTAAATGGATGGACGAGATAGATAGATAGATAGATAGATAGATAGATAGATAGATAGATAGATAGATAGATAGATAGATAGACTTGCCAATTTTTAGCATGTCGATGACTTTTTCAATAACCTCATCTCTTAAGTATACTTCAAGCTTGTATCTTTCCATTATCCTCACATTCTCAAAAGTAAAGTCTTCTGATCCTAGAGTAGCATGTTTACACTTTTTTTTCTCTGTCATTTGGCTAAACAGGAAAGAAAAAACTGTCATTTCCAGTTCAACATCAAGACTTAGAGCAATTATTGATTCACATTACATTCAAACACACTCTATAGTGACAAAAGCATTTTTTTTTTAAATATTCAGTTAAACATTCCACAACCGTTTATAGTAAACAGCTATGTACTTAAATACCAGAGTTTTGCAATTTCGACCTCCTCGTTGGATTCATCATTTAGCGAACAGGTGAGGTTGCTCTGTTTGAGGGTCAATATGGATGTGCAGGTCACTTCTTTCTCAGACCAATCTAAAATGAAACCAGAAGAGAAAAACATGATTTTTTCTAGTCACCCTTAAGTCCTTGTTAGGTTCACACAGAACATGTTTTTGCTGTTAAAAAAGCAAGGTCTAGACAGGTGTTTTTTTTTTAAATAATAGGTACGTATGCTTTTAACGCCGTCATGTGCAAGACGAGCGCAATGGTTAAAGACATCCCTCTAGTGCGTTAACATTGAAAATCAATGGGAAAGTAGTTCAGTGGAATGGAAAAACGCATTCTTTGTGAATGGCCCGTCAGTGTTAGCCTGGTAATACCAGACTCTGCTACTTCACTTTGCTTCGTAGACAGAGTCTGGAATGGCATAATAGAGAAGTGTTTTCTCTCTCGCTAGGGGGCGCTTGTCTGAAGTTTAAAATCATTGGTTACCCGTAAGCCAATCAGATACGTTTAGTTATGACGTATGTTATGAGCCTGTACAGCCACATCGAAGCACAGACATCATGCATCGAACTCAAATATATGATTGAACTTCCACTGTAAACCTGTTGTAAACACATGATGATGCGAGCGAAATACCGGAGTGAACATGGCTGTAAACGACTTTTGCAGATTATGCTAAGTTAATCTACGCATACACGGTACAATCACGGCCTCTAAACTTATTTTTGACAGAGTGAAACAAGAAAATGTTTGTAGCCAACTCTCAAACTTAGGATTAGATCTTTTAAACACAGCTCTTTGTTCCTCACGAGTTTGAAAAAGAGTTGAATGTTCTCCATAACAGAGCGAATTGCATCCCGTGTCTCGTTTCCCATTTCCGCGGTCGTTTCGGTTTTCGATTTCTCTAACCTACAATGTAAAACTCGGCGCTTAGCATCTACGTCACGGCTCTCAGCCCGCCCTCTGTTCGTTGATTGGCCCGGCTGTTTCCAGACCGGTGGCAAACAGAAAGCTCTGACGCTGTATCAGACTGAGTACAGAAGCGAAATGAAATTGAGCGGAAGTAGGAAGTCTGACGTAGTCAGGCTACATCAGTGTGCTTAAATGAAAACTAGCTTAAATGGGCCAAAAGCATCTTTAAGATCATATCATAAACCACTACACACAATCTAGATACATAGTCATAAGCCGTGTGCCCACCGTTCCACACCTGTAAGACCTTCGTTCATCTTCAGACACAAATTAAGATATTTTTGATTAAATCCAATGGCTCAGTGAGGCCTGCATAGGGAGCAAGATAATATAATAACACTTTCAAATACCCAGAAAGCTACTAAAGACATATTTAAAACAGTTCATGTGACTACAGTGGTTCAACCTTAATGTTACGAAGCGACGAAAATACTTTTTGTGCGCCAAAAAAACATAATTACGACTTTATTCAACAATTACTAGTGATGGGCGATTTCAAAACACTGCTTCATGAAGCTTTACGAATCTTTTGTATCGAATCAGTGGTTCGGAGCGTGTATCAAACTTCCAAAGTCATGTGAACTATTGAAATTTCAAAACACTTATGACGAAATAATGTGACTTTGAATTTTCTCTCAATGCAGGCCTCACTGGGCCATTGGATTTCATCAAAAATATCTTAATTTGTGTTCTGAAGATGAACGAAGGTCTTACAGGTGTGGATGAGGGTGAGTAATAAATGACAGAATTTTTATTTTTGGACTAACCCTTTTGGACTAACCCCTAACTAACCCTTTAAGTTTTGTCATGCTGGCATTTGTGGAAACTTTTAAACCTTGTGTGTAACAATTAGCCTCGCGTTAGGTTGTGTCCCGCTCACCCCTCAATACCTGTTCAAGTCAGACAACGTCTCAACTTTTTTTTAACATTTTTCATAGTAAGCATAAGATCTCTATAGTGTCTAGCCTGCAGTTAAGCAATTAGACAGTCATCATACAATGCCTTGATTATGCTTTAATCTCGGCTGGAGGACCTTGAATCAATCACAGAGAATCCCACCAGCAAAAAGAGTACAATAGTTTTTATAAAATAGGAGCATGGCGAATGTGACGTGATTCATTATACAATTTTTCTACTATATAATTTCTTCTCCATATGTATATTTCAGCAAACCCAGATATGTGTACTATACATATGTAAACCCATATGTATGTTTTCAGCAATTTCCATATGTATACTTCTGGTAAAAGCAAATCTGGATTCCTTAATTACTTCCGCTTAAAGTCATGAGTTTATATATTTAGACAGCTGTCTAGTTTCATTTCCCTTTGTAATAGAACTCATGTTTAATGAGATAGTTTCATCCTTACATCTACTATAATACAATAAATTGTTAGTCTCGCGAGTATTAAGAATTCGTTTGTTCTAATGGAATGGAATTTCAGTTAAACGTGTCAGAGGTTCTGGGTTCTAATCCACCCTCGTATATCATTTCATTTTATTTTTCTCATAAAAACCAAATCAAGAGCCAGGACAAGTTTGTGTGCATTTTGTTTTGTGATTCCACCGGAACGAATAGTTCTCCGCAACCGCATTAATTGACGCGCTGGTTATGGTTGTGTTGTGGTTTTCTATAAATCAAAAACAGTAACATAAACATGAATATACATGATAATAATAATGAATTACAACAATTATACTGTACATATTGGCGATAACATGATACAATAAAATAAGATTAATAATTAAACATGAACATTAAATCACAAAAGATTTAAAGCAAATGTAATATGTGCAGCTTCGATATTATGTGTAGCGCACAGCTGTAACCTGACACCTTGTTAGCGCTGCGGCTTGTATGGCGCCAGTCTGACTGGGCTATGAACGCGCATGCGTGTAGCAAGTTGTTTACGACAATTCTCTCTTATATATATTTATATACAGCGAATTTCAAACAGGAACATAAATGTAATAAACAAGTTAAATCTCTAGCACACACAATAATGAAGATATATATATATACAAACATACGAACTAGAGGGTTACAGGCACACTTATGAATACACACATACATAAGCACATCTCGTTATATCACGGGAATAACTCGTTTACAAGAACAAATAGAGTTTACATGGGCTATTGAGTTATGGATTGCAAACTTACTTTTGCATTCACGCACAACCCATCATCCAAAAGACGATCTATAAAAGGATCATAAACAATTATGCCGCTATAACTTCAGCGTCCGTCTCCGTGTCCCACTGCATTGAACTACCGTCTCTGTGAGGGCGGGGGAGATCACGTGATCAAGGTTTCTGGACGCTGATTGGCTCAGGTAAGGCACTGTGTATGAGTGTACCTCGAAATACAGAGTGAGATTAATAGAGAGAGGTTAGGGTGACAAAAAAACGATAGCCTTTTTTACAGCCGCCCCCAGATTTCCATAAGGAAATATGTACATATACAAAAAGGCTTTTATTCTACTGTGAGATTTACAATTACTTTAATCAGGAATGGCAGGTAATTGTATAAGGCGTGCTACTGGTCGGGTGTAAGCTTTTTCTCCCACCTGAACCCTGGCTGTCCTCACTCGTGTGTCAGCTCCGGGGAAGACTTCTGACACCCTTCCCACAGGCCAGAGAGCTCTGGGTAGCTGAGGATCAATGATCAGCACCGTAGTGCCAACCTGGATGTCTGGAGTATCAGTTTGCCATTTTTGTCGGCTTTGAAGACCAGGGAGGTAGAATTTGAGATAATGTCGCCAGAATTGGTCTGCGAGGATCTGGCTGTGACGCCATCGACGTCGGCTGACCAGCTCAGACTGGGGGTATACTGTCAGGGGGAGTGAAGCATCTGGCCGCCCCATTAAAAGACAATTTGGAGTAATGGGTTCAGGATCAGAAACATCAGATGACGTATATCCCAGTGGTTTGGAGTTCAAGATTCCTTCAATCTCCACCAGCACAGTTTGAAGGACCTCATAAGTCACTGATTGAGTCCCTAGAGTAGCCATCAGTGCATTTTTCAGAGAGCGAATTTCTCGCTCCCAGCAGCCTCCAAAGTGTGGTGAGTTGGGAGGGTTGAAATGGAATTCAATCTGCTGTTTAGCCAATTGTCTCTGCAGATCTGGGGCGAGAGCTGTAAAAGCTTCCTTTAGCTCCCTTTCACCTCCTCTGAAATTTGTGCCTTGATCTGACAAGAGCTCATGAGGTTTCCCTCGCCTAGCCGTGAACCGTCTGAGGGCCATGAGGTAAGAGTCAGCTTCCAGACTATGGAGAATGTCAATGTATACTGCTCTGGTGGTGAGGCATTTGAATATTATTCCCCATTTTTTCTCATTGCGCCTACCCGTTTTGACAGTATAGGGACCAAAGCAGTCTACGCCAGTGGAGTAAAAGGCGGGCTTAAAAAGGCGTAGTCTTGCCGGGGGAAGGTCCGCCATTTTAGGCACCTTTGGGTTTTTTCTCCATTTCTGGCATTGCGCACACTCTCGCTGCAGACGCTTGATGGCCTCTCTTCCACGAAGGACCCAGTATTTACGGCGGAGTTCGGCAAACACCCTCTCAGGACCAGGATGACAGAGTTTAGAATCATAACTTTGGATTATCAGTTTAGTTATGGGGTGCCTTGGATCCAGTATGATAGGGTGCATGTTGTCAGGTTCCAGGTAGGGACTATGTCGTAAGCGTCCACCGACTCTGAGTAATTTTGTTTCCTCATCGAGTTCAGGGGCTAGTGCTCTCAGTTGACTGCTGCGGGAAAGCGGCTTACAGGTCCTCAGTTGTTCCAAGTCTGACGGGAAGCATTCCCGCTGCGCTTGCTGCAAAACACTAATCTCTGCACTTCTGTAGTCCCTGGCTGTGGGCTTACCATCGGCCGCCCCTTGAAGAGCCGTGGACTCAATTAGATCCTCCAGAGTCTTAAACTGACAGAAATCAGAGGATGTGAAGCAGACCAGAGTACTGGAACCAGTCTTACGAATTTCGTTATTATCTACTTCCTCTGGACTGGGGCATTCTGGCCACAGATCGGGTGGATCTTTCAGGAAAAGTGGACCTTGGCACCAGCGGCTTCCAGGGCAGAGATCACAGAGACTCCTTCCCCGAGTGATGTCATCAGCTGGATTAATTGTGGAGGGTACATATCTCCAGCTGTGTTGCTCTGTGAGATCCTGGATCTCTGCTACCCGAGTCCCAACAAATACTTTGAATCGGCAAGAGTCCGATTGTAGCCATGTGAGGACAGTGGTGGAGTCAGTCCACAAAATTGTTTGGCGTATGGGCAGGGTCAATTCAGTTTTGAGTACCTTGGCAAGTTGAGCTCCTGTTAGTGCAGCACATAATTCCAATCGGGGAACAGATTGTTGTTTTTTCGGTGCTACACGTGATCTTGCTGTTAAGAAAGCTACCTCAGTTTGCCCGTGTTGATCCTCTGTTCGCAGATATGCCACAGAGCCATAGGCACGTTCAGAGGCATCACAGAAAATGTGTATGTCTCTTAAGCTTGTTTCTGTGTCTTTAATGGGGCTACAGTAGCACCGAGGAAGAATGATATTCTGTAGGGCTGGCAGTTCCTCCTCCCATTCAGTCCAAGTCTGTAGCAGATCTGGGGGCAAATGTGGATCATCCCAATCCCGTTTTTTGTCCCAAAGGCGCTGTACAATGATCTTGGCGCGAGTGGTATAAGGGGTGAGGTAACCCAATGGGTCGTACTGGCTGGCCAGGATTCTGTATATGTTGCGCATGGTAGTCTCACTACTGCCCTTGGCACGGTATTTGTAGGAGATTGTGTCAGACTGATGTTTCCAGAGGAGCCCCAATGTTGATTCCTGGGTGTCTGTTCGGCCTTGTGAAATCCAGAGTTCTGCACTGTCCGATATGGCATCGTGGGGCAGGTGACTTATCGTTGAAGGGGCATTGCTGGACCACTGTCTCAGCTCAAAGCCTCCATCTGCCAGCAGGTTCCTGATCCTGTCAACAAAACATTTTGCTTCTTCTGTTGAATTGAAGCTTTGTAGGCAATTGTCTACATAAAAGGATTTCAGCACTGAATTGTGGACATCATCTCCAGGCTGGCTATGATCCAGGACGTGTTTCTGGAGTGCAAAGATGGCACAGCAGGGGCTGCAGGTAGTGCCGAAAGGGAGGACTTGCCATTCGTACACATTGGGTTGTTCCTGTACGTTTAGGTCTCTCCAGAGGAAACGCAAGAGTGGTTTGTCTTCTGGGAGCAGTCTAACTTGGTGGAACATCCCCTTGATGTCGCTGCTGACTGCCACTGAATGTTCCCTAAATCTGAGTAACACAGCAAGTAGAGAAGGCCCCAAAACTGGTCCTGGGAGCAGAAGCTCATTCAGATTTTGTCCATGGTACTGGAACGAGCAGTTGAAAACTATCCTGTTTTTCCCGTTGTGCTGCACCATGTGATGAGGGATGTACCAGTAGCAGGAAGGGTCGGTCTCAGCATTCTGTGGCAATTTGCTAACATAGCCTGCTTGTTCAAGTTTTGAAATCTCAGCAGCATAAGCGGCTGCTTGCTGTGGATTTTTCACCAGTCTCCTTTCAGTGGCCCTGAGCTGTGATAAGACTGCCTCTTTGGGTGCTCTGAGTTCAGGCATGTTTTTGACACGCAAGAGGGGGGTTGCATATCGCTTGACACCGTCTACCTCGACCCTTACTGTTTTCCTTTCCAGCAGTTCCACTGCCTCTTGGTCCAGTCTGGATCTGATGCAAATCTTTTCATTGCGCCAGGGCAGTACGTCCATCTGCCATAATTTCTCCACCTGTTTGTAGAGATCTGACTCTGGGAACGAAACTGAAGTGAAGAGACAGTGCTGTTCAATGTCCTTCCGCAAATGTTGGACCGGGCCCTGTAATGTCCACCCAAGACGTGTCTTTATAGCCGCTGGTCCCCCTGGAGGGCCTAGCCTTACTGGTTCCACTGGAGTGATCAGATGGGGGTTATCTGATCCAATGAGCAGCACGGGACAGACTGCTTCAAGATTGTGCAGCGGAAGCCCTTTAAGGTGCTGATATCTCTCCCTCAGAGTCTTCACTGGGTGTGAGTGTTCTGCTAAGCTTAACTGTTGAGCAGTGAAGGCACCTTTGATGTGATATCGTTTAGCAGGCTGAGTGATTGGGGAGATAGTGAATGAAACTGCCGCTCCCTTGAGAACTTGTAGCTCCTGTCTGACTGTTCGAAGCGGAAGGTCTTCAGGCTGACCTTTGAGGCCCAACTGCTGAGCTGCACTGTGGAGGAGAATAGTTCTCTCAGATCCATCATCCTGGATTGCGTATGCATCCATTCTCCTCTTTCCATTTCTGAGAATCACCTTGCTGATTTTAAGTAGAACTTTTCGGCTGGTAGGCGGCTTATGAATTAGGAGAATCTCATTCATGGTGTTGAGCAGACAAGTGTTGGTATCAGTAGTTTCGTCTTGAACAGGCTTTGGGTTCTCTGGCTTCCCAGCACTGATGTCATGCAGAGCCATGAGGTGTCGGCTGCTACACTGTCTGCAACGCATTTTTAGGTTACACTCTGCTGACCTATGAGTTCTACCACAACGCCAACATCTGTTGTTGTCTTTGACCCAGCTTCGTTTTTGGTCTTTAGTAAGCTGCTTGAAGTTGGTACAGTTGTTGAGGGAGTGCTTACTATTGTCACAGTAGGGACAGTAGGGTCTCAGAGAAGACTTAGATGGTGTACCAGATGATGTTGACTCAGAAATCGCCTTCTCAGTGCCCAGAAAGATTGCGGTGCTTTTAGTGGCTGACTTCGAGTCTCTGATAGTCTCTCTTGTTCGTGTCAATGCCCCTCTGCGCTGACTGCTTGCAAATCTGGTAGTGTCCTCTTGCACTTGGATCTCAAACTCCAGCCATTCTGCAAAATCCATAAGTGTAGGGATTGGCACACGATGTGGATGTGCAAACCTTCGAAACCCTGATCTCAGGTCGTGTGGAAGCTTTCCAAGCAGCCGAGACACATGAGACCCGCACTGTAACTCGAAAGTGCCCTTCCTGCCTAATTGCTCCAGCATGCCAACCAGTGAACGGACTTTGAGAGCGAACATTCTAAAGGCCTTCTGGTCTCCGCTTGCAATGTTTGGCCCGTCCATTAACTCTGCAATCCGTTGTAGAGCTAGCTGATGTGGCTGGCCATACTGCTGGTCTAAGGCAGCCATTGTCCTTGTGTAAGGGTGTTGAGAATGGCAGTATGAGTCAGCAATTAGCAAAGCCTCCTCTAATTTCAGATGGTCCATCAGTATCTGGAATTTGAACCTTTCTGTCGCATTAGCTGGGAGGATATTTTCCAGAGCAATTTTCAGTCGTGAGAACTCTCTTGGGTTGGGATGTATGAAGTCAGGAATCGTAGGAGTTGGACCTCGATACATCAGTTCTTTTTCAGGGGGAGGTGATGGAGTAAGTGACCGACATGGTGTTTGTGGATGCCTGACAGGGTCTTGAGAGTCCCAATATGGAGAATTTGAAGGATCCTGTCTGTGGGAGTAATGCACATCTGGTCTCTGACCCCCTTGTGGCATATAATGTGAGGAGGAGCTCTGTTTAATAATGGAGGCAGATGCTGGAGTTGGGCGGTATGGAGGACTTTGAAGCTTATCTTCATTCTGATGCTCCCTTGGCAGTTTGAGGCGTGGAGCTGGTATGGGTCTGAAGCTCATTTCCTCAGAACGTACCTGCAGCTGGACGCGTGGTGCGGGTGTAGGACGACTGGAGCTATACTCCATCGGAGGAGTGACAGGTGAAAGGAGCTGACTTTCAGGACGTTGATATTCCATCTGAATTTGTAGCTGCTTCATTTGTTGCTTGAGCTGAACAAGCTCCTTTGCATATTGTTCATTTGAGCTCTGAAAAGTGTCCCTTTCCTGCTGTATCATCTGCAAGGTTTTGCGGAGATCCTTATTCTCTCTCCTTATGATGTCTGATGCAGATTCACACTCCTCATCGGACCACTGTAGCAGACGCTCAGCCTCGTAACCTGGTAGCAGTGGAGCAAAGCCAGTTGCGCCACCTTCTGCTTCATCGCCTTCAGCCAGTCTTGTTGAATGTGTGAGTGGTGACATGGGTTGTGAAACAGGCTTAGGGAGGTTGAAGCCAGTGAGATCATACTCATCATAACGTGCGGGAAGGACCGTCTTCCTCCTGACTCGCACTATAGGCTCATCCTCTGCATGTTGTGACATCTTCTATCTCTTTGGTAAGTCCAGGCTCCGGCTCGAAGGACCATGAAAAAATGGTTGGCTCTTTGTAGCTCTTCACCATAGACAAGTTGCCGGCTCAGGGTGCTGACCCACCAAAGAATGTCCGATTAGAGACAAAACGAAGATGCACTTGTTTTACTGGGAATAACCCATTTATTGTCACCACTCAACAGACTGGGTTTGCTTTGGTTGTGGTTATGGTTGTGTTGTGGTTTTCTATAAATCAAAAACAGTAACATAAACATGAATATACATGATAATAATAATGAATTACAACAATTATACTGTACATATTGGCGATAACATGATACAATAAAATAAGATTAATAATTAAACATGAACATTAAATCACAAAAGATTTAAAGCAAATGTAATATGTGCAGCTTCGATATTATGTGTAGCGCACAGCTGTAACCTGACACCTTGTTAGCGCTGCGGCTTGTATGGCGCCAGTCTGACTGGGCTATGAACGCGCATGCGTGTAGCAAGTTGTTTACGACAATTCTCTCTTATATATATTTATATACAGCGAATTTCAAACAGGAACATAAATGTAATAAACAAGTTAAATCTCTAGCACACACAATAATGAAGATATATATATATACAAACATACGAACTAGAGGGTTACAGGCACACTTATGAATACACACATACATAAGCACATCTCGTTATATCACGGGAATAACTCGTTTACAAGAACAAATAGAGTTTACATGGGCTATTGAGTTATGGATTGCAAACTTACTTTTGCATTCACGCACAACCCATCATCCAAAAGACGATCTATAAAAGGATCATAAACAATTATGCCGCTATAACTTCAGCGTCCGTCTCCGTGTCCCACTGCATTGAACTACCGTCTCTGTGAGGGCGGGGGAGATCACGTGATCAAGGTTTCTGGACGCTGATTGGCTCAGGTAAGGCACTGTGTATGAGTGTACCTCGAAATACAGAGTGAGATTAATAGAGAGAGGTTAGGGTGACAAAAAAACGATAGCCTTTTTTACATTTCTTTTGTGTTATGTATCCGTGCCGCGATGTTTCAAAAAGTGGGGGACAATATTGACCCTGGCAAAAAAGTGGCAAACACATATCCATCCGCAAATGTCTCGTTCAGTCTCAAATCTCACTTACCATCATCTCCACTCTCAGACAGAACCAATAAAGGACAGAAAACAACAAAAAGCATCCGTAAAACACTCGCCATCTCTCGTCCAGCAGTACAGGCAGTTCAGGACCGTCGGGGTGAAAGGAGTTGGGGCTGTTCCGAGAACAGCTGATGTTAGATGTAAAGTGAAAGTGAGACTGACTTGGAATTGACTGGCTGGAAAAAATTTGGGAAGGTCCCTTGATAAGTCCGCTGTCGTTCTCTGGGTGTGTTCACACATGTTCGGTTCGCTTGGTTCGGTCCGGACCAGTACTACCCTGTCATAATTATCTGCTCAAATACTTTGGTATTACCACTCACAAAAAACAATAGAAAAACCAGATGCCATATGTGGTTTTCTGTTGTTTTCTGTGATAATATTAAAGCATTTGAATTATGACAGGATAATCACATCAATTTATTCTTCATAGCGCCATGATGCTTTGCGCAAATTATGGGTGTAACTTCTGTTAAGCTGTAATCAGTCAGTGAAATTTCACTGATTGTTTCACTGATATTCTTGCAGTAGCCTACTACAGTACAGTAATATTGCCGTGATATTCTTGTTTTACAGTCATATTTCTGCAGCAAGTGACAGTTAGTTTGCTGCAGAAATATTACATATAATGCTGTGGTAAAACATCCCAAAAAACAACACAATACTACACAATTACCATGACAGTTTTGTGTGGTACTTTTGATGTTTAATACCACAGGACATTTTTGTAAGGGAAAAAAGAGAGAAAGAAACATTTAATCCTGGTCTAGCATTTAGCGTTTAATAACATTATACCACTAAGAGTTCTCCTAAATAGCAGTAAAAGTTCTTAGCTAAGAGTTTTCTCTTAAAACCTATTCACAGATCTGCTGAGACCAACTTTTACTAAGTAATAGACATGGGATTAAAACATACCATATATATTTCAGAGTAATAGTATAGTAATTAGGTCTGCAATAAACGTTTAATCCCCTGGATCACACAACAAACATAATGATCTTATAAAACATGATGCATTGCTGTGTCTGTTATCCCATAATTCCCACTTTTGGACACAGTGGCTGTGTTTTTTGTTTACATAGTCTTGTTTTAACGGACATTAATATAAGCCAACACCGCAAAAACAGTTTACTGTCAAGCTGTTATATTCTGTTATATATTTATTGTCCAACATTCCCAATTTTGTCATGTCCTTAATTTAATTTCATATGTTGGTATTCAGTGTTGCTAATACTTGAACTTCAATGAATTTTAACCCAAACTGACTGGGTTTCTAGAGAGCAAAGGTTTTGTGAAAAACAAACAAACAAACAAAAAACACAAAGTCTGCAAAAATAAACTGTTAAAAGGATTTGATGATCACTAGTGATTGTATGTTATTCTGTGTTGTCATCATTCAGGTTGGATTTCAGCTTTAATGTACTTTTTTTAAACAAAGCAGCTGATATTGCCATAGAAACTAGTGGACTGACGAGTCGCTTTCATTCCAAAATAGCGGAAGCGCAAGGCTGCTGCTGAGCGCCGGTGATTCAATGGAACTATTGAGTTTCATTTCTTGTCAGGTCTTGGCCACTTTAGAGCTCGTGCACGCGACAGGAAGTAAGTGTCCAAGGCTGTCCCATGTCTTAAAAATGCCCAAGTGCAGTACCCTTAATGCACACTAAACACACACTATGGCACACTTCAAAGCACTTCTTCGGTCTTGGCTGCCGCGTGCGCGTGTCCTAAGTCCACAACACTGCGCGAGAGAAACCGAGTGACTCCGAGAGCGAGCGAACCTGCGCGCGCGCGCGCGCGAGAGAGAGTGTGTCCGAGCTGGCATTAGTAAATTAGTACATTAGTAAACATGGATCAGATTATATATTACGTGGACATTACATTTTTGTGAATTTCTCTGACATCATACATGTCACAGTTTTAAGTCTGGATGTCCTGTAAGGAGGGCTTTGCAATGTTTCACCATGACAACAACTTCTCCTTGGTCTTTAAAAATGACTGACATTTATTTTGACATTTATGTTATCAAAATATTACTTTCTGTCACAAAACAGGGCATTGATTTCATACACGACCTCTGTAGAGGACACCAGGACTTAAATCATCAGTCAAGTACAGTTCAAATCCCTAGATGTGTTCTTGATCTGCCCCTTTTATCCAGGATGCATCGAGAGGTGACTTGTGTGGACTTGAGACAGCCAGATATCCCAGAATGCATCTCGCACTAACCAGTAAGCGTCAATAGTAAAGTAGAAAACTTGCGTCAGAGTAATTTAAACAGTTTTTTTATGTCATGATATGTTGTTTTAAGAGTTTTTCAGGCGAGAATGTACCTGTTAAAAGCTCAAATTTGCGGTTTATTGATGGCGCCTATTTGAAAATTTGATCTGACGTTTTCGGAGTTGTGAGACGCGGGCAAAAAAAATGTCAAAACTATACGGTTGGGATATGGCAAGGCTACTTGCACACTGCACAGCTTTCTGCAAGTATATAAACTTGAACAGAATTTCCATTTCAGTAAATCTACATTTTGATATTGTGAAATGTGTATTATTACAGTGCAAAAACTGTGTATTATTACAGTGCAAAAACTGTGTATAAACAGTAATTTCTTTGTTTCAGTTTCTGTTGAAGATTAGTGAGCAGCAGCAACAGCTGGCATCACATCTCCAGGAGACATCAAAACTAAAAATAAAGTAAAAAATAAATAAAAATAAAGCTTTTTTGGTTTGTTTGTTTGTTTATTGTAGCACAGACAAAATATACTATATCACTTTCAGCAGTGTTTATGTATTTTCAAAGGGTTTATGTATTTTCAAAGGGTGTAAAATAACACTGCGATTTTGGATTTATACCACTGTAAATGGGGAAGACGTATACTATATACAATATATACTATCATTTTTGAGATCTAGTCTGGAGTTTTTTGTCTACTGAAACTTCTTGGAAAGATATTTTCGCAGTGTTTCATAAGCAGAATAATCAAAAAGCACATTAAATAACAGCACAACCCACCGCAGAGATGTATATCTAATCTATCCCTCACAGCCTCACTTTCATGACGCTGCTGTGAATAAGGTCTATAGTCTGATTCATGAACAAATGACTCTTATGACTCATTTCTCGTAATGACTCACGAATCAGTCAAAAAAACTCTGAGATTTGAATCACCAAATTACTCTCCCATTCATTAAATCACTCACTGAAATACATCAGTACTGAAATACATGTTTTATTATACATTCAGAAGTTTTGGTGTGTTAAATTCTATATAAAAACATGTGTTATCAAACTGGAATTATTTAGTTTAATACACTGCCCTCCAATTGTGTGGAAACACCCCTGGCAAAGTGTGGTTTTGGACGATATCAGCATAAATCCTTATCATTTTTTGGTGCAAATACATTACAGTAACTTGACATTATCATTGAAGACCAGCAATAATAATTTTCATTTTGATTGACATGTATATATTGCCATTATTATGTAAAGTCAGACATGCCACTTTGCCAGCTGTGATGTTGGTTACTGGTTTAAACTTGGCCCAGGTTTGTAAAAGATTTTTGGGTCAGCACACCTTAATAGCTTCAACAAATGACTGCCAATTAAGTTTAGAATACAATGAACCAATTAGAACCCAGTTTAGGTCAGAAAGCTGCTAATGGTGGATATTTTGATGATCGAAAATTTAATTTTTTTTTCTATGTAGCTATAAACTGTTTATAATAAAAATATGTTTTCGTAGTTTGTGTTGTCCCTTATCAGTGCAAAATTATCACAAATTAAAAAGGATTCATGCCAATATTGTCCCAAACCCCACTTTTCTAGGGCGTTTCCAAACTTTTGGAAGGCACTGCAATTAAGATCAATGGACATATTACATATAACTTTCAACCACAACTAATTAAATCGTAAGAGCCAAGTCTTAAACACAGTGCAACAACGTGTGCAGTTAGACAGAAGCAAAAGTTTTGTAGGCTACAACAACTTTAGACACTGAACTTTAGCATACAAAATGATATTCCTGCAAGATGTTTTGCATGCATCCGGTCTCTCTCAGGTCCCGTGATACAGTAAGCTGTCATTCTCTGAGTGTGTCTGTAGGTGTCGCTGTAGGTCCATTCTCCTCTGGAAGCCGAGCGAGCAGTGCGGGCAGCTGAAGGGCTGGTAGCTGCTGTGCTTCCTGCTGTGTGTGATCAGATTGGAGCTCTGACTGAACGCTTTACCGCACACCACGCACACATGAGGCTTCTCACCTGAGATGACAGCGATCACAATCACATTAGCTCTGTCTACTTTAGACACAGGCAGCTAATCGCTAACAACATCGCGTGGATAACCAGAGGCGATGCGATAAGATCCAGCGAAAAGAAATGTGTCTGTCCACACCAGACGCGACAAAATCAATCAAAAAAATCACAGCCAATCAGAAGCGCGTGTGGGCGGGCTCTCTCTCTCTCTCTCTCTCTCTCTCTGCAAAAATACTGCATTCACAACGAAACGGATAAGTAAATAATCAAATTCATACATATTAGACTATTTTAACATTATTACTGAGTGTCGGAAACAATCTTTATCGTAAAATACGTTTGTTTATTCACATTGTGTTCACATTTTGAACGGTTTTGTTTCCTTTTATTCATTTTCAAGATCTGAGGTGAATTATTGCCTATTAAACGCAAAATGATACTCAAACTCAGAAAATATATTATTTTGACATTAAATTAAGCACACTATCAGTAGCCTAGTTAGACCCAGGTGAAAAAATACTATAGTCATTTATAGTAAATACTATAGTGTTTTTGAACCATAGTAAATTGTAGTATACTGTAGGGGAGAGTGGGGTAAGATAAGCCAGTGGGTAAGTTGGCCCACCCCTTGTATCTTGGCAACCGAACCATTTTATTATCATGTGACCATATATTTTAGAACCACCCATCATTTCTGCCAGACTGTGAAAAAGAGAAGCACATGGGAGGAGTGGAAGTAGCTAAATATTATCCTGAATTGGTAAGCTAGCTAGCTTTTTCTAAAATGGCAGCTATGGGGCAAAGTGAGTCAAATGCTGTGGGGTAAATTGAGCCAGCGTTTTAACTTACACCACCATAAGGCAATGAATTTAAGTTAAATCTGAAGTATAAACTGGTGTCATTTCAATGTAATATTACGCAACTGGTTCGGTTTATCTTTATTTTCGAGTTTATTTGATAGTAACAGTGTACAAGTACACCAAATCCTTCTCTGATACGATCCAGAGGATGTTTAATCATATATATCTTTTGTCTAAAATGTTAATTAGTACATATAGACATTTATTCATTCTTATTTAGTTTTTATTTAATTTTACTCAACAAACTCTCTGTTTAATCTATTTATGGGAAGGTGGTGTTCAACATATTGTTTCAGAAATGCAAACAATTAAAGATACTGAAATTTCAACTTAATTTGGTTGGTTTTATGTTGTTTAATTTAGCTTTAAAAAAAGAAATATTTGTAAAATATTTTTATGAAGAATATTTGTAAAAGGAAATTTGATTATTAAATTAGTTTTTAAACTAGGTACATTATCTTTAAAATTTCACATGGGTTTGATTCAGATTCAGTTAGATGGTCAGTTTACACTCACCTACTGACCCGGCTCAACTTACCCCTAACCTGGGGTAAATTGAGCCAGAGGATCACTTTTTTAATAGAAGCCACATTTTTAGAACCCTTTGTCATAGATATATTCTGATCATTTAAAGTGATAGAAAACATCCTGAAATTACTTTAAATACTTTAATTTTACTTCTGTCTCATTTTCCCTTATCTTGAGGACCACATAAATAAAAATGGCTCATCTTACCCCACTCTCCCCTATATATTAACACTTTGTTAATGAATGCTACAGCATACTTTAGTATTAACTGTAGTGAACTGATAAACTGTAATAAATACTGTAGTATACTTTAGTTTTTACTACAGTAAACTGTAGTGTATTGTAATATACCCTATAGTTGTAGAAAACTTAGTACAGTAGGCTACAGTATTATGTAAAGTAAATTGTTTATATTACTATAGTTGTTATATTACCACAGCAACTATAGAATTAGCCTATCACAACAAATAAAGTAAATCAAGTACTTTACTATATAGTCTGGTCTGAAAACACTGTAGTATTTACTATAAATTACTATAGTATTTTTTCACTTGGGGACTATATCGTCATCATAGGTTGTTTCAGCCGCGACGTCACAGAAATAGAAACCATTAAATAGCGTCGCATCTGGTTAGGACATGAGGTGTACAATATTTCGTTAAAAAGAAAATGTTTTTTTTTTACCAGTGTGTATAAACGTATGTTTCTTCATATCAGATTTCTGGTGGAATCTCTTTCCGCAGTAGGGACACGGGAACGGCCGAGTGTCCGAGTGAATGAGCAGGTGTGTGGAGAGAGTCGATGACCTCTTAAACACCTTCCCACAAACCTTACAGCCAAAACTCCGCTCCTGAAACACATATTCACTGATGAAGCATAAACACATCTGCTTCTCATAATATGCAGTAGCCTAGGCTATAGGCCTATATTTTTTCTGTATGAATGATATATGGATGACCTACTACATCTTAGTACTCATTATTAGATCAGACTTCCAAGATTTCAGATGTACAAAAAAAAAAAAGAAGATTAAAAATAATTTTTATTTAACTAGATGCCACTCACTGAATTAAACATGTACACAACTTCATGTACTTTAAAAAAGTACATTTTCTATTTTAATTTTAAATTTACTTAAATAGGCCTATAAATATTAAATAGTTCTAATTCGTTTAAGTTAAACAAAGTGAATGACAATATGTTTCCTGGATAACTAGCTGAAATAAAATAAGTTGAAGTTTTGTGTATTCCATTTTATTTCAGTTAATGTTTATTGTATTAGTTAACTATAATAACCCTTGTACACAGCCAGGGTTCAGTACTTACCCTCACCCTGAGTATTCCTGTAGGTCTGTACCCATAGTGCTGCTGGGCGTGGCTCGTGGTGCCGGCCAGAGGGAGAGCAGCCTTGTTGACGTGTGACTTGCACAAGTGAGATGTCAAACCCGCAGCAGAGGACAGGAGCTACAGAAGACATATTAATATTAATATCACACAATATCACTAGCAAGGGGAATTACATTGTGTTTCACATTGTTCTGATGTTTTTTTGATCAGTCACGTGTGAACATATGCAAACATTTTGGAAATGTTCCGAAACCACACAAAAACCACATGTGATTTTGTGCAAATTGTAAATGTGTGAAAATCATGTCAGGTGATCAGATCAGGACTAGAGTATCATCAAATCAGATCACTATCTTATGAGAAAATCATTTTCTATACATAAATCTTTATATTTTATTCTATTGTTTATTTATTTGCTTTATAAAATATAATTTAGTGGTCTAGCAATACTTTTTTTCTCAGATTTAATCCCTTCTGCTTGTATATTTTTCATTTGTGAGCCACTTTCGAATAAAGCTTCTGCTGAATATTTCAGCTGAGGTCCAATCTACCCCTTAGAAAATGCTAACTTTTGAAAATGGGTTTCAAAGTGCACTTTTTGGTACATTGATATGACAACAATGTACTAAAAACAGAAAATTTTTCCTTTGCATTTTTTTTAAAAGATGATAACATTGTCAAAATGATCCTTGTTCACACGGATCTACAAAAAATGACTAAAATCGCTGTATTCTGCTGCCAGCCAGTAGATGGCGATGTCACTTTGTAAAGAAACACTACGCGCCTATAGACTAAACATGTAATGTGCATGCGCATGATTTCACCGTTTTCACAAATTTACATTTTTGTAGTTTTCACAGACAAAAACGGTAACGTTTTCAAAAACGTGCACTTTGAAACCTGCTTTTAGACCCCCCTGTTGTGTTAATGAACAGCCAAAACACATATAAAGTTTTCCATTTTAAGTTCAACATCTGCTTTAAAAAAGATACAGTTATCATCTCCGTAAACTACAAAACGCAAATTTGTGAAAAACGTGATGTTATGTGTATTACGTGTTCAGTCTATAGGTGTTTCTTTACAAAGTGACATCGCCATCTACTGGCCTGGTAGGAATAATACAGCGCTTTTAGTCATTTTCCTGGATCCGTGTGAACGAGGATCGTCTTGACAACGATGTCTTCTGTACGTAAAACCTTTCAAAAACACAAAGGAAAACTTTTCCGTTTTTAGTACATTGTCATGTAAACATACCCTAAATGCCTTTGTTCATTTGTTCTCTGCTGACGAGCTGATGATTTCCGTCAGGTGTGTTGAATAAAGGACACATACTCATGTGCAGGACCAGGACTGAGCTCCTCACCTTCTCACAGAGCGGACACTCACACAGCGGCGTCTTGACATTGGTCAGCTGATGGTGACTGAGTAAAGCCTGAATCAGACGCTCAAGATCGGTCTGTTTCTCCACCGTAGCAGAAGATGACAGGTCAGACGAATAAACACCAGGCTGCTTCACTGCTATCACACATAATAGAACATTACGTATATATTCTTCTTAGCATGCAATAATGATAACTGATGACTTTTCCTTGAATTTACACCGTGTGACCAGCAGGTGCTGCCAGGTTTTCTAATTCAGAGATTCGAAAAGCTTAGGGCCCTATTTTAAGGATCTAAGCACATGGTCTAAAGTGCACGGCGCAAGTTTCCGAATCCTCTTTTGATAGTTTAACAACAGGAAAAATGGTTGGCCCTAATCTCGTAATGAGTAATGGGTTTGTTTTGGGTGTAACATGCAATAAACCAGTCAGACTCTCATCTCCCATTCCCTTTAAAAGCCAGTTGTGCTCGCGGCATGGTGGATTCTCTATTTACTAGGCGGAATTTGCAAGCGGAAAAACTGAACGCTTCTCTTGTGAGGAAACGGATCTGGTTGTGCGCGAGGTTAAAGAGCGCGAGCAGACCATCTGCGGGACAAGCCGGATTCCACCAAAGCATTTTTATCTTTATCCACACAATAATAATCTTTTACATTGTAATCCTTTTATTTTTATTATTTTTGGCAAGTTTGTGTGCTGCTGCGCACTGTGTACGCGTGTTCTGCACCCGCATATAGGCGCATATTACTAACGCACCCTTTAAATAACAAAAAATAAAAAAAATACAAAACTGTTGACTTTAGACCAGGTTTCAGTTGGTCAATGGCGCAGTCTATTCCTATTGCCTCAAAATAGCAACACGCCAACAGTGCACCTGAACACACCTCATTTTCAGACCAGCACGCCCATGGGCACACAAATGGGTGCAAATGCATTTGCTATTTAAACAACGTTGCGCAGGATGTGAAAATGATAACTGCGTCGACCTGAAACTAGCAAAAAACACTTGCGATGAGCAAAGCGGCCATAGCAAAGCCATTTGTTTTTTCATGTCAGATGTAGCGCAAGTGCTTGGAGTACATCAGAAGTAGAACATTAGTTTACCGTGAGGAATTTGTCATGTTGCAGTCACTGATAATAATAGGATCAATTTTTTTTTGTTGCTTAGCATTGCGCCGCTTGCATTCAGTCTAGACATGGTGTCATTTATTCACAATAGAATAGTTGGTGGTGGGGTATTTAGTTAGGCTAATGGTAAAAGATCATAATGACTCATTCAAGTTGTCATGATTTTATCAATTCAAGGGAGTCGTTTATGGGAGTTTTGTTCCAGTTAAGTTCTCATGAGCTGTGAGTGCTCATGTTCCCATGAATAAAGGTTGTAATTCAGACTCTATTTTCTATATGAGTGTCTTTAGGTGTCACGAGAAACCTCCCACAATGCAAGTATTTAATATTGTGCTTAGTCTGTCACAATATTCCAGTCCCTATACTGGTGTTAAACTGTTCTTTGTGTACCTTCTGTGGGTTTAGCTCCAGCTCCATCAGTGCTGTTATCGGTCCAGCTGCTGTCAGTGGATGTACAGGGCAGCAGCTCCAGAGCCTGTGAGAAATTGCTGGATGCCCATCTGTCATGATGCTGAGAGTGGGCGGAGTGTGTGGAGTGATGCCCCGCCCTCTTGCTTTTCACTAAAAACGATCGAGGCATTTCAGATTACAATCTGAAATGAAAGAAAAAGAAATCACAAATGTTTTAGTAAGTTAATTAGTTCAGTATAATATAATATAGCACATTATAATATAGGCCTAGTATACATTTTTTCATTATATTATATAATAATTAGATAAATTAAGGTAAATACTTTAAAAATATAGTAAATATATGAATATATAATATTTAATATACAAAAATTATTCATAATATTAAACATAATATACATTTATTTAAAATATAATCTTTTAATCAATATCAGTACAGTTATTTTGATTAATTCTCCACATTAGAAGAGAAATGAACCAATAAATGAATGTAAATACACTGTAAAAAAAAAAAAAAAAAAAAAAAAAATTTTACGGAGTGTACTTTAAAAATATCATAGGAAAAATATGAATATACAGAAATTATTTATAACATTAAACAATATACATTTATTCAAAATATAATCTTTTAATTAATAGTAGTACTTTTATTTTGATTATTTCTCCAACTTAAGTAATGGACCAATAAATGAAGGTAAATACTTTAAAAAACTTAGTATAATGGAATACATATATCAATATGTATATATAAATTATCATTATATAGAAAGTATAATACATTTAATATAAATAAAATGTAACATAATAATCAGTAATGTTATAGATATTATAGTTTGCTTCATTCTACACATCAAATATACAAAATACATATAAAATATTTATACATTATATGAATATATAAAAATGATCATATATATATATAACGAGGACAAAATCTTAAAAATATTTATAGATAATATATAAATCTATAGAAATTATCATACTGAACAATCTAAAATACCTTTATTTAAAATATAATAATTCCTATCAGTACTGTTATTTTGCTTAATTCTCCAAATCAATGAACGTAAATACGATTACATTTTATTTAAAAAATATAGAAACTGTCAGAATATAATATAATGTATACATTTATTAATAATATAATAAGTAGTATCAGAATATTATTTAGATTAATTCATCACATCAGAAGAAACATGAAACAGTAGACGAAAGGAAATAATGAATTATTGTGAGAATATATTATATATAACATTATGACAATACATGATTCTGATATAGATGTAGGCTTGTTTTGCTCTGACAGGCATAATCTAGTGAAACAGATTGAATGTTTTGTGCAGTCAGTGTATGTGGTTGATTGTGCTGCAGCTGTTCAAGAGTGAATTCAGTTAGGACGGCAGAATCTGAGGTTTAGAGACGTGAGGCACCTGCACCGGCTCACCTGCAGCTCCAAACGTCTCTAAATCATCATATCAATCATTGTTCTCTGTCATAAATGTGTTCAGGACATATTGAAACTCTTCCTTAGAATTTATTTACCTTTCATGTCATTAATTCACTACCTTTTGACAAATTTGCTCTGAACAGGTGCCTTACGTAGAGTGTTTGAATGCATAAATTGAATCTTAATTATGACAAAAAAATTAAGACATGATTCATGATAAAACTAAATACTAAATAATTACTAAACAAAATACTAAATGAAACCAATAAGCATTTATTAGAAGTTGTTTTTGATACACTAATGCGACACATGCGGCATTAATCTCAAACAACGAGGAAAAACTCTTTAGAGTTTAGATGCACAACCATGACAAATCTGCTCATTTCTTTTCTTTCTATCTTTCTGAGTAATAGCTATATCTGTGGGCGTCAGACTCACCGTCGATGAAGACGCGTCTGCTTGATTGAGTTGTGATTCGGTTCTGAAGCTTCTTCAGACTCAGGCAGAAGAAACGGCCACACAGGAAGTATGAAAGTTTTCTGATGTGTCATCAGGAGACCCGCTTCAGACGTCAAATCAGGATGCCTGGTAAATCTGCTCGTTCTTCATCACAGCCATCCATAATAAAAGAGCATAATCCATGTCAATGTCATTCTGCATCATAACTGACTAAGTTTCATGATGTAGGAGGTGTAATTTAGATCTCTGTTATGTTTGAAAGTATCAGAAGTTTCTCCAACAGTTCCTCAGGAGAAATAAAACAGACTCAAATGAGTCATTCGGTAAGAATCTACATACTATAAAACTTAATTAACTTGGATTAACGTAAAAAAAAGTAAGTAACCTGGTTGCCTTAAAATTTTGAGTTCATTGACATAAAACATTTGAGTTAATACAATGAAGGAGATTGATTTAATCAACAGAAATTCAAAATAATACACTCTAAAAAATGCTGGGTTAAAAACAACCCAAGTTGGGTTGAAAATGGACAAACCCAGTGGTTGGGTTAAATGTTTGCACAACCTGCTGGGTAGATTTATTTAACCCAACTATTGTTTAAAAATTACTGTATTGCTTGCTTAAAATGAATGTAATTATGTCTGATTTTTAATTTCCAACCTATTTTGGGTTCATTTTAAGCCAGCCATATAGTGATTTTTGAACAATAGTTGAGTTAAATAAAACTGCCTAGCACGTTTGGCAAACATTTAACCCAACCACTGTTAACAACAACAACAAAAAATGTGTGTATGTATATATATATATTATATATATATATGTATATATATTATATGTATATATATATATATATATATATATATATATATATATATATATATATATATATATATATATATATATATATATATATATATATATATATATATATATATTTACAGTGCCGCTATAAATGAATGTGAAGCAGCTCAGATCATTTGAAACTGACTTTTGGTTACAGACTTGCCGAATCTGACCACAGTTTGAGACATTGTTGAGATCTCTTCTGATACTAATCCAAATTCAGATGCAAAAAGTGATGTTCTTCCTCTGTATTTTATGTCCTGTTTTCCTTGTTTAAACATCCTTAAACCTAAGATACATTTGCTTGAGAAGCAATGTGACAATTGATAAGAAAATATTATTAATTATGAATTAATTAATTATGAAAAAAGGGGGAAAAAACATTTGAGTTCTTTTCTGACCCCACTGGCAGGTATTTGTTCTCATTTTAAGCATAAACCCACTTCATGTTGATCGATTTCTCAGAAAACCAGACTTATCTTGTGTCATTTTACACCTCAAGTAAATGTATCTTAATTTAAGGATGTTTAAACATGGAAAACGAGACAAAAATACCAAGAAAATCACTTTTTGCAGCAGTGAATATAAGTGCAACACTCAATCTGAGCTGCTCTCCACATTTATTTTATAGCTACTCTTACTGGAGACCATTGACCCATTTTTGTCATATTGAGGAAATACAAAAAACATCTAAGACTAAGAGTTGATACTCCAATGAAACTTCATTAAGATGAAAGACTAACCTCTGATCAATACAATGCTCTTCTGGGAGATCATTTGAATTCTCCAGGACTTCATACAAGCTTCGACTCCTCTCTGTGTTTATTTGACTAAACTAATGACAAAAACGCTGAATATTTAGAAGTTGTGAGAGACGCTGGGTTAAAGAAACGCTTTGGGTGTTCATGAGACCACAGAGATGTGAACGCTGCACCCACAACGACCCACTGTGTGATTTGTCAACTGGTTTGGTTTGTGATTTCATTGTGTACGGAGGGCTGAGGGACATTACCCAGCATGCTAGGGGACAAAACCACTGTAGGTTTACTTTTTGCAGGTTTTAGCGGAACATTTTCAGAAGAACAAGGGAAGACAAACTAATAAACTGAAAGAAAATGGCAGCAGTTGAAGAAAGTATTAAAAGAACAGAAGAAACGATCAGATTTTGTTGTTAGACTATTATTATTAATAATAATAATCTTTATAATTCACTGTAATCTTTTTTATGCATGTTTCTCTTTTATTATGATGTTTTTAATAAATTTTTAATCAGTTGAATTGCATGTTATGATTATATTTAAATAATTTGAGCACTTTGAGTTACCAAAAATGTGCTAAACTTGCCTAAACCCTTTCAAAATGGCATTTAAAACATACTTCATACACTCTAAAATATGTGTCTATTTTTTCAGTGTTTGGGTAGATTTTGTGTTACCCATATCCTGGGTTGGACGTAACAAGCCAGTGTTTGGGTAGTTTTTGTGTTACCCAGATCCTGGGTCAGACGTAACAACCCAGTGTTTAGGTAGTTTTTGTGTTACCCAGATCCTGGGTCGGACGTAACAAGCCAGTGTTCGGGTAGATTTTGTGTTACCCATATCCTGGGTTGGACGTAACAAGCCATTGTTTGGGTAGTTTTTGTGTTACCCAGATCCTGGGTCAGACGTAACAACCCAGTGTTTGGGTAGTTTTTGTTTGACCCAGATCCTGGGTCAGACGTAACAACCCAGTGTTTGGGTAGTTTTTGTGTTACCCAGATCCTGGGTCGGACGTAACAACCCAATGTTTGGGTAGTTTTTGTGTTACCCAGTTCCTGGGTCAGACATAACAACCCAGTGTTTGGGTAGTTTTTGTGTTACCCATATCCGGGGTCGGACGTAACAACCCAGTGTTTGTGTAGTTTTTGTTTGACCCAGATCCTGGGTCAGACGTAACAACCCAGAGTTTGGGTAGTCTTTGTTTTACCCAGATCCTGGGTCAGACGTAACAACCCAGTGTTTGGGTAGTTTTTGTTTGACCCAGATCCTGAGTCAGACGTAACAACCCAGTGTTTGGGTAGTTTTTGTGTTACCCATATCCTGGGTCGGACGTAACAAGCCAGTGTTTGGGTAGTTTGTGTTACCCATATGCTGGGTCGGACGTAACAAGCCAGTGTTTGGGTAGTTTTTGTTTGACCCAGATCCTGGGTCAGACGTAACAACCCAGTGTTTAGGTAGTTTTTGTGTTACCCAGATCCTGGGTCGGACATAACAACCCAGTGTTTGGGTAGTTTTTGTGTTACCCAGTTCCTGGGTCAGACATAACAACCCAGTGTTTGGGTAGTTTTTGTGTTACCCATATCCGGGGTCAGACGTAACAACCCAGTGTTTGGGTAGTCTTTGTTTTACCCAGATCCTGGGTCAGACGTAACAACCCAGTGTTTGGGTAGATTTTGTGTTACCCATATCCTGGGTCGGACGTAACAAGCCAGTGTTTGGGTAGTTTGTGTTACCCATATGCTGGGTCGGACGTAACAAGCCAGTGTTTGGGTAGTTTTTGTGTTACCCATATCCTGGGTCGGACGTAATAACTCAGTATTTGGGTAGTTTTTGTGTTACCCATATCCTGGGTCGGAAGTAACAAGCCAGTGTTTGGGTAGTTTTTGTGTTACCCAGATCCTGGGTCAGACATAACAACCCAGTGTTTGTGTAGTTTTTGTTTTACCCAGATCCTGGGTCAGACATAACAACCCAGTGTTTGTGTAGTTTTTGTTTTACCCAGATCCTGGGTCAGACATAACAACCCAGTGTTTGGGTAGTTTTTGTGTTACCCAGATCCTGGGCCAGACATAACAACCCAGTGTTTGGGTAGTTTTTGTTTTACCCAGATCCTGGGTCAGACATAACAACCCAGGGGTTGAGTTATTTATTGCTGTCTTTTTGCGCCCTCTTCAGGAGAGAGCTTTGCAGCTCCATCAAATTGGTGCATGTAAAATACAGGTTTGTGTACGTTTTATTTTATCTACAAATTTTGTATATCGTTTCATTTTATGTAAAGCAACATATAGGGGTGCAATGTGAGTCACCTAAAGGAGTGTCACGTCAGTGTTTTCACGTGATGCCTTGTATAAAATTTAGTGATTTTTTCAAAAAGAATACTAATATAAATACTTAGGACGTTAAAATATGTTCTCAGAATTGTACACTGATTATTTATGGAAAGATTATGGAGTCAGTCACAGCATTTTTCGGATACGAGTGAAACGCAGGACGTGGTCTTAAGTTAGCAGTTCCCCCGCCAAACTTGAGCCATCTCTGGCACAAGATCCAGCGCCATTACGGTGGAAACAGGACAATAGAGACTGGTCGATTGCACTTGAATTACTTCTAAATGTTTACTTTTTACTTCTAATTTTTGTTAAATGAGCTTAAATGTATTAAAACGATATATAAAACATGCTATACTATAAGATCGAAAATAAAGGAATTATCATTGCAAACTATAGTGGTTGTGTGGAGTATTTAAAAAAAAGTTTAGAGGATTTAAGTTCATTCATAAATATTAATTCATGCCTGAAGTAAAACACAAAATAATGCTAGTATTACAGTAAAAATCAACCCAATTTGTGTTCTATCTCATATTTACCCAGCCCTTGGGTTGAAAACAACCCAAATTGGTTGTTTATAACCCAGTGTTTTTTAGAGTGTATAGGCCTAATGCGAGAGGAACATTGAAACATCATTATACATTGTAAAGATGTTCCTTCACCTCACTTTACATTTTCGTTTTCACTTGCAAACACTTTCCTACCAAAGCCACTTTCAAGAAAGCACAAGCAGTGCGTTCTTTCGAGTTCCTAGAAAGATGCAAAGAAGACAATGCTGAAAAACGAAGAGATCAATGCGAACAAAGAAGCCCACCGGGCCCTCCATCTCCCCCTAGAGCTCCTGCTCGTTTTTACCCACAAGCCCACCGCTTCACCTGCTCCATCTGCAGACGCGCCACCCTCACCGCAGAGCGACGCTCCTGACACACGGAGGGAAGGAGTTTGTGATAAGCATCTCGAGTTTCTGAGGGTTTGTGGCTCGGGGGATTGAACACTGGAAATTCATCTAGTTCAGCTTCATCTGAGTGAGATTCACCAGCTGTGCAGGTCAGGAAAGAAAAACACAAAGCATTTACATGCGTTTTAAATTCATTTATGATCTTGACTGATTTTTAAACACCTGTGTAAAATACACAGTAAAATGACCTACATAAACGTGAATAGAGGACCCACAATAAGGTCGATAACTACAACAATAACGATACAGTTTTAATCGTTCAAGTGTGCGGTCACATTAGAGACATTTCGTGGACACAATGTCCATTAATATAGAGTAGAGAATTTGCGTGAACTTGAATACGAGCAAAAGCTGAGGCAATCTCTCCCCCTCAGGCAAAATTATTAATCGCGTTGATTCTCCTTTCAAATTCGGTGAACATCGGTAAAAGTGACCTTAAGAGGATAGGGTGTCTACACCACAAATATAACGATAACAACACTGAGGAACAATATAGTTGGAATCCGATTCAGAGCGATTTATTCCCATATTATGAATGATGACATCATTGACAGCCAATTAGAATCCATCTGACTGAAAGAGCGCGAGTATTTAAAGCGGCAGACTTTAAACAACACATCCGTTACACCGTGTCCTAACTAGACACGATGCAATAGCGATGAGCAATTTGACTGTCCACAACGCGACGCGAAAATGAGAAGCGATAAAATCAATCAAAAACCACAGCCAATCAGAAGAGAGTGCGGGTGGGCTCTTTCGGCAAGAGCACAGCGGACACAATGAAATGAGCAAGTACTTAGTAAAATTCTTAAATATTACACAATTTAAACATTTTTTAAAGTAGATACGGAGTGACTGAACCAATCTTTGTCATAAAATACACTTGTTTGTTCGCATTGAGTTGACAGTTTGAACGTTCTTGTGCCCATTTATTTATTTTCAAGATCTGATCGGTGAATTAGCCAGTGTTGTTTTCATTACAGCTAAAAAAACTGGGAACACAGAACGATATTCAAACTCACGTTAGATGCTTTTAACATTAAATAAAGCACATAAACAGTACCTGATATTATGCCATACTTTGTGTTGCTGTTCCAGCCGCGACGTCGCGTTCTAAAATAGAACCGTTTCTAAAATAGAATATTCGCGTGTTGCAATTGCGGCTCAGATTAACATGAAAAAATTTGTATCGTGGCGTCTGGTTAGGACACGGTGTTATACAGTGCCGCTGCTAGCCATTTTGGTGCCCTAAGCATAATTCCTTTATGATGCCCCCCACCCCGACCCCGAGAAAAAAAAAAAAACGTTTGTTTTTGCCAGTTTAACTTTTTATTACCAAACATAACTCAATACCAATAACACACAATAGCAGCATCACAGTATAAAAGATTTAGTCACAACTTTACTTACTTTGTAAACACAGTAGGCTATGTAGAACAGCTAAAAACACACATTCAAGTGCAAAATCTTCTTAGACCAAATGTTGTCAAAATAAACCAAAGACATACATTTTGAGGGAGCCATAATGCTATTCTGTATGGATCAAGCATTTCCACCAGTTTTGGGAGGCTCTATAGAACCACACGTCTGCATTTCCTCGCTGCAAAATCACTGAGAAAGTATTAACCACCGTCACGTCAAAATAAACCATAAATTACTGCTCAATATCTAAAGAAAGATAGTAAAAAAAAAAAAAGTAACAGCTAGCTGGCGTCAGGTCAGTTATTTTTAAAATAGGTAATGTTTAACAGTAAAATCTCAATTTAGCTTGCACCAAAGTTGTAAGTTATAATAACATAGTTTGCTAATGCTAACATTAACGTCAGCAAGTTCGAGGCGCATTACGATTAGCAGCAGCACGCACATGCAGCACATTTTTCCCGTATTTATGAATGATTAAACATGGACTTACCTAAAAGTGATGCACGGGCATCATCTCGCAGTTTCTTCTTCTTTCGTTTCTCAGCACCCGACTCCTGCTGTCTTTTCGGAGCCATGCTCAAATCTGTCAAACTGGTCAGGCAGGCGCCCGCGCGAACAACCGGAACGGACCATCCGGCACGGGGGGTGGGGGGGGGGGGTACTTTCTAGACTAGACTAGAGCAATTATTAAATATCTTTCTTGTTCCCCCTTTTTTGTTACATATACATGGCTAAAATGTGCCTAATATTTCTATAGGCTAATGAAATAATACCGGCATTTAAAAAAAAAATTTCATTAGGCTATTTTTGGTGCCCCCTCAGCACTTGGTGCCCTACGCACAGTGCGTGATGCGCGTGGTGGGAGCGGCGGCGCTGGTGTTATAGTCCGTAGATGTTGACGCTAATACTTATAGTTATATTTTTTATAGTTTGTCCGTTAGTGTAGTAGACCAGTGGTTCTCAACCAGTGGGCCTTTAAAAACATTATTTAATATAAGATAGAACAAGTAGGCCTATTAAAAAAAACCAAAAAAAAAAAAACATAAAAAATCAAGATATTTATTATTTTTATTTACTGCCTCATGTTTTTTTTTTTTTTTTGAAGAACCAGGGTTTCCATAATTTTGGAAAACCTGGATGTGACCCTGGTCCACAATAAGGATCACTTTTTTTTTTTTTTTTAATAAATAAGCTTTCCATTTATGTATGGTTTGTTAGGATATGACAATATTACACAACTATTTGAAAATGTGGAATTTGAGGGTGCAAAAAAATATTGAGAAAATACAATATATTTATGGTAGGAAATTTACAAAATATCTCCATCTTTATTTAATAGCCTAATGATTTTTGGCATAAAAGAAAAATCAATAATTTTAACCCATATTGTTATTGCTACAAATATACCCTTGCGACTTATGACTGGTTTTGTGGTCCAGGGTCACATTCACATATGAGGTTACCTAATTTTGCAATTTCTAGTTTTTGAGAGAAAAATGTGTAATTTAACATATTAAAACTCAATGGGCATTTTTATAATGAACATGCATATAGAGACATACATTTTAGCCAAGCTCTAAAATATTTTATCAGGTAGAATTATTTAGTAGAAATTATTTTACAAAATCCTTATTCTGAATTGTTATCCATTAAATCAAGAACAACTGGCCTTAATGTTGTTGTTAACAAAGGTTGAGAACCACTGGTGTAGATGCTAATATAGCTTGTTATTGTTATAGCTATCAAAACTATTGTACATCGATGTGGACGCTAATGTAGTTATCGTTTTCATTATAGTTATTGTTCTTGGAATGAACTGGCACTTCTGCTGCAAAAACAATGTTTAGGACAGAAATATGTTTTCCACTAGCACAAAATCAAACTGTGAAAGTTACAGATAGAAATTAGTTTATAAAACCTTTGCCCTTCTGGACTGTATAATATTATTCCATCATTATCTCTCTTGCTCTGCATTACAACCTGTTTGTGGTTGCAGTGAGAAAACAAAGAGGAAGTGTGACAAGCAAACGTGTCACTTTCTCACGACCCACCTCTCTCAGTTTTTTGAAGTCCATCGCTGTCAGTGGCCTATAGCGTGTTGACTAAACAGCCTTAAAAATACAGATGAGAGAGTATGATAATCAGATGATAGCAGTCACAGTTTAAAATAGCACATTTTATCACCAAAAGTGTTGTTTATTGTGAAGAAAGAAGCACAAACACAGTTTACAAGCAAACCTTTTGTTGTTTTGATGCGCTAAAGCAACAGATGAACTTGAAGTCAGTCAGTATTGTGTTTGTTTTTGTGGTTAGTTGATGTTGATAGTGATTCTTTACACCTGAACTGACTTCATACATGTGCAGATAGAGATGCCTGATGTGATTATCAGATTTCAGTATCTAAATATGTTTTAGGAGCACTGTATGACATATATGAAACATTTATTTTGTAACAACAACAAAAAAGCAGCCAAACAGAAGATAACTGAAAATGCTTTTATAAGAACTCCCATAAATACACTTTAATTAGTCTGAAAACCCCCCACTTGTGTTCATGGCATGTCATCCAGTCAGAATGACTGTATCTGAATGCCCTTTCCATGACCCGTGGTCTCTTCAGCCTGGCATTACTTCACACCATCTCGCTCTTTGTCTTTTGGACTTTCTGTTGTCTGTCAAGTGCACTAGAGTAGGTGTGTACGGAGGTGTGTGAATCACACAGCTCGACAGTACTCAAGATGCTCACAGTTTCACTACAGGCACCAGGCGATGACATTGTCACCAAGTGGAACGTCTCTGTCTCAAAAACAAAATTAAGAAAGAAGACGATTCTTTCATAGATGTTTTTCCATGTGATAAGCAGAAGAAATTCAATGTGTCAGTGTTATTTTATTTGATCGTATTGAGACTAGTATAGTGTGTATATATATATATATATAAAGCATTTAAGTATTCACATTTAGATGTTTAAGATCCTTCTATTATCTATTGAATCCCACAATAATATTTAAAATATCAGTAAGCTTATCAATATAAAATCAGCATTTATTGGGTACTTTCAATTTGGTGTTGGCTGTCCAGAACTCTAACCTCTAAATTTCAACTTGAAATAATTTTTGCAATTTTTTCCATTGTTCCATTGTTTTTCCAAAATTATATTTTATTTTTAAATCATGAAACTTTCCCGCATTTCCCACATTTTCATGCCACTACCGAAACCGTGTATGTTTTAGTCCATTGGCTGAGACTGATTTTAAGCACACTTCTACATTTTTGATCAGTAAATATTCCTGTAGTCCCTCTCTCTCTCAGAGCCTCTCTTTCATAGTAGACAGGTATCTTCATTTTGAGTTAAATGTATTCAAAAGTCTGAAAATCAGTGTGTAACTGGAATGTCAATACCGAAAAACTTTTTTTCTTCAATTAAGCAAACTTTTTTGGGTGTTATTTGTAGGGGAATTTTACAGTTAAAGACCCAAAAGACCAGATATGTTGAATAAAGACCCGGAGTCAAAGTTTAAAAAAATTAATAAATTGAAGAAAATTTTACTGAAGAATAGTTTGCAGTTTCATCAGCAGAAGCCAGCTTCAGGTCTCACAAGGAGTTTGTAGGCCGCTCTGCGTACATTCACATTTCCACAACAGTTATACTCTAACAGAGTCTACTAACTACATCATTACTTCAGGTTGAATGATTCTGATTGGCTAAGAAAAATAGACAAATTTGGTAATTTTCCACACATGGACAGGTAGTCAGAAGCATATCTCCCTTCGTCAGGATGCTGACGAGGGGACCCTGGATTTAGGTACTGGATGTCTTTTTGGGTTCATGACACGGTGTCTGCTGGTCTCAAGCAGAGAGACAGTTGTCCACCAGTACAAAGGACATAACACTTAGCGCACATACACAGATACACATGATTCACAGCTTCTTCAAGGCTGAAGTTGATCTGAGCTCTGCTCTGAGCAGGAAACTTTCCCAAAACATACTGATAACATGTTCTTTTCTCTCAGTGAGAGGTACAAAATTATTTTCTAGTGTTTGAAAAGGAAAAGAAATGCTTTAACATACGTTGAAGAAGTCATTCAAATAATTTAACAGAAAGATATATGTTGGTTAATAACTTAAAAGATATTGAAGCGGCAGTGGATTCCAGAATCCTCCCCTTCATATTCCATAAAATGTATTTTTTATATATGTACAACTGTTCAGAACTGTGCTAGCTAACCATGTGCTGATTAGCATCTTTGAGTTAGGCTCAAAAATATCTAAAATTGTCACTACTGAAACAGTCATGACCGAAACATGTGGTGAAGTTTCAGTTGTGACATCATTGTTTTGTTTTTTTGAGTGTTATTCGATAAAAAAAATGTCTGTGTTCAACTGTTCAGAACTGTGCTAGCTAACCATGTACTGATTAGCATCTTTGAGCTAGGCTCAAAAGTCATTAGTATTTTATATACACCGATCAGGCCTAACATTATGAGCACTGACAGGTGAAGTGAATAACACTGATTATCTCTTCATCACGGCACCTGTTAGTGGGATATATTAGGCAGCAAGTGAACATTTTGTCCTCAAAGTTGATGTTAGAAGCAGGAAAAATGGGCAAGCGTAAGGACTTGAGTGAGTTTGACAAGAGCCAAATTGTGATGGCTAGACGATGGTCAGAGCATCTCCAAAACTGCAGCTCTTGTGGGGTGTTTCCGGTCTGCAGTGGTCAGTATCTATCAAAAGTGCTCAAGGAAGGAACAGTGGTGAACCGGCGACAGGGTCGTGGACGGCCAAGGTTCACTGATGCACGTGTGGAGCGAACTACTGTAGCTCAAACTGCTCAAGAAGTTAATGCTGGTTCTGATAGAAAGGTGTCAGAATACACAGTGCATCACAGTTTGTTGTGTATGGAGCTGCATAGACTCAGACCAGTCAGGGTGCCCATGCTGACCCCTGTCCACCGCCGAAAGAGCCAACAGTGAAGCATCAGAACTAGACCATGGAGCAATGGAAGAAGGTGGCCTGATCTGATGAATCACGTTTTCTTTTACATCATGTGGATGGCCGGGTGCGTGTGTGTTGCTTACCTGGGGAACACATGACACCAGGATGCACTATGGGAAGAAGGCAAGCCGGCGGAGGCAGTGTGATGCTTTGGGCAATGTTCTGCTGGGAAACCTTGAGTCCTGCCATCCATGTGGATGTTACTTTGACACGTGCCACCTACCTAAGCATTGTTGCAGACCATGTACACCCTTTCATGGAAATTATATTCCCTGGTGGCTGTGGCCTCTTTCAGCAGGATAATGCTCCTGCCACAAAGCAAAAATGGTTCTTTGAGGAGCACAACAACGAGTTTGAGGTGTTGACTTGACCTCAAAATTCCCCAGATCTCAATCCAATCGAGCATCTGTGGGATGTGCTGAACAAACAAGTCCGATCCATGGAGGCTCCACCTCACAACTTACAGGACTTAAGGCAGGAACACACCAAGCCGACGGTCGGCCGTCGGGCAGTTTTTCTTTGTCGGCCGAAGTTTTCTCAGTGTGTTCTGCACCGTCGGCTGAAGTTGGTCCTCATCGGCTTTTTTCCGGCCGATTCGACATGTTGAATCGGCATTGGAGCATCAAGTCATTGATGAATTCATGGTTTTGATGTGTGTGATTGTGAGTTTACGTTCTTCAAAGCATCACGGCCAAAGATAATCTCAATATACAAGCGCAAATCTGAATGGTTTCTTAAAGAACTTCTATATCTCCATTTAGGATTGTTGTGAATCTCAGGCAGTGAGTTTGAACGCAGGTTTTGCGCTGGAAACCACAGGCCTGCTCTATTAATAGAGGAACTTCTTCTAAAAGCCCCAGATGACTGGAGCAGGGTGTGTACAGTCCTGCATATTCACACAGACACACCCTGCTGTTTCAGAGGGCGAGATTGAGTCGAAAGGTGTCAAACCACACGTCCGAGAGGGATGGCGATGGACGCTTTTTCTGTCACACAAACACGAGTTGCTTGAAATGAACACGAGCAGATGATTTCTCACAGATACAAGCACAAACATGAGAATGCATCGCTGAGACATTAATGTGTGTGTGACTGATCATTTAACTCAGTCCTCATGAATCTGTGCTGAACTGAAGCCGAACTGAACAGCTTGTCGACTTAGGCCTTTTCAAGTAATGGCAATAGGATGAATGTGTTTACACAATTGATTTTTAAACAGAACGTAACCAAATGTGAATTGATGCTTCTGTAATGAGTCTAAATTCATAAATCAATAAGAAAGTTGAAATTGTAGAGCTTTAAAAAACCAAACACTAGAAGTGAAAAAAGAGAATTATATATCTAAGGTATAATGCAAAAAATGGAAATATTCAACTGCATGAATTTGAATATTAAATGGAGTGTTCACACAAAAATAAAAATTAACACCTTTCATGTGATGCAGAAAGAATTATAATTGTTCATTCATTATCACTTTGAATATTTAACATGAAAACTTCCAGCAGATGAGTGTGAAATTAGTAAACACAGAACCCTATAACCTCTATAGAAAGAAAAAGGTTCTATACAGAACACTGCATGCCATATAGGTTCTATATTAGGATAAATTTCTTAAATTATTGCATAATTCTTTCATGTTTAACAGGTTATTTAAATTTTTATAGTTATGCAGCATGTTTATGACCTAATTAATTCATAAAATTAAATTTAAATGAATAACTAAAACTAAATCCATAGAATGGAACCCCTAGAAGGCTCTATATATGATGTGTCTGACGGAACCCTTTAAGGTTCTCTATAGAACCTTCCCTTCAGAGAGTTTTAAGAACTAAACAGAACAATTCACGACAGTGTTTCCATCATCCACATGAGCTCATCAAATCTAAAAATAACCTCTAATTTAAGTCTATTTGTTCTCTTAATGAGATATGACAGCATGTTCTGCAGCATCCACTCAAAACCAGCCTTTGTCTTCGTATCTTTGAACTGTCCTTTAATTTCAAGAAGCGACAAAACGATTTTCATGAATATTGACTATAAAACTACATCATTCATGTCTGAAAATATTTGCTGAAAATCCTTCACATAAATCTTTCAGCGAATATGTGTGGGCTTTTTGTAAATCCCCAGTGCAAGACAACAACAAATGTGCGACATGATGATATTCGGGGAAACGGGGGTTTCCTGCACAAGTACATTATCTGCATTTATATACACTGCTCAAAAAATTAAAGGAACACTTTTTAATCAGAGAATAGCATCAAGTTAGTTAAACTCCTTGGATATTGATCTGGTCAGTTAAGTAGCAGAGAGGTTGTTAATAAGTTTCAGCTGCTTTGGTGTTAATGAAATTAACAACAGATGCACTAGATGGGCAACAATGAGATGACCCCCCAAAACAGGAATGGTTTTACAGGTGGAGGCCACTGACATTTCCCCCCTATACTCATCTTTTCTGACTGTTTTTTTACTTGTTTTGCATTTGGCTAGGGTCAGTGTCACTACTGGTAGCATGAGACGATACCTGGACCCTACAGATGTTGCACAGGCAGTCCAACTCCTCCAGGATGGCACATCAATACGTGCCATTGCCAGAAGCATTGCTATGTCTCCCAGCACAGTCTCAAGAGCATGGAGATTCCAGGAGTCCAGTTACTCTAGGAGAGCAGGACAGGGCCGTAGAAGGTCCTTAACCCATCAGCAGGACCGGTATCTGCTCCTTTGTAAAAGGAAGAACAGGATGAGCACTGCCAGAGCCCAACAAAATGACCTCGAGCAGGCCACTGGTGTGAATGTCTCTGACCAAAAAATCAGAAACAGACTTCATGAGGGTGGCCTGAGGGCCCAACGTCCTCTAGTGGGCCCTGTGCTCACTGCCTGGTACCGTGGAGCTCTATTGGCATTTTCCATGACTGCACTGGAGCAGTGGGTCCTGGGTTCTTCCTGGTGCACGACACTGCCCAGCAAAGAGTACGCAGGCAGTTTCTGGAGGATGAAGGAATTGATACCATTGAATGGCCCCCACGTTCGCCTGACCTAAATCCAACAGAACACCTCTGGGATATTATGTTTCGGTCCATCCGACGCCGCTAGGTTGCACCTCAAGACTGTCTAGGAGCTCAGTGAAGCCCTAGTCCAGATCTAGGAGGAAATACCCCAGGACACCATTTGTTATCTCAATAGACCCATTAATCGCCTATGTCACTGTGACGTCACCGCTCTAACTGGAGGCAAAACATAAGGAAGAACTCATAGCAGGCGCGCTAAAAGTTTGAGGTTTTGACTTTAAAATGTCGTCTTGTTGTGTTTTTGGCTGCCAGAATAGAAGGAACAGCACTTTTGGTTCAAAACTAAAGTTTTACCAGATCCCGGCAGACATTCCTTCACAGAAATCAAGAAGGCAATTGTGGTTGAATGCAATACGGCATACAGACTGGACGGAGACTATCATAAATAATGCTCATGTTTGCAGTGCACACTTCATATCAGGTAAAATAATCTATGCATATGTTCGATGAGGTAAGTGTAGATGTCTGGCCACTCCACCCTCGGCAGCCCCGTCAAGTCTTCATGCCACTCCCATGGCCGTATGGCATACGGGTCAGGCAGCCTGCTTCCATCTGCAAGAGTTAATTTACAAAAATAGCTCTCACGGTCCTGCAGAGTCAGTGACTGTACATATTCGGACAGTTCCGAACCTTCTTCTGCATCCATGTTTAATAAATCCCTTCTAAAACGTGCTAGCTTACGCTTGTCAACATTGCGTCCAGCGCCTCTTTTTGCCTCCAGCTAAGCCCCGCCCACCAGGAAACGTTGCAATGTTTACAGACTTTTAAGGGGTCTATAGGAGCATGCCCCGATGTTGTCAGGCATGCATACAAACACGTGGGGGACACACAAACTACTGAGTACCATTTTGAGTTGCTGCAATGAAATTTTAGCACAATGGACTAGCCTGCTGCATCATTTTTTCACTTTGATTTTCAGGGTGTCTTTAAATTCAGTCCTCTGTAGGTTGATCATTTTTATTTCCATCAAACGATGTGGCATCCTTTTGTTCCTAACACATTTCCCAGTCCATATCAGTATAGATATCCAGCATATTTTTCTCCATTGAGATCTGATGTGTTTTCAAAGTGTTACTTTAATTTTTGGAGCAGTGTGTGTGTGTGTGTGTGTGTGTATATATATATATATATATATATATATTTTTTTTTTTTTTTTTTTTTTTTTTTTTCAGGTTTTCAGGTTGCTTCTACATACACTGTAAAAAAGAATAGTTCGTTTGACTTAAAAAAGTAAGTAACCTGGTTGCCTAAAAATGTTGAGTTCATTGAAATAATAAAAAAAAATCAGTTAATACAATGAAGACAATTGGTTTACTAATCAGAAACCTAAACCACATTAGAAATCTAAACCACATTAATTATATTAATTATAGATGATTTGACAAAAGAAAAAAAATGTGATAAATCATGAAAATAATTTTTACATTGTAGAAATGTGCAAGTTTAACTTTCAAAAGTGGTCTTGTGATTGAAATTACACACAAATATCTGTAATTTTACCAAATGCAACACTTTGGTCTGATCATAAGCACAATTCAAAAGTAAATTTAACTGAATGTTGTTCAGGACATAATTTTAGCTTTCCAAACAAACGCCTCTGAATCATAAAACTACACTAAACCAGTTTCTAAATGCTTTCATGTGTCCAAACTCACTGCATCATGTGAAGTGGCTAATTAGCGCCATCTGCTGTTCACATTTGCTGCACTGCTTTGAGAGGAAAATGATCTTTCTCAAAGATATGACAAAGGGTACTGTGTAAATATAGAAAACCTGACACTTACATATAAATGTTATGTTACTTGTTTCTGTGTATTACTTACAAACCCAGCGGCTTGCTGACGTTTTATAATGTGAATGAGCCTATTGTGTGCAGGTCGCCATGGAGACTTCAAAGCTGCTTCTGGGGCCCCACTGTGTCTGTAAACAGGGGCAAAGTAAGTAAGTGAAGTTGGACGAGAACAAACCGGCCTGCACCAGACTTGTGTGTGAGAAAACCGAGGTTTTGAAGACCTCATGAAAGTGTGGTTTGGGGTTGAAAACGTTACAGAATATCACAGTAAGTGCATTTCTCTTCTTTTTGTATTTGTGCATTAGTTATAGATGATGTGCTGTATGAGATTCTGCAGGATTTTGGTTTCTATAATGCGCTCAGCTGACCGTCAGCTTAATGTTCCACATCAAACATCATTATAAATGCATTAGTAGAAAACATATAGTCTGCAGCAAACTAAACCTAAACATAACTTGGGACGCTACTTTTAGAGGTGTTTGCTAAGTTAAATATCACTAATATTATCACTAGGTGTGCTGTTACTTTACTAATTGATCAGATGCACCACTTTCATCTGCTGGATGAGAAAACGGGTGAAAAACCCCACAGATGCACATTAAAGAAGGGACTCTATCTAAAGACCAAAATATGACAGATAGCAACACACAAACAGCCTAGTAACCACATGGGAACGCACTAACAACCATCCAGAACATCAAAGCAACTGCATAGCAACAAATAAACAGTGTAGTAACCACACAGCAATACATTAACACCCTGGTAACCACATAGCAATGCACTAACAACCATCCAGAACATTGAAGCAACTGCATAGCAACATGCTAACACCCTAGTAACCCCATATCAATGTACTAACAACCATCCAAAACATGAAAGCAACTGGATAGCAACACACTAACACACTAGTAACCACACAGCAATGCATTAACACCCTAGTAACCACATAGCAATGCATTAACAACCACCCAGAACATTGAAGCAACTGCATAGTGACATGGCAACACCCTAGTAACCCCATAGCAATGCACTAACAACCATCCAGAACATCAAAGCAACTGCATAGCAACACACTAACACCCTAGTAACCACATAGCAACACACTAACATCCTTGTAACCACACAGCAATGCATTAACACCCTAGTAACCGCATAGCAATGCACTAACATCCATCCAGAACATAAAAGCAACTGCATAGCAACACACTAACACCCTAGTAATCACATAGAAACTCACTAACAACCACCCAGAACACCGAAGCAACACACTAACAACCAAACAGAACACCCTAGCAACTGCATAACAACGTAATAACAACTACCCAGAACATCGAAGAAACAACATAGCAACACACTAACAACCTAGTAACCGCATAGCAACGCACTAACAACCACCCAGAACACTGAAGCAACTGCACTGCAGCGCACTAACACCCTAGTAACCACATAGCAACACACTAACAATCAGAACACCAAAGCAACACACCAACAACCAAACAGAACACTCTAGCAACTGCATAGCAACACCCACAAAACACCCAGAACCACTGAATTGCAATGCCCCGGCAACCACTAACAAAGCCTAAGCATCAAGACAGTGAGTTTTGCACGTAACATTTGAAACAAACAGTTGCTGTGTGCTTTTAGATTCTTAGTGTTGAATTGATTAAATGGTGTTTCTTCACTCTCCAACTGAAGATGTTCGCACTGTCCGAGCTGTGGTCGGGCGGCGAGCGTCAGGGCAGTTATAAGCTGCTGAAGCCATGGTGGGAAGTCTTCATGGACTACTTGCTGGTGCTCATGCTGATGGTGTCCATCCTCGCTGGGACTCTTCTGCTGTCCCGGGACGGAGTCGTGTGCGTCCCCATACACTCCTTCTCCACAAACTACACCTCTCCCATGGACCCCATGCCTGATTCTGTTTTTACAGGTGCAAAACAGTCACCCGGGAGTCCGGCAAAAGGGCGACGTACCAACTTGGACTTCCAGCAGTACATCTACATCAGCCAGGTTTGCTATCACGAGGCGCTGCCCTGGTACTCGCGCTTTCTACCATACGTGACGCTGCTCCACACGCTGATTCTGATGGCCAGCGGCTGCTTCTGGTTCCACTTCCCACTCACATCCGCTCGTATCGAGCACTTCCTGTCGCTCCTCGCCAAATGTTGTGAATCACCCTGGACGACAAGGGCGCTGTCGCACACAGCCAAACTGGACACTCGCTTTTCGGAGGCGGAACAAGTGGCACGACCGAAAGTTCAGGTAACATCTTCGTACAAAACACGCAAGTCGAGTCAGGACTCGGGGACGGACAGCCCTCTGCTGGCAGGGACTGATAGTGCATCCACTACAACACAACCGTCTCCGTGTCCCTCCACATTATCCCACTGCTCAACGCAGTCAGCTCTGTCGGTCAAGGAGCCGGTTCTGCCGGCACAAGTCGTCCCGGACAGTTCCAGACCGGGAGCCACGTTGGACCGCAGCGACAGGGAGCAGGCCAGAGCACTCTTCGAGAGGGTGCGCAGGTTTCGCGCTCATTGCGAGAGTTCGGATGTTATCTATAAGGTAACATACAAGTCAGGTCATCACGTTTACAGATGTCTTTTTTATCGAATATCTAGAGTGCTGCAGGTGTGACGTCAAAACCTGAAAGACTAATTTGCTTGTGTTTCCCTCAAGATCTTCCTTTAATGTTTTTCAATTTATGAGTAAAATAAGGTCTGTGGTAATCATAACTTGATGATACTTGGATGTTTTGTTTTACAATGTAGACTGCAAGTTTATATCTTGCCATTCAGACTTTTTCTTGCAATTGCGAGTTTAGATATTAAAAGGAAAAAAAAGTCAGAACTCTGAGATAAAACATCACAATTACCTTATTATTCCATCATAGAAACAATCTTCTGTAGTTTAAAGAATGTTAAGACTGATTAAAAATAATAATGATATATACTGTATTAACAACAAGTAGCTTCAGATGTGTTTTAACAACTCTTCCTGTAGGTGTACACTGCTCAGACGGTGTTCAAGGTCATGAAGTTCATTCTGATCGTGAGCTACACTACTCCTCTACTGGGCTCCATCTCTTTCAGTCATGTCTGCCAGCCTCGCTCTCACGCTCTGACCGGCTACAGCGTCTTCCAGTGCAGTCACTCGCTGTCCTCTGTCCTGCGCAAGCTGATGCAGGCCTACATCTCGCTGCTCTTTCTGTTCGGTCTGCTGGGCATCTACGCCCTCTTCTGGATCTTCCACAAGTATGGGCGTCCCAAGACAGGAGAGGACATTGTCCATGTAGTCTGTAGTCTGTCTCCATGTGTGAGTGTCGAGAGATTCTGGTGACTGAACTACCGTGTCTGTTTGTCTTCTAAGAACTAAATGCAAATAGAGTGTGTTAGTCCCACCCACTTTTTCAGCGCTGTTGGTTCCGGAAGTATTTTTCCCATTTATTTTTAAAAAAGTATTTAAAATCCTTGTGAAACCGTGAAATAACTTTTCTCCAGTGTTGTGACATATTTCCAAGTGAAAAGGAATATTGAATAGAGGGCAGGGTTTTACTTTAGCGCTCCTCCTCTCCATCTCTCTCTCATAGCAGACTAACGGTTAGAGGGGAGTGGTTTAAGCGTTTTCAACCCAAGCCGTCAAACTGACGTCATCAGAGAAGGAACGCCATTCCAGACCGGAAGTAACTTTTCAGATTTTGATTAAAGATTACCACGACAAACTTTTTTTTTTCTGTGTATTAACTTGCACAAATTAATTGTTCACCACAAGACTAGTAATATGCACTAACAAAGTAAATAGGGTCAATTTTGATTTCATGATGACTTTAAAGAGTTTTAAACCATGAAACAAACCAACCAGCTAGAAGCAAAAAAGTAATAGAAAATCAGACAATAAGACTGTGAACTTAACTGCTTTAATGAGGAAAAGAACTACAATCCCATGATATACCAATATTTTAAGTATTTTGACAGCATAGCAAGACCGACTAGATTACGTCATTCACAGTGCTTAATGGGAGTGGGCGGGGCTAAAGAGCTTTTTTGGCGTAATTTCCTGGCTGCAACTCGTTGGTGGAATTTTCTGTACCGCATCATGGGTAATGTAGGAATTCACAATGGATTCAACTTTTGAACATGATTATTTTAAAACTAAGTTGAAATAATGTAAGGGCTGATAGCATGCTATAGATTAAAAGCCTCGTAGCTCACAGTAGCTCTGTGTTTAAAGGTTTATAAGTTATCCTTAAAAATAAATTTCCCATTTTTACTTCCGGAACCCAACTGTCGCACTCTATAAAAGTTAAAGATGAAGCTATGATGAAAATCTGATTAAAAATACCTAATCAACAGGTCTTTGAGGCAGTACTCCTTCCAGAGTCTACGTGAGAAAGGATCCATGCTCGACGCACCTGACCTACATAATGACCTGGCCTTCCTCTTGCACATGGCCGACCAGTATGACCCTCTGTTGGCCCAGCGCCTGTCTGTCTTCCTGTCGCCGGTCAGTGAGACTCGACTGCTGGAGGAAAGTCTGGAGCGGCGCTGGGGAGCTGAGCGCTTGAGATCAATGACCACGTGTGATCAGCAGGGCCGCTCTCTGCTGCAGCTCGTGGCTCTTCCTCGCCTGCCACCGGCCCTGTTCACTCTTAGCCAGTTAGAGGTGTTGAAGCTGGAACTGATTGGCGACGCCAAACTCACAGCACAAATATCTAACATGACTGCACTCAGGTAGGTATTTACATTAATACATGACTGCTTTTAGCTTTAGAAACAGAACAATGTCAAGTTAAAAGATTAGTTCACTTTAAAATTAACATTTTCTGATAATTTATTCACCCCCTTGTCATCCAAAATTTTTATGTCTTTCTTTCTTCAGACGAAAAAGAAATGTTTTTCTCCATATAGTTTCAGTGCAGCTTCAAAGGGCTCTGCATGATCCCAGACGTGGAATAAGGGTCTTATTTAGCAAAACGTTCGGTCAGGGCAGTAATATGCTGTGTCCGAAATCACACCCTATACCCTCATTCACTGTCCCCTACATTACTTTACTAATATAGTCCACTTGAAGGAGTGAATGAAACGAGTGAGTGAATTCGGACTGAGTACACCAGAAGGGCTGCCTTTTTTAAGGGTATAGGGGGCGATTTCGGACACAGCCATACGCTTAGGAGTGTCTACACTGTCAGAATTCTACAAGAAGAAGAAGTAGAAGAAGAAGAGAGCTAGTGCAAGATGAGCATTTGTGTTTATAAAGTATATACAATTTTTTTTTTTTTTTTTTTTTTTTTTTAGAAAATGACAGATCGTTTCGCTAGATAAGACTCTTATTCCTCATCTCATGTAGAGCTCTTTGAAGCTGCACTGAAACACTCCACTATATGGAGAAAAATCCTGGAATGTTTTCCTCAAAAACCTTAATTTCTTTTTGACTGAAGAAAGAAAGACAAAAACACCTTGGATGACATGGGGTGAGTAAATGATCAGGAAATATACATAATCAAGCTGATATCAGGGTTTTTCAGGCACTTTAAAGAGTTCTCCCAAAAATGAAAATTCTGTCATTAATTACTCACCATCATGTCGTTCCAAAACCATAAGACTTTTCTTCAGAACACAAATAAAGATCTTTTTAATGAAATCTGAGAGCTTCAGTCTCTCCATTGAGGGAGTAAAATAATTCAGACTTTCCAAAGCTACATACAAATACTTCAGAAGAGGCTGTTTGATTATTGCCTCAGGTTGCAATGGACTAGCTTAAGCCTTGTCTGTGAAACCAGGGTAAAAGTGTTTATATCACATACACAGACTATTTTTGACATTTAATGAAGATAAGAGATTGTTAGATGAGTTAATAAGGATTGTCTTCTCATCAGGGAGATGCACCTTTACCACTGTTCCGCATCAGTGGAGCCTGGAGCACTGCAGCACCTTCAAGAACATCTGGAGACTTTGCATCTCACCTTCACCCAAGCTACTGAGATCCCGGTGTGGGTTTATTCCCTCCGCGGACTTCAAGAGCTGCACCTGACCGGGAGGTTGAGCAGCGAGGGCGGGATGGGGCGTGGCTGGGCCCTCGGCAGCCTCCGACAGCTACGTCACCTCCGCATCTTGGTGCTGCGTGGCACTCTGCAGAAAGTCCCGGGGGAGCTGAGCGAATTAGCAGGGAATCTGCTAAAACTGGAGATACACAACGAGGGCACCAGGTTGTTGGTACTTACGGGACTGAGGCGCTTGACCGGACTGGCAGAGGTGCAGCTGCAAGGATGCCAGTTGGAGAGGTTGCCATCAGCACTGCTGACGCTCACAGGCCTACGCAGTTTGGATCTGCAACACAACAGTCTGCGTACTCTAGAGGAGCTGTTGGGATTGCAGCATCTGCGCCGCCTGTCCTCTCTACGACTTGCATGTAATCACGTGTTGGCTCTGCCAGCCAGTGTAGGAGTGTTGCGCTCACTGGAGCTCTTGGATTTGGCCCACAACCAGCTGCAAAACCTACCGTCGGCTCTCTTCACGCTGCGCAGACTGCGACGCCTCCTGCTGGCTGGAAACCTTCTGGAAGAGCTGCCGGCCGAGGTCGGCGCCCTGATGCTCCTTAGCGAACTGGATCTAAGCGCCAACAGGCTGGAACGCCTTCCCAAAGAGCTGTTTGGAAGTTGCGTAGAACTTCGCTGCTTGAATGTCGCAAATAACTCACTGGGCTCTTTGCCGGCTGGTCTGGGCAGCCTGAATCAGCTGTCTCGTCTGGATGTGCGGGGAAACAGTTTGGAGGAGCTGCCTGTCGAGCTGGGCTGCTGTTTTGGGCTCCGTGGAGGCGGTTTGCTGGCGGAAAACTGGCTGATGCACACCCTACCTCGGCAGGTCAGGGACATCCTGCAGCAGCCCAGCTCTTCAGAACCTCCATCACGACCCAATTCGGACTGCTTTCCTAACTTTTCAACTGCACAGTGGAGCTTCCACTCCGCACTGGAATCTCGGATATAAAACATCAGCTTCAAAGTGAACCTACAGACTCTGGGGCCTGTTATTTTATAAACAATATTTAACTACCCTTGTGAAAAAAGAAGTACACTTTAGCATACCTTTAAAAAGAGTACTTAAGGAAATAATTTACTTTAAAAGAATATACTTGAGTGTGAAATGAACGTGCACTTAGAAGAAAAGGTTCTATATGGAACCTTGAAGGATTCTGTCAGGCGCATCTGCCGCATAATAATTGGAACCTTTTATGGGGTCCTATCATAGGATCATTTTATGGATTATGTTAATTTTTTTCATTCAATTTTTAATTTTAATTACATTTTATGAATTAAACAGCTCTTAAACATACTTTATCACTAGATAAATTTAAAGTATCCCACAAAACCTAGTAATTTCTCGGTATATAGAACCTTTTTGGCATAAAGGGTTCTTTAAAATTAAGTCAAGAAGAGTTTTATAGAGAATTTTGCCCCATTTGTCTGTGGTCTTTGAAATATGGTTAAAGTGTACTGCTGAATTTACTAACAAGCATTTATAGTGAACAAAAATATTTAATTTCTGTTAAAACCTGTTATATTTTAAATATTTGATGTATTAAATTGCTACTTACTCAATACAATTACAAATATATTTAATAAATAAACTTAGTAAATATCAAATAACACCCAGCAGTTATAAGTAACTGTTTTAATACGTTAATCAGCACATCAAAATAAGTGTATTTTGTTAAGCATGACAAGATCATTAAAACATAATGATTTAAATTGTACTTTGAACTAAAACTTAATAAAAATGTAGTCTTTTTGACCACACTTAAGTGACCTTTTATTGAATTAATTTTATATTACCAGTACAGTTTAAAAAAGAACATGCTTTTAAGATTATAATATTACTATGTTATTATTTTGATGATAATATTACTAAAATGAGGCTGAAAGCCTATCTTTCCTAGAAGACCTCAATGGATAAACTGATGTGATGACTGACAAAAATTAAAATCATTTTACTTTAACTGGTTGACATCACTGACCCAATGTGTGAGGCCCAATTATCCTATTGTGAACCTTTCTAATCTTGTCAAACTGTATAGGCTATCATTTTAAAGACCCTAGTTTTCATATTTGGTGTCTGTTTTTCAATAGACATGACATAGCAAAAGTATTTTAATTATTTGTGATAAGTACACATCAGAGTCATAAGATGAGTTCAGACATTTTTTTATGAAAATGATGCACATTCTAGTTTTGTGTCTACAATTTTTTTTAAATATAAAGAAATACTACATTTATAATGCATTATGTCTTCAATGCAAACTATAATGCATGTCTGGTTGCTTTCCACATGTCCTTTTATGTGTTTGTTAGAGGTTGAATTCAAATAAAATACAGTAATACTGCCCATACTATTTTTAATACAATGTCTTCGTAAATACTACTATTTATGAAGACATTGTATTACAAAATAGTATTAATATGTTAATAGTATTGGAAATACATTGGTTCAGATCTTGGCTAAGAAATTAAGATGCTGTTTATTTTTAATGGGATAATCCTTCCCTGACAGCAACATAGTGTCGGCCCAGATCCGGCCCACATCTGGTATATGTGGATTACATGCGGACCAGATGTGGGCCGGATCTGGGCCGACACTATGTTGCTGTCAGGGTTACACTGTCAATAAACACTCTAAACATCTGATAAGGTTTTAGTCTACAACCTAAAATATTATAATTATTATTTCTTTAACACTTTAGAAAATTGATAAAGGTAGTCAAAACATAATCATATGAGATTAAAAAGCCGAAATGTCATAGGCCTACGTCATGTATAGAGTATGTTACGTATTACATATGTAATATTTGCGACTTTTTTAGTCATAATTTCGACGTTTTTCATAATGTCGATTTTTTTGAAGTCCTAATTATGACTTTTTACGTCATAATTTCGATTTTTATATCACAGTTATGATTTACAAAAGCGTTATTTTTTCTTATCTCGCGGAAATGGGCTTCCATAATATGGCGCAAAGATATAAATCATTTAATGGCAATTGAGTTCACAGTTTTAAATCAGTTATATTCCGTCAAGTATAAAATAAATAAAATGTTTCAGTCACCTCACAAACTCCAGAAGAGCTACAAAAATCCCGCCTACCTCAAATGCGCCCAACGCGAGCACGACTTCAACGCCGCAAGTTCCAGTTCTAACATCCAATCACGACACGGTTACATTTAATACGTCTGAAATTGACGCGTTCGCGAGCCAATGAGCGCGCGCGTTCTTCGGGAGGCTGGATTTCCGGGCGGTAGTATAAACCGAGGCCTGGCGCGTGCGGTTTTGAGACAGCGGCTCTTGTTCATACATCTTCCTTACGCACCGTCACCTACAGGTAATGAAGAATCATTTCTTAATCAAGTATACCAGGTTTTTCCTCATGGATTTATTTATTGTACATGTATCTCTGTGTGTTGTATTTACCAGGGAAGTTTAATATGAGTTCAAAGCGTTATGTCATTGGCGCGTTAGCTGCGCGTGCTAACAACAGCGCACGAGAGAGAGAGAGCGCGCGTGTTTATTTTCCGTCTTTATAATCTATTTCTGTATTTCGCGGCGTTGGTGCTGGTAAGCCGTGTAAATCATAAGCTCGTGTGGGAGTTTTTAGTTTATAGTTTATATTCTCCGTCATTCATAACGTTCACTGTGCGTCAGTCTATTGTCCGCCGCGCGTTTGCGACGAAACGTTCGTTACAGTTGCACAACTAGACGAGTTTCTCTGTTGAAGCGTCTTTGCGTTGAATACCAGCATATAATTTCATCTGATTCCGTTCAAAACGTATATGAAACGTTTATTACATGGAACCTTACGGCCTAGAGTTTCCATTGGCTGTTTTTAACCACACACACACACACACACACACATACACACATACACATATACACACATATGTATTAGTCTGAATGGCTTTTTCATTGGCCACGCGTTTGGTTTTCCAAAGTATTGAACATTTGTTTTAGCATTTGGTAATAGTCCTATTATTAAATTGTGAAAACATTATTTTTTGAAAACTTAAAGGGTTAGTTCACCCAAAATTGAAAATTCTCATTAATTTCTCACTCATGTCGTTCCACACCCGTAAGACCTTCATTAATCTTCAGAACACAAATTAAGATATTTTAGTTGAAATCCGATGGCTCCGTGAGGCCTCCATTATAGGGAGCAATGACATTTCCTCTCTCAAGATCCATTAATGTACTAAAAACATATTTAAATCAGTTCATGTGAGTACAGTTGTTCAATATTAATATTATAAAGTGACGAGAATATTTTTGGTGCGCCAAAAATAAATGACTTATTTAGTGATGCTCGATTAATGCTTCGGAGCGTTATGAATCAGCGTATCGAATCATGATTCAGATTGCGTGTCAAACTGCTGAAATCACGTGACTTTGGCGCTCCAAACAGCAGATTCGACACACTGATTCATTTGTGCTCCGAAGCTTCATGAAGCAGTGTTTTGAAATTGGCCATCACTATATAAGTCGTTATTTTGTTTTTTTTGGCACACCAAAAATATTCTCTTTGCTTTATAATATTAATATTGAACCACTGTACTTGCACGAACTGATTTAAATGTTTTTAGTGCATTAATGGATCTTGAGAGAGGAAGTGTCATTGCTCCCTATGCAGGCCACATGGAGCCATCGGATTTCAACAAATATCTTAATTTGTGTTCTGAAGCTGAACGAAGGTCTTACGGGTGTTGAATGGCATGAGGGTGAGTAATGACAGAATTTTTCATTTCTGGGTGAACTAACCCTTTAAAATCTCCCCTTGTGTACATTTTGTGACTCTGGAAGTGCATCAATAGTCATCAGGCTGGTTTCTGGGTTTGTTTACATGGTTTCTGACTTTCTCAGTGGTTCTCACTCTCTTGTACTATGAAAGTGTGAATCTGGTGAAGATGTGATTCAGTTGCTCTGCTGCTTTTGTAATCGGGTTTTCTCACTACTTTTGTTTCCAGAATGGCTGAGAATGACGTTGAAAACGAGCTGCTGGATTACGAAGAGGATGAGGAGCCTCAAGGAGCCCCAGAGAGCGTCGCTCCAGTGGGCAAGAAGGAGGTGAAGGGCTCGTATGTGTCCATCCACAGCTCTGGCTTCAGAGACTTCCTGCTCAAACCGGAGCTGCTGAGGGCCATCGTGGACTGCGGTTTTGAGCACCCGTCTGAAGGTGAGGGACATGAGATGCTGGTTCTGCTGACACCGCTGTATATGTTGAGATTAGTCTGGAGAGTAAACGTCATGTTTATGTTTTTAGTGCAGCACGAGTGCATCCCGCAGGCCATCCTCGGCATGGATATCCTGTGCCAGGCCAAATCCGGTATGGGAAAGACTGCTGTGTTTGTGCTCGCTACGCTACAGCAGATCGAGCCGGTGGACGGACAGGTTAGTGTGTGACTTTTGTTTTGATGAAACTGTTAGGGCTGAGAGGTACTTTACTCGGGGGATTCCCAAACTGGTGTTTGTGAGCTAATGAAACGTTAATTTAATCATGATGTAAAATAAAAAACAAACAAACTGGAAACTTGTATCAAATTTAGATGACGTCAGATAGATGTGAACATAAACCTGTTACATAATTAAATTGGTTGCCTGAATGTCAAATGACCATTAACCAACATTAGAGAACATGTAAATGTTAAATTATTGAAATATAAAGGTAAACTTTAAATGTCTATTTTAAACCATTAACATTTTAAAGTGTTTTGTTAATCTGCATCTGATGTGCATGAGTTATTGAAATCAAAATCATTTTGAAATAAAATGATCAACTTACTAAAATGAACTTAAAACACTAAAAGATGAACTTTTGTTTCTGTATGTCATGTGACCGATGTCAGAACCATAAATGTGATTTTTTTTTTTTTTTTTTTTTTTTTTTTGTGGTGGTAAATAATTGAAATATTATATAAACTTAAAATAAATAGGCCTATTTTAAAATTATTTAAAAAAAAAAAAAAAAAAGTTTACCTGCATCTCATGTGAATGTTAATTTAAATATTAGTTAAACTGATGTAAAATTAAAAAGAATAAATGATTTTGAAATAATTATCAAAATAAAACTTACTAAAATGAACTTAAAACACTAAAAGATGAACTTGTTTGTCACATGACCATTAACCAACTTCAGAACCATGAACATGATTTGTGGTGTTAAACAATAGAAAAATTAAATCATAATGTGAAAGTGTGTATATATATATATATTTTTTTTTTTTTTTTTTTTATCTGCATTTTGTGACCATTTAACCTAAAAAAAAAAAAAAAAAAACTGTCACTTTATTTTTTATGATTTAATATTTAAATTTATATAAAATTTTAAATGAAGAATCATCTTTAAATTAATAACATCTTTTTAACTGCCTGTCCATTATCCAACAGAGATTTGACTGATTTGGGGTATTAAATTCTTTAGATATTCATTCATTTTTTTTTTTAAATCTTGCATTGATTCAATAGTCATTTTAAAATAAAACCCTTATTAAAAAATTTTTTAATTGATGTCAGTTAATGGTCATGTGACATGCAGATACTCAGAACCATGACATACAAGTAGGGGTGGGAATCGCAGGGTACCTCATGATACGGTCACGTTACATGGCTCATGATAACGATACGCCGTTTCTGATAATTGATATATAGCTAGACAATCCTATAATGATACAACATGATATCTAACTATGAAAACAAAATGCCAGTGAATAAGTTAAGTGCAGGTTTTCTCTTTATTAAAGTCTATGTAAACAAACTTAGAAAACAGAAGCGGCAACTCTGGGAGCAGAGAAATCTATTTAAAAGCGCCTTATTAATTAAAATATTGATATTTGGCTACAGTGTATCGATTCTGGTATGGCACAGAAGGATGACAATTTATCGCCATATTGATATTTTTGTCCCATCCATACATGCAAGTGTTAGATTCATTAAAATTTCAAAAATCTTTCACTTTAAATGTTCTTTGTCAAACATTTGGCAACTTGTATAACTGTTCAGCCCAGTTATGCTGGTGTTTGCAGTTTTACAGATCTGTATCATTCAAAACTCGAGACTCTGTAAGGTTAATTTGATTCTGATCCTGACTGTGTTCCTGTGATGCAGGTGTCGGTGCTGGTCATGTGTCACACGCGTGAACTGGCCTTTCAGATCAGTAAGGAGTACGAGCGCTTCTCCAAGTACATGCCCACGGTCAAGGTGGCCGTGTTCTTCGGCGGCATGTCCATCAAGAAGGACGAGGACGTCCTGAAGAAGAGCTGCCCTCACATCGTGGTGGGGACGCCGGGCCGAATCCTTGCCCTGGTCCGCAACAAAACCCTCAACCTGAAGAACGTCAAGCACTTTGTCCTGGACGAGTGTGATAAGATGCTGGAGCAGCTGGGTGAGCATCTCAATGAAGTGTGCTTGATGTTCGTTTGTCAAGCCGAGCCTGTGATGATTAAAATGACATGTGCGTTTCTCTGTCAGATATGAGGCGTGACGTTCAGGACATCTTCAGACTGACGCCTCATGAGAAGCAGTGCATGATGTTCAGCGCCACCCTCAGCAAAGAGATCCGTCCCGTTTGCCGCAAGTTTATGCAGGACGTGAGTACAGTCTGTTCATTTTAAAGGGACTTATCATAAAAAATCTGACCTTTTCCCGTTTAAGTGCTATAATTGGGTCCCCATTTTGAAAATTGAGTCTTTTGGGTGCAGTGGAAGTTTTATTGAAATTAAAGCCATTTGAGCATTTTTATATAAGAAGTTGTCAGGCTGTAATTGTAGGTTTATTAATCTTATTATTGTTTAAAACTATAATGCGTGAAGAAGAGTGTCCGGTCTGAAGGTTTGGGGTTTGTTTTCAGCCGATGGAGGTGTTTGTGGATGATGAGACAAAACTGACCCTTCACGGTCTGCAGCAGTACTACTGCAAACTGAAGGACAGCGAGAAGAACCGCAAACTCTTCGACCTGCTCGACGTCCTGGAGTTCAACCAGGTGAGTTTGACTTAATGCTCATTTGAGTCTTCATAATTTGTCCAAAGTGATTAATGAATAAGCAATATAAGCAGCAACAATTGATGACATGATCAAACTTGACCCCATTTACTCCAGTTTCACTGCATTTCTGGTTCAGGAAGAGGGGTGTTTTTTTTTTTTTTTTTTTTTTTTTTTTTTTTTTTTGGGTCCATCTAAATGCATTGACTCTCCCTGCCTCTGCATTTCTCTATATTATGGTTTCTGTCAGAAATGCTTGAGCTCATTGACATTTCATGTTCTTGAGGGTAATTCTGTGTTCTTCCTGCAGGTGGTGATCTTCGTGAAGTCTGTTCAGCGTTGTGTGGCTCTTTCACAGTTACTGGTGGAGCAGAACTTCCCTGCCATCGCCATCCACAGAGGAATGGCACAGGAAGAGAGGTCTGTGTGCTTCACTGGTTATTGAAACATGAAACCTGAGATTCACAAACATTTGTCAGCCCAAAACCCTTTAATCACTAATTATGTTCTTTCAGTTTAACAGTACATTTGCATGTTCACAGTTCTCTGATAAATGGTCATGTAACTTTTTTTTAAAATTTATTTTAAATGTAACACAAGGTAAGTGACCTTTTGTAGAATATTTACAGTGTCATCTATATAAATAGTTTTCATGCCAAATTATCAAATGTCATTGGTTAGAATTCACAGATCCTCCATTTAAAGAGTTTCAGCCAACAAATAAATACAATTTTTATTATAGTTCAATGGCAAAAATAAACATTTTCATTTATGACAAACTGTTTTTAGGACCATAAATTGTATATATTTTTTTAATGTATATTTTAATTTAGCTTTATGAACTCATGGACCCCAGTTTTGTGAAACCTTTGTTTTCATCCCTGAAAGACACAACACATGTGACTACTCCTCTTTGATGTTTAATTGCTTGCTACATCTCTTTATATAAGTATTACATACTCGCTATGATTATGAAATCGGCATTTACCCTCAAGCTTTTTCTTTACGCAACAATTCCTGTAATAATTCCTCATACGTTTGTGATCGGCCCACCTTCAGTGTAGTTAATGGATGTGTTGCAATGACTTTTGCTGCATCCCAATTCACCTACTTGTACTACGTCCTAAAAGTATGTACTGTTCTTGTAAAGAAAAGTGTGTAGCAGAAGAGTATGCAAGCTTTGGGACATACTACCTCATCATAATTGCGTCTTTAACGGACGTTCTGTTGCTTAGTTATGCAACCTGTAACGGTTTAAACTACCCTGTCAATCATCTTGTCACAGTTAAAATCCTCCACATTCAATTTAAATTTCATTTCCTGCCGTTTCGGAGAAAAATGTAGTCGCACGTTGATCTGCGGTCATGGGTCTTTCATGCAGAGAACTCTCCTCATCTTTGCATAATGATGCATTTAAAAGTTAATGACCAAACGTACCATTATAAAAGCTCACAATGCTGTTGTAGATGAAATATAATGTGGATAACATTTAATAATAATCAGTATAACCTGACAAAAAGATATTTAAGTAGACCATCCGGGTATCTTTGGAATACTCATTTCAACATGCTACGATTTGGGACATACTAATTCTTTTTTTCGAATAATATTTAGGATGGATAGTATGCGAATTGGGAATGCAGCATTTGTCTCATGTTCTTTATGAGCTCCAAAAATTTAACCATTTTCTTTAGAGCTTGTAAAAGCAAGGGTCTGCTGGGACACTTGAAGCACTGGATGTTTTAATGCTTTTGTTTTAATCTCTCCTCGCAGGTTGTCTCGGTATCAGCAATTCAAAGACTTTCAGAGGAGGATCCTAGTGGCCACAAATCTGTTTGGTCGAGGGATGGACATCGAGAGGGTCAACATCGTCTTCAACTACGACATGCCAGAGGACTCGGACACGTATCTCCACAGGGTACGATTGCAGCCGCGTGCATGAATGTTTCAGAGCTCTGAAGGGCCGCGTCTCACACTGTCCCGTCTCGTTCTCAGGTGGCTCGTGCGGGTCGCTTCGGCACCAAGGGTTTGGCCATCACATTTGTGTCAGATGAAACGGATGCCAAAATCCTGAATGATGTGCAGGACCGGTTTGAGGTCAACGTGGCTGAGTTACCTGAGGAGATTGACATTTCCACTTACAGTGAGTCTTCGGTCTTGTGCATTTTGAGCATGAAGGAATGAACCCTGATAATATCTGCTTCCAAATTTAATGCAACATGAGCGCTGCTGTGACTTAATAACCGTAATATTGGAGGACACTGATGTGGTTGCTAAAGCGAGACTTGTTAATTGGATAGTTTGAGTTATTGCCGTTGTTGGTTTTCCAGAATATAATGATAGTCATCAGCGGATCGGTCAAATCGAAGTGTTAAACTAGACCAAAAATCAATCGAACCATTATCCCAGATATTGGCGTCACTGGTTTGTCTTTCCCAGTTTGAAGTGTCTTATTGGTTTCTTGCCAAATGCTTCTGAATTTTTCAAACTCTCGTAAATACAGTGACTGGTTGAAAGAATATGGTGTCTTTTGCATTTTAAGTGACATTTATCTATCTTTGTACAGTTGAACAGTCCAGATGAAGGTCTTGATGTTTCCAGAACCGCGGCAGGACGACGAACCTCCGTTTTTAAAGCCTCCTTTTTACCTCAAGCCCGCAATTGTTTTTACCGCTTCTCTCGGAGGATCGGGGGAGATGTCTGTTTTGATTGTCATAAAATCATGTTTTTGTTTTGGGTTTTAATGAAATTAAAACTTTTTATATACTACACTTTGGCTGGCTGTGTTTGTCTTCTGAAAAGTATCATTTTGAAAGTGGTTATTGGGTTTCCAAATTACTTTGTTTCTAGTAAAGCTTTGCTCTGAAATATTTCATCTGGATGTTGTGAAACTTGCTGGCCAGTGTCATAACCTCCATTTTTATTTGAGGTTAACTGATTGTTTTACTCCTGTTACTTGTGTCTGGGTCATGTCAACCCAAAATAAAAACAATTGTTTTGCAAAGAAAATGAACCTCTTATTTCCAAAGTCATCTTTGTAAAAACTGTCCCAACAGGATTTGAATGTCCATCCAATCATTTGACTGGACCTCAATTATTTTACTGAAAAATCCTGATAATTTCTATCATGTATTCATATTTATTAGGATGACCATAGATGAAACTTGACTCCCATTTTACATACTAAATTATCTTAACATCTGAGCAACATATTAAATTAAGCTATAAATTAGATGCTCTGCGATATAATTAAAACAAATGCTCACACACCCGCAATGCGTTTTTACAAGCCAGTTTATTTGATACATGGGGAGTGGTTGTCCTGTCTTCAGAGGTAAAACACAACTTCCTATAGAAAACCTTAAAACCAGAACCAAACACAGGCAATTTAATAGTATCAAAGTGTGCAGCGTGATGGATGGATTTATGAAGCATTTAAAAACATGTTGGCTAGTTTGATGATTGCATGACTCGGAGACTTTAAAAGGATGTACAAAAATACGTTTATTTTATTTTTTTAAAAAGCAAATGGCTAAAATTAAATGAGATCGACTGCATGATGCTTGGTTTGTAATCGTCTTACAAATTTCACTTGCTAGAGTAGACGATAAAACGTTACGTTTCCGTTGACCTCAACTCATTGCTAAACTACGACGCATCGGATAAATGGCTGTCTGGTCACTCGTCGTTTGAATCGCGTCGATTTAACAATATTTCTGTGGGGCGAATTCACGTGATCAATTGAACCTTAAGCGAAATCTGCAGGGAAATATTCGCCCTCACGAAACATGAAATTTCCGAACGCGTAGATTCCTGACTGGATTTCGCCCGCGAAAATGCGCTGAACGGTAAATGTTATCGCACCTTAATAACTTATGCTAATTAATCGATTCATGAAGACAGTTAATGTCAGATATAGTTAATTTACAGGAAACAACAGAAAGCCATTCAATTTAATCACTTTACATGCAGTATATTGTTGTACTCCCTATGCAGTTCATACCTGACATGTAAAATGTAGAAATGTAAAAAAAAAAAAAAAAAAATGTAGTTTTACTTCAATTAAGTACGTTTATGATTGGGAAACATAACTTAGCAAAAAAATATCACAATCATTCTATGACAACATGGCTTCTCACTTTCAGAAGTTTGGCTATTTGTGTCTCAAAGCCTGTTCAAACCCTTGTTCTTGAGGGCAGATGGCACGACGTCACCTCCGTCAGTTCTTGCACCAATGCCAGGCAAAAATAGAGACCGCTGCATCATAAAACACACCGACAACAGTGCCATTTGCCATCACGTGGTAGATTAAAGACCAGACTAGAGCAGCGTTTGAGAGAACCGTCCCACCCATTACTTTCAAATTACATGTTTACATCAGATGCTGGTGTTTTAAACATATTTTTATTGCAAACCAGAGGGTTACTGGGTTTCTTTCTGCCCCCATAGAAGAGGATTGTAATTAGCCGGGAGCAGAGGAGCCGACGTTTTGACGCCAGGGAGCTGTGGCGCTTGGCAGATATCCCTCGGTGAGTTGATGGAGTCATGCGCTCACAAAATGGCTCAGCGTCGAGTCCACAAGCAGCCGAGCCAAAGCTTACAACGACTTCCCGTTGAGTTTCCCTTGTATTTGCCGGCTGTTCTTTGAACGTCAAGGCAAAGCAATCACTACAAAAGAAGTAAAGACCAGCCCTTGTGAAGCTGAGAGTCTGTCCCACCATGTTCAAGTGTCTAATCTCATCTTGTTTTTTCTCCAAACCTGCTTAAAGTTTCATCTAGATTGTGCAGGTGCCCCATAATGCATCACTGTTCATGGTGAGGACCAAAAAATCCATTTGTATATATTGACGACTGGGACAAGTCCCGTCCTGGATCCTCACGGAAAGCACATCTACTCTAAGGCTCTTGGTACAAGGGATCGGAAACCAAAACGTCCCTTTTTTTCCATGTGGATTTGCGTTATAATGAGGCCTCGGCTTGGCGTCTACACTTCGAAACGCTACTCTATTGGATGGGGAAGGACACGGGGGCAGGTCTTCAGAGGAACCCTTAATCAATGAACTTGTGCATGTCACCGTACAGCCAGCGCTGAGGTGGGAGCGCTGCGTCATTCAGGTGGCCACATTCGTCGTTGCACTTGCAGGACTGCACGAACATGACAGTCCTCTCGAAGCGCTCACCGTCGGGACAGGCGAAGAGCACGGGGGCCGTTCGTGTGCGACGGGGAGAGCAGCATCTCCCATCCAGACACATCCCGCAGTAGTTGGGTCGATAGAGACGCGTGCTGCGGCAGCCAGCGTAGCGCAGACGCAGAGGTTCGGGAGACTTCTGCGTACGAGAGCACTTCCTCCCCTTCTGTTGAACAAAAACAAGGCAGTTACAGTCACATCTGCACTGGAAAAGAAGCATGCAGTAATGACTTCAGTGGGTTAAGACAATGCAGAATCACGAGGAAACGTCAGATTAGCAGCGTCCACAATATTTCTGAAACACTAAGAGCCTGTCCCAATACCCACATTTGTGGTCTTTGCACTTAACCACTTATTTACTTACATGATGTACATCCGGAGTTTGGCCAAAGTGGCTGTGAAGATTGCAAGTGTTTTAAGACATTTGTTTACTCAATGGGGCACACTTAATCACTGCCTGATTGTGGTGCTTCATTTGGAACAACCAAATTATATGTAACATCTAATTAATTTAACTTGCACTGGAAAGTTTTCCTAGACATGATGTGAAATCAGGGCACGCAAGTTCCTGATCGTGATGAAGGACTGGATACACTCAGTCTCAAAGACTGCTCCAAAGTGCTATTAGAGATATAGTGTGAATTAAAGGATTAGTTCACTTCAGAATTAAAATTTCCTGATAATTTACTCACCCCCATGTCACCCAAGATGTTTATGTCTTTCTTTCTTCAGTCGAAAAGGAATTCTGTTTTTTGAGGAAAACATTCCAGGATTTTTCTCCATATATTGGACTTCAATGGCTACCAACCAGGGCTGCGTTTCCCAAAAGCATCGTAAGCCTAAGTTGATCAATGGTGGCAATGGAGCAACGATCAACTTAGGCTTACAATGCTTTTGGGAAACGCTACCCAGGTCCAAATTGCAGTTTCAATTGCAGTAGCTCTGTGATGTGCCACTCATTAGGTAATCACTTTAAAAAGGTCACACGTGATATAGGCGGAAGTACCGCGGTTAGGTACTCCATCATCTCATTTTGTCCTCCAACTTCAAAATCGTATGACATTGTTGTTTTACTTTTTTGTAAAGGGCGTTTGACTTAAGGCCTTTGCACACTGAATCCGAAATTCGCATGCGAAATTTTCGCACGTTAAAAAATAAATACGACCTCACGTTATGTCAATCACGTTTGTACACTGCCTCCGAAACTTTCGTCCGTTATAAAAAAATTCGGATCAGGTTCGATTTTCTGTGTTTTTCGCATCCGTGGCACGCATTTTGAGAGACGTTCTGACAATTCAGAGCCACCGTATGCGAACGCCAAAATCCCAAATGCCATCTGACAAGTTGATCCACGTCGTCTACAGCACAAAGCAGCAGCACTGTATGACAAATAAAGTGCGGAATACAAAGAGACAGAATATACAGTCAGATTGTGCCAGTAGCAAAGCATCAAACTGAGCCATTGACATCCTGAAGTAAACTTTGAAACGCTCGGGATAATCACGCAGCTCCTTGATAAGGTGAACTCTCCATTCTCTCTATGCAATCTTGGGATTGGATGGACCCAATATTTCCTCTTTCTTTTTCTCTTTTTTAGAAGAGAGAGGACAATTAATTTATGTTCACTGCTTGAAGACTCCATTTTGTATTGGTTTGCGAATTTTTTCACAAAGGATTCAATAATACGCATCGGACTCAGTGTGCAAGGTTTCTGTGCTTGACGAATTTTTAGGATCACGAATACGAAAAAACGCATGCGAAAATTTCGGACTCAGTGTGCGAAGGCCTTTAGTCTTTGCAAGTTTGTTTTGTAAACACTGGATCTGTACTTTCACCTACGTCACACGCATGACCTTTCCAATGTGATTATGTAATGTGTGGCGCAGAGCAATGCAAGATGAGCATTTGTGGTTAAAAAGTATATACATTTTCATTATTTTTAGAAAATGACCAGTCCTTTCACTAGATAAGACGCTTCGTGTAGAATGCTTTGAAGCTGCACAGAAACTGTAATTTGGACCTTCAACCCATGGTAGCCATTGAAGTCCACTATATGGTGAAAAATCCTGGAATGTTTTCCTCAAAAACCTTAATTTCTTTTTGACTGAAGAAAGAAAGACTTAAACATCTTGGATGACATGGGGGTGAGTAAATTATCAGGAAATTTTAATTCTGAAATGAACTAATCCTTCAAGTGTACTGTGCTTTGGCATTTTTCAGACCTGGGACAGTCTTGCGCACTTATGCTGCCTTCATGTGCTATCGGAAATGTCCTACTTCCCAATTCTGAATTTGTGATTACGAGCTTGTGGCTTTGTTGTCAGAAAGAACAGGAATCATGTAGGACACCAGGTTTATTCTTACCTATTTATTGGGAAAATCTTATTAAAGCCAAAGCGTCCCATTTATTGACAACCATACATCGCTGTGTATAAAACATACAATACGCTTCAAACAATTATTTATAAATGTTAATATGCACTGCTTTAACAACTAATAAAGCATACCAGTCACAGCAGCAATCTTTCTCCCCTCCGCCAATTTTAAAGTTTATTGGCATGCCCTATTTTTGGAACTTGGGTATCAAAATTTTCCCCAAGATTACCCAAGTGGTAAATATGACTTGAAAGGACATTCATGTCCAATATTTTACTAGGAAACTTGTATTTACAGTAATTGTTATAGCACATGAAGTCAGCATTCCTTCCTGTTGCATAAAATGTAAAAAAGCATCCAGTGCAGAAAGACAAAATACACTTTTGTAGATGAAAACAAGTCCTAATTTCTTATGAAATGTTGCTTCTCAGTCGGTTTATTTACTTTAGTGCTAAAGTACTGCTAATGTGACTATTGCTGTATTTTGCTTCCTTCTAATACCTTATACCTAATAATATTCAAAGACAAGCCAGGCTTTAAAAAATCCTCCAAAATAATCAAACATTTTGCTTACACACTGGAAAACTTTGCAAAAGCAACATTTCCATTGTGAGACTGTGCAAGTTACGAATACAATTACTAGTAAAAGAGGTATTACTATTGCAGGGACAATTAAAATGAAGACGGTAAACAACAGTTGAGCTTCCTTTTCTACTTTAAACTGATGTTTTTGATTTTGGTCTTCTCCTGCAAGAAAGAGCCAAAGGCCAAATAATGATTGCATGGTTTAGATTTATGGATTTATTTTAATTAATGTTTTCAGTTGGTTTGTACAAGTTTGGTGCTGCTGTAGGTGGTGGACCAAGATACACTGCAAAAAAAGGATTTTCTTCCTCAGTATTATTCTCTTCTTTCAGAAAACAAGTTATGTAAATTTGTGTCTCAGGTAATTGTATTTTAATATAAGAATGTTTAGATAATTGTACTGAAAAACAAGACAAAATACTTTTTTTGCATTGTGAACATGTTGTTCAGAAGCTGATACGAGCTATACTGGTCTGTTTAGTAGGATCATGTGGTAAATGTGCATACAATTTCTGAGACCTTTACCTTTATAGGCACAGCCACAGAACTACATGGACGAATGTTGCAGAGTCTGGTTTCCTTCAACAGTTTGCACTGAGCGTTCTCATTGGTGACCCGAGACGACACGCCCATCCCGCAGCTGCGTGAACAAGGTGTCCAGCTTGTCGTCTGAGCGACACATTGCCGTCCGGCTTGCTTCCACACTAGGGAGAGTGAGAGAGACAGGGTAAGTTAGTACACAGGCACCATTCACCCAACAGGGAACACTGACGCACAGAGAAAGTGATTACAGAGCATGTGTGGGGCTGGTTCACAAGGATCTACTGGAAAAGAAGCGGCAGGCTGCTAAACACAAGCACTCACACAGAAGTGCATGCAGAAGAAACCGCCACAGCTCACATTGGGACTGATTGTTAATTGAACCGAAACCCAAAGGGGGGCGTTCACACAGGACACATTCTTGCACTTTGCTGCACTAATTGTTGGTTTATGTAAACATATGCTAAACAGAGGCCTTTGACGGCAGCAATGCATCTCACACTCAGAGCCAGGGTTATTAAATAGAAAAAAAAAATATATATAAAAAACTTAATTCCTTTCAGTTTGTTGCCAACATTTTTTATCTTTCTTTTAGATTAATGTACTAAAATAACACCAATATTAATAAAATAACTAATAAAATAAAACTAAAACTGAAATGAGAAATAATAAAAACTATATAGACATGTTTAAAAAAAACATAAAAAATGTAAACACACAAACACACACACAAAAATAAAAAATAACACGTAACAAAATTACTAAAACTTATAATAGACAAGAAGCCACAGCAATGCATCTCACACCCTGAGCCAGGGTTATTATATTGAAATGAAATAAAATAATAATATAATATTTATAATATAATATAATAAAAACATATATATGTGTTTTTTAATATAAAAAAGAACATTTTTCTTTTTTTATTTAGATTAAATTGATGTAATAAAATAAAACCAATAATAAAATTAAATTAAAACTGAAATAAGAAATATTAAAAACTATATGGACATATTTAAAAAAAAAAAAAAAAAAAAACAATAACTAATAAAAATGTAAACATAAAAATAACAAAATTACTAAAACTTTAAATAAAATTAAGATGAAAACAGAAAATGAAAAAAAGTAAAAAAAAAAAAAAAACTATAGTAAAAATTTTAACCAATAGAGTTCATGATACTTGATTAATCACAGTTCATTAACAAAAAATTTTGTTGTACAATTTTTTTGAAATGTCTAAAAATGCATGAGGCATTTTGTAATTAAATTTAGACTAATTCGCAAAAAGTTCCAGAAGATAAATCTAAACACTTGATAAAGCCAGATTTAAAGTTCTTGTTTTATTTCGTTGACATATTAGAGTTAAAGGTTTTTACTGAAGGGATTTTGAATTTCTGTTTTAATCACTACATAAATAAGAAAATACTGTCAACTGACAGAAGAAAACACATTTTTACCATATTTTAGGAATAAAATGTTATATAAATAAGTGCGAATCATAAACCCCTCAGTAAAAACCTTCAGAATAAAGATAGGAATAAAACTGTAAGTTTTGGTGTGTGTAAGTGATGCTGAACTGGAGGAAAAAACTCACAGCCTTTAAAGATATGTACTGAAATTGAAATGTACAGACACAAATAGATAAAGTGTATGGAAATAAATATTTAAATGTGTGTTTTTGGATGTTTTATTTTACACTAGTCTAAAAAGAAGACAAGTTATGGAAGCAAAATAGCCCAAAATCACAAAATTGACCAGTGCTTGAAGAAAAAAAAAAAAAAAAAAAAAAAAAAAAAAAGCAAGTTTTTTTCCTGTAGTGATTTGTCTTAACAATTCGGCCTCTTAAATATGCTTACATTTACATGCTGATCCACACTGTTTTATGGTCTTTCTAGTGACCCTTATTGACCAAGGAATCTAGTGCTAGTTACAAAACTTGGGGACACAGAACAGCGCCCTCACCTGGCAGGTGTTTTCGACTGCGTGGTTTGTCCCACTTTTGCTCCACTTCTATGAGCTCGTTGCTCAGGGAGTCTTTGGGCTTGTAGGGGTACGGCTTCGGTCGGGGCTTCTTAAAAGCGTGCAGGTCAGGGAACAGGTAGGGAGGTGGCTGCGGGCGTCTGAACACGGGCGGCAGGACAGAGGACCCGTCATGACAGTCCACACTGAGGCAGCACTGGCCGGGGATTTTGACCAGCCGAGGTGCGGGACAGGACGGTGATGCCAGGGGAATGTCTGTGGGGCAAAGTGGGACGCAGCCCACTGCCCCATCGATACAGGTGCACTGGTGTTTGCAGCCTGCTCGGAAGTTTTCTCCATTTAGATACATCCGCCCGTTATATTCACAAGAGCGACCTTCCAGTTTAGCTGAAAGAAGGAAAGGCAGGAGCAGAGCTCAACAGTAGGGTACTGAAAATTACAATTACATTCAATCTCCCCCCCCCCCCCAAAAAAGAGAATTGTTCATTGTTAGTTCTAAAGGGTTAGTTCACCCAAAAATGAAAATTATCTCATGATTTACTCATGGGATAATGTTTGTTAGCTTGGGTCTCAGTCAGTTTTTTGTGATGTTTTCCAGTAAAAATATCTAAACACCCTTTAGATAAACAGGCATTTGTTTTGACCTCCTTCAGGGTGTTCAAGCGCGAATGATTTGCATTGAATTATTATACAGCAAGAAGACAGAGTGACAGTAAGGGGTTAAACAGAGATTGACACTCTATCCTTTGCTTTTATGAGAGAGGCTCTATGTTTAGGGCCGAGTGGAATTTTGACTTGTTTACAATGTCGTTGAGCGTCAGATAGTCTTTGGGTGTGCTGAGACGCCCCCCTAAAACCCCCCTTTAGTCCAACTCAAATAACTGCCTTAATATAGCAACTAGCCCAGTGCACAAAATATCCTCTGTATGTGAGGAAATGAATGTCCATGTCTTAATAAAGATAAAACCTGAAGCCGAGGGCAAGCAAACTACACCAGTCCTCTATGTAACCGAAGTTAGAATTAAATTATTCAACAATTAGTCATTACATTTATTACTCATGATAATTATCGAACGGTTCAAACATTGAATGCATTCACACATTTGAATAAATATGAACATTTTTCAATTTTTCATTTTGTGTGTGCGTTTATACTATATATACACATATACACACACATATATAATGTAAACAAACTTTTTATTGCGATTAATCACGATTAATCGATTTGACAGAACTAATACAGATAGATAGATGATAGTGAAAATGTTTTTAAAATGTATAACATTTTTAAACAGTTTAGTATTAGTATTAGTTTGAATTAACACATATTGTGATTTATTTAAATGTATAAAATGTATTTCAACATTAGAGTTGTGTTGTTTTGTTGACTCACCCCGGCAGATTCCGTGGATACTGGCCACATCGTTGCCATAGTTACACTCCAGGCCCTTGTGATGGTCGCAGGGTCTGTCGTCATGGCAGTCGTCGTTCAGCTGGGCGGCACAAACCTTACAGCAGCCGCATTTGTCGGGCACTGCGCTGACACCTGGCGGGCACACGGGCCGCTCCACCGGACACTTGCAGACCTTAGGACACCTCGCCCCAACCTGCAGACAGGACACAGACAGTCAGTGAGTTCAGACTGAGTTCAGTGCAACTGAATATGGCACATAAAACCTCTGCAGACATCTAATGATCGGTTCTAACTACTTTACTTAAAAAAAATATATGAATATAATTGTGGTTAATCTGAATAAAATGCATTAGGATGGCTGACAGACAGAAATGAAATCACCTCTTGTACAGTTAAGATGTTTGTTCATTTAAATGTAGAAAATGTTTGATTTCTTGTAAATTTGCATTATGTCACAATGTATTATAATGCAAATTTAATTAATTTTATAAAAATCATAATTTTTATAAATGTAAATTAATTTGCATAAGCTTATGGTGCTAAAATTATTTAAATATATAAAATGTATGATTTTAATGCTAAAGCTAATGAAAATGTATTTAAATGAGTGCTGTTAAATCGATTAATGACGATTAATCGCATTTAACGCAAGTTTATATTTACATCTTAGATGTGAATAATTGCGATTAATCGATTTGGCAGCACTGATTTAAGTGTATAATTTATTTGCATTAGCATATATTGATAGAAACCTTTATTCAATCATATATTTTTTACATTTAAATTAATTTTCATTTAAAATGTATGATTTTTAACGCTAACACTAATGAAAATCTATTTAAATCAGTGCTGTCAAATCGATTAATTGCGATTAATCGCATCTTACATGAAAGTTTGTAATATATATATATATATACACACACACACACATACATATACACATACTCACACATTTACACTTTATATTAGATGTGAATAATCACGATTAATCGATTTGACTGCACTAATTTAAATCTATCATTTATTTTCATTAGCATATATTGAGATATTTATTTTAATATATAATATAATTACATTTATATTTACATTTATGAAATGTATGAATGAATAAATTTGTGTTATTTACATGTAAATTATTTGCATTAGCATATTTAAAATGCATGATTTTATATATTGAAATATTCTAATGGAAATTTATTTAAATGTATTTGCATTAGCATATATTGATATAAAAACTGAAATATATTTTTAACACATTTAAATACATTTTATTAACATATTTAAATTGCATGACTTTACATTTAAATATGCTAATGAAAGTTAATTTAAATGTATAAATAATTTGCATTAGCATACACTGTGAAATGGCTGACAGCTAGAAATTAGATCCCCTCTCGTAAAGTGAAGATGAATCGGGTTCGAAAGAGTGTTTCCCTGTCCGGGATCAACGTCATTCCAAAGGGTTTTTCTATTGAAGCCAATTTCCATTGGATCACTTCCTAAAGCGCTGCACCTGTTTCCCCGGCATCCCGATGGCTCTGTGAAATACCCAGCCGAGTCCTCTGAGAATGCCCGCTGCGCCTGGCATCTTAAAACCAGAGGAGATGAGCTCTTGAGTCACTCAGAACCCATATGTGGAGCTGAGATCAAAGCATAAGTCGGGCCCCTCCCGGATGGCCGGTTCTGGACTGCGGGGTTAATGGAGCTGGATGTGAGGCTAGATTGTTATGCTCAAGGTTATTTTGAGCTCATCTATTTCTGATCCACAGGAGCCATGAGGATGGGCCGACTCTCTCAGGTGTGCAGATCGCCCATGAGTCTCATTAAGAGGGCCAGAACTTCTGAACAGCTCCTGGTGTCATTGTGCTGCTTTCATACTCGATAAAGAGAATAAGATGTGTACAGGCAACAGCTCCAGCCTCAAAAACACACGACTAGACTAATCCAAGTCAAAATGTTTACTAATTATAATGAATCACAGACTGTGTCTTGTGTGGGACATATAAACTGCAGTTATTTTGCACTAAAATGGGCTAAAGAAATAAGACAAGAAGAACAAGGGAATTTAAAAAAGATCTATATAAAAATAAATGTTATAAAATAATACATAATATTAAAATAAAATAAAATTATAATTATTATTATACCAGCAATATTGTGATATATATATATATATATATATATATATATATATATATATATATACTTACAATATATGACAATGCAAAAATGTAATGAGTTTTCATTAGCGTAAAAATTGTCACAATATATAGTCATGCAAATTGATTTAATTTGATTAAAAAACATACATTTTAAAAATGTAATTTTTTTTACTATATATATATATATATATATATATATATATATATATATATATATATATATATATATATATATATATATATTATATATATATATATATATATATATATATGAACTGTTGTGGTATACATTGTTTAAATTAAACTACTGTGACTTACCGACGTGCAGATGATCAGAAATACCAACAGACACATTAAATCCCTCATCTTCACAATAAACCATTCAATGTCCACGGATGATGTTTTAGTGAAACTGTAAACGCAATAAAAGAGTTCAACTCTCACAGACAAGCGTTAGTAATCCAGACAGGCGCGTTTATTCCAGCACGATAGTGAGTGGGCTCTAATTCGAGAACAGAAGTTTCTAACACTTGTTTTCATACTGCAGTGAGTCTTTATACGGCTGTGCTGTGATTTCATCCGCAGTCCCGCCCTCTCGGCCAATCAGAACGCGGCTGTGCGAGTATGCTTCTGAAGGGGCGTGGCTTAGCATCCAGGCGGGGCTATGTGAGCTGGGGGCGTGGCCAGCGATGAATGCAGTCATTCATAAAAACTACTCCATTCCAGAGAAGAGCTGCTGTCTGCTGTTTATTGACTTAAGTTTTAATAAAAATATTATGGATGCTTTAAAGTCTCTTTCACACGCACAGCTCTGTCCGCTGTGTGCTTTGTGCAGGGCAAGATAAATATACTCAGCTGTGTGATGTTTGCTGCATTAATAGAGCAGATTTCCTGCATGAAAAGACTGATGGAGAGATGGATCAGATGAATTAAACACAGTCACAGCGAAGCCTGCTGATTCATCACATTATTTCCACATACTCTTCCTCACGTTCAGTTTTATCCATTTTCAATTTGAATTTAAACACACTTTATTGGCATGATTGTGTTTACATACAATATTGCCAAAATGTTATGCACAAAACAAATCATGACAAGAAAAAAACAAACAATAAAAATTAAAATAAGATGCTTAAATGGTTAAAAAAAAAGAGATTGTCGAAGAACTTAGACTAGAATTTAAAATAGACATTTGAATAGAAATAAACTGCACTAGGGTTCAGGTTTGAATGTCTGAGATATTTCAGGTCAGGTGGTGTTTTCAGTCGTTTCCTCAGGAGTGGAAAAGCTCAGCATGACCAACACTCTGCACATGTAGAGAGATGGATGGAGTGATGTGGAAATAGGTGTGGGTGGAGGAATGTGAGGACCAGATCAAACAGGCTACGCTCAAAAACACGTCTGTGAAAGAGAGAGAGAGAGAGAGATGGAGGGCAGAGGTTGAGCATATAAGAACCGGAGGGAAAGACTTAGCAAAATACAAACAGAAAGACAGAAAAAAGACATTCAGACATTTGAAGGTCATTAACCGGAAATAAAGTGTCTGAAATGCTTCCGTACGGGTAGTCATCACGTAAACACCTCAAATGTGAAACGTTATTATACCATCTGATGTCATTAATACTTATGCAATAGATATTTATTATGTAAATACATTTATATTCATGTTTTAATTGCAAATCTGTACATAAGTCTTCTACTTAAGCCAGATGTGCATTAGTTTAAGTTTTTATTTTAATTCAACACATTAATTTTTCTACAATTGAAGTGGTTGTGGCATGAGAAATCAGATTTGCCTTGATCTTTTGACATATAAGAGGTCTTTGTACCATTAAAACATCCTACATACTGCATACAGTTTAAGCAGCTTGTTTGCATACAGACTTCTGAAGGATCTCAGAGTTGGAAACAACTGGATGGTTAATTTTAATAGCATCCATATATTCACATATCCAGTGTTGGGGAAAGTTACTTTTAAAAGTAATGCATTACAATATTGCGTTACTCCTTAAAAAAGTAACTAATTGTGTTACTTAGTTACTTTTAATGGAAAGTAATGTGTTACTTTTAAGTTGTTAAGTTCTTTTCTCATCTGGGTTGTTTGTTTATTTATTTATTTATTTATTTTTTTGGCAAATGTAGAGGCCCTTTCTACAGAGCCCCGCAAATTACATGCAAGAAAAGAAAGTAAATCTTGCACACAATTTACTTTTTCATTCGCTTGATTTGCTAAATTGTGTGCATGATTTATCCTACTATTTTATTTTCCTGCATGTCATGTGCTGGGATCTGTACCTTTCACACCAAAAGTGAAATGAATAAGCCTCAGGCTGAAGGAAATGCAAATTCATGTCTGTACAGTAGAGGGTGCAGCTCGAACAAACAAACATCTCAGCTGTACTGCAATTCTGGATCGCAGAAGAATAGGACACAGGAGAAGAAAGTTCAACACTCTTAAAGGAACACTCCACTATTTTTGAAAATAGGCTCATTTTCCAACTCCCCTAGAGTTAAACAGTTGAGTTTTACTGTTTTCGAATCCATTCAGCCGATCTCTGGGTCTGGCGGTACCACTTTTAGCATAGCTTAGCATAGTTCATTGAATCTAATTAGACCATTAGCATCTCGCTCAAAAATGACCAAAGAGTTTAAACATTTTTCCTGTTTAAAACTTGACTCTTCTGTAGTTACATCGTGTACTAAGACCGACGGAAAATGAAAAGTTGCGATTTTCTAGGCCGATATGGCTAGGAACTATACTCTCATTCCGGCGTAATAATCAAGGAACTTTGCTGCCGTACCATGAGTGCAGCAGAAGCAATGATATTATGCAGCGTCTCTCACAAATGTCTCTGTGGTTGCAAGGCACTCTCCCTGTGCAAGCAGGGGGTCACAGGCGCTGCGTAATATCATTGCGCCTGCTGCACCCATGGTACAGCAGCAAAGTTCCTTTATTATTATGCCGGAATGAGAGTAACTTTTCATTTTCTGTCGGTCTTAGTACACAATGTAACTACAGATGCTAACGGTCCAATCAGATTCAATGAACTATGCTAAGCTATGCTAAAAGTGGTATACCGCCAGACCCCGAGATCGACTGAATGGATTCGAAAATGGTAAAACTCAACTGTTTAACTCTAGGGGAGTTTTAAAATGAGCCTATTTTAAAAAAAAAGTGGAGTGTTCCTTTAAGCAATAAAAACAAAGAAAAGAAAAACAAATGTGATGTTTATCTAAAGTCATTTTTGTTTATTAGTATTGTTGAATTGGATAATCAGAGGTCAGCACCAAAAACATCGCTTAATAAAGTGACATTAAATGCATAAAGTATATTTCTATTATTTAACATTAATTATTGCAGGTTTGCGAAATATTCTGAGTTTGCATTTGACTTTTTATTAATTTTGAGGAATACGGAATCTGTTTTTTGTGCAAGTGAGATGAGTAAATGTATGCTCACATTTAGTCTAAATCTACAATAATAACCATCATGTTTACACAGTGCACACAAAGCTTACCATCGATTTCGCTCAACATGGGAACAGAAGAGGTGTCAGTAAATGAGAAAACAAAGTAACTTGCGTTACTTATTTGAGAAAGTAACTCAGCTATTTTGTTGTAAATATAAAAGTAATGCGTTACTTTACTAATTACTTGAAAAAAGTAATCTGATTACGTAACTCACATTACTTGTAATGCATCACCCCAAAACTCTCACAACTCAAGAATGCTATGAAGCTATATATTATTGTTAATATGAGAGGGTTCTGCGACCATAAGAATAACTGAAGAGGCTTTATTTTAGAGGTTGTGTAACACACTGAATCCACACCAGCAGAGACGGACAGAGAAAAGAGAGAGAGAGAGAGGAATTTTAGTCTCTGAGGTTATTTTTAACCCTGAACAGGAACTGCTGTGTTGACTCCCCAAACACACACACACACCTGACATTGCCGGAAACACACTAACACACACAGAGTTTCTGCAGAGACAGTCACATGATCTGTGAGGGTCTGATGATTATTATCGCGACTCTCTTCAGGGGTCAATCCCAGTGATGAAGGTCTGCGAAGATGAAAAAAATCATGTTATTAGATACTTGATCTTCGTTTTTGGTGCTTTTATGTGGTTTAAAATGTGTAAGTACATTTTCATAAAGTCTTATGCCTATTTTAAGACTGTTTTATTCTTATGCTACACACTTTCCTCACACCTTGAATGAATGTGAGTGTAAAGAAAAATGGTGTAGAAACAATTTTCCTAATTAAGTGTCTAGCAAATTTCACAATTACAAAAAAATACAAATCTCGAAGTAGAACGGAACGGTGCTATATTGGTGCTAATATCGTGATTTAAGAAACTATACTGGCTGATTTTCAGTTCAAAGGTCATGGTTATCAGTCTATCGGTTACAGATACAACCTTCCTTTAAACAGTCACACCCTTAATAGTGACCGATCGCTCGCCCACATCTATTATATCCTGTCACACACACACACTCTTCGGCTGATGGTGTCACAGAGAGCCGCCTTGTTCTGCCTCCTTCCCGTCTTTCCACCGGTAGCCCGCAAAAATCCCAGAAATCCCTGTTATTTCCGCACCTGTGTTTGTTTGGCAGGCGCGTGAGCGCGTCAAGAGCCGCGTAAACACAAGAAACGCCTCAGAACTGAAGCCGTGTGTTCACGGGACAGACCTCAGCTCTGTTCACACACTCATCGGGAGATGGACAACATCACAGCGCCATCTGCTGGTCCACAGAGATCCTGCACACCCGCTCAGGTTTGTGAAAGTAATTCGACATGATAGGCCAGTGTTTAATCGTCTAAATCAGTGGTCGCCAACCCGTCGATCGCGATCGCTGGTAGATCTTTATCACTGTCCCAGTGACTCCCGAAAATAACAGAAATATAAGTACAAAAATACACTACATTTCAATGTCTGTAGTGTATTTTTGCAGTTATTTTTTACTACTGTGACAGACAGTGATAAAAGAATCAGATATCTGAATTAAAATTTACCCAAAAAATGAAAATAATGTCATTTATTACTCATCCTCATGTCGTTCCACACCATAAGACCTTTGTTCATCTTCAGAACGCAAATTAAGATATGTTTGTAGAAATCCGACAGTAGCCCCTCACTGCAGAACACTCGAGATCCAGGGGGCGGAGTCGGGTAGATTAAGGTATATGTAAAGTGGGAGGAGTTGGATCTAGATCCCCTGGATCTTGTGTTCTGCAGTAAGGACCATCTTAAATCCGATGGCTCCGTGAGGCCTGCATAGACAGCAATGACATTTCCTCTCTCAAGATCCATTAATGTACTAAAAACATATTTAAATCAGTTCATGTGAGTACAGTGGTTCATATTAATATTATAAAGCAACTAGAATAGTTTTGGTGCACCAAAAGTGATGGCCGATTTCAAACACTGCTTCAGGAAGCTTCGGAGCATTATGAATCAGCATGTCGAATCAGTGGTTCGGAGCGCCAAAGTCACGTGATTTCAGCAGTTTGGCAGTTTGACACGCGATCTGAATCATGATTCGTCACACTGATTCATTATGCTCCGAATCTTCCTGAAGCAGTGTTTTGAAATCGGCCATCACTATATAAGTCGATTTTGTTTTTTGGCACACCAAAAATATTCTCATCGCTTTATAATTAATACTGAACCACTGTACTCACATGAACTGATTTGTTTTAGTACCTTTATGGATCTTGAGAGAGGAAATGTCATTGCTGTCTATGCAGGCCTCACTGAGCCATTGGATTTCAACAAAAATATCTTAATTTGTGTTCCGAAGATTAACCAAGGTCTTACGGATGTGAAACGGCATGAGGGTGAGTAATAAATGACAGAATTTTCATTTTTGGGTGAACTAACCCTTTAAGGATCAGAATCTGAATTGGCCATGAAAAAATACTAAATACATTATGCGCTATCTTTTTCTATCAATTCTTCAATAGGTAGATCTTGTCTTTCATAACGGTCGAGGTCAGGGATCTTGGGCTTAAAAGTTTGGTGACCACTGGTCTAAATCAACTTTACAATTGACCATTGAAACCTCACACATAGATTCATTTGAAAAGTTAGAGGGTGAAAATAAAGTTTAAATATGGGTATAGGCTATTATACTGCTAATTTATCGAGTCAAACATAGCCTACAGTCGAAGACATTACTTGAATTCTTTGTGAAAAAATGCGTTAGACTAATCCTTACGAAAATTAATCATGGTTTTACTACAAATAAAACTACACTAACCAGTCCATGGTATTTGTAGTAAAACTGCGGTTATACAAATGGTAATCAATCTGCCAAAAAATGGTTAGCCTATACCTTTACTATAATAAAACTATGGTTAAGCACTTACTCTTTCAAAAAAGAATGAGAATATATGAATTCGGATGAAGCCATGTAAAGGAAATCCTGATATTCCTGTCTGATCTGTTTAAACACACCCAAAATCATAAACTGCACCCTCTTACAACACTCACCAGGAAGAGACTGACTTATTTCTCCTTTCTGTCACACTGACTCGCTTCTTTCACGGAAAAAGCACAACAGAATCAGCGATCAATGAAGATCAACAAGAAATAATTTCAAGGATTTAAAACATTTGTTTCATAACAGACAGCAGATCTTTGTGATTCTCCTGGTTACTCATTTTTGAAACCTTTATTTTGAAACCTTCATTCAGAAAGTGAAAGTAAGTTTAGATTTCTGGAGCTCAAACAGTGAAAATGGCTTCACTGTCTGAAGATGATTTTTCTTGTCCCGTGTGTCATGAAATCTTCAATGCTCCTGTTCTTCTGTCATGTAGTCACAGTTTCTGTAAAGAGTGTCTTCAACAGTTCTGGAGAACCAAAGAAATTCAGGAGTGTCCTGTCTGCAGGAGAAGATCCTCAAGAGATGATCCTCCTCTTAATCTGGTGTTAAAAAACTTGTGTGAGTCGTTCCTGAAGGAGAGAAATAAGAGGCGTTCATCAGGATCTGAGGAGATCTGCAGTTTACACAGTGAGAAACTCAAACTCTTCTGTCTGGAGGACAAACAGCCTGTGTGTTTAGTGTGCTTTACTTCACAACAACATGAAAATCATAAATTCAGACCCATCAGTGAAGTTGTTCCATCATATAAGGTAAGATGGATTTACAGATGATGATAAACGTATTTATTACTGACAAGATCATATTGCAGAAATCTCTGGTGTCTTATAGACTTTCTCTTTAAATTGCAGGAGGAGGTCAATACAGCACTGAAGTCCTTACAAGAGAAACTGAAACACAATGAAAACATTAAAGGAGAGTTTGAGAAAACAGTTCAACACATCAAGGTGAGGACTGATACTTTTGACATATTCACAAGTTTGATTAGAACAGCTGAAGTGATTTATCTGACATAATTACATGTTCCTTTATTATCTGAAACACACACACAATTCAGCAGTGGGCAGGACTAATGCACCAGCACTAATCCCGTTGGCTAGCGCTGACCTTCTGTTTAGCACATTTAAGCTAAATGGACTAGTTGCACGTGGCTGCCATTTTGGATTTTTGATTAGTGAGTGTACATATATACTTCCGGTTTCGCTTTATGCCGGTGCAGAGTGCCGGGGAAAGCCAAAAATGATCTCTTATAGTTGTTTGTAGAATCTGTTATATCACTTAAAAACTACTAAGATAGTACAATCACATGAGCCAATGGCATTTAAATGCATGCATGGGTTAGAATAGATTAACAAACTCATGGTGCTTATGCAAATACAATGACAATATGCCTGTAATACAACTACGATTAGAGTTGTCTGCATGCCTTGTGAACATTCATGTTTGCCCTGTGATGAATTTATTTCCATATTTCTCAATTCTGAGCATATATTTTCACTTACCTACATCAATTGCTCCATCAATATGATCACATAGCTACTTTACGATTTTATCAATTATCTTTTTAGATAAAAACGAAAAAAGATTTCGATTAATTTACATTTTTAACAGTAGCACAAATTAAAAATGTAATATAGGTAGCCTACGTTTTTTTACCCGTTGTAAAATACGTTTTCTGTTGCTTAGACAAGACTTATGCAACAGATGCTCTTTACTCGTCTCACTTGAACTAAATAAATGCAGTAAAACAAACACTGAAAATTATGCATTTTAATTACATTGGCTACTAATAATACAGTTAGCGATACAAGTAAAGTTACTAAAGCATGCACTAAGTCCATATCATATTCCCATGTTTATTTATCTCTGATGAGGATTGATGCTTCGGTTGACAATAGCAAACATTAAGTTAGATCTTCATGATGGTCCAGTGTTGTTCCATGCAGAAAGAGAAGGCAGTTTTTGAGCCATTACCCAGCTGTCAAAACAAAATCAGGAGATACTTGAGCATTTCGCATGGATAAAGAGATCCCTGTGGATCACTGCTGAGCCTGAACCGCATAATCAACAGGATAAAGATTAAAAGTCAAAGATCATGTATCTCTGTGTATCTTGTTGAGTTTCCACACAGCGGTAACGTTACACAATAATATAACAAGGATTTCTTTTGTCTCTGATAGACCACCATCTTCTCTTTAATTAAAAAAAAATCTATTATATCTAACCAAGTTTCATTTAAGTTTCTTCCAGCACCAAATGCAAGCATCACTAAGACTAGAAGGGCACGAGCGGAAGTAACCATGCGCACAGTTGCATCGCCGCAGCTCACCGGCACCATCTTGTGCACCTAGGTCAGGGCTGGGCAAACTCGGTCCTGGAGGGCCGCTGTCCCGGCAGAGTTTAGCTGAAACCCTGATAAAACTCACCTGCGTGTAATCCTGAAGACCTTGATTAGCTGGTTCAGGTGTGTTTGATTAGGGTTGGAGCAAAACTCTCCAGGAACAGCGGCCCTCCAGGACCGAGTTTGCCCAGCCCTGACCTACACTCTAAAAAATGCTGGGTTAAAAACAACCCAAGTTGGGTTGAAAATGGACAAACCCAGCAATTGGGTTGTTTTAACCCAGCGGTAGGGTTAAATGTTTGCCCAACCTGCTGGGTAGTTTTATTTAACTCAACTATTGTTTAAAAATTACTGTATTGCTTAATTAAAATTAACCCAAAGTATGTTGGAAATGAACATTTATTAATGTTCAATGAATAATTATTAAACAATAAACATTTATTAAATTGCTTATTAATAAATTTATATTAATAAACTATTAAACTATTAAATTTATATTAATAAAATATTAAAGCTTATTAATAAACATTCACCTTTTGTCTATTATTGTTGCCTCTAATTGCATCTGGTTTTTAATTTCCCAACTATTTTGGGTTCATTTTAAGCTAGCCATATAGCAATTTTTAAATAATAGTTGGTTTAAATAAAACTACCCAGCAGGTTAGGCAAACATTTAACCCAACCGCTGGGTTTGTCCATTTTCAACCCAACTTGGGTTGTTTTTAACCCAGCATTTTTTAGAGTGTAGTCCATAGTTTTGGTTAATGCAGATATTGTGATTATTATTCATGAGCACAACAACCTGTTAGTGTGACAGACACTGATCTGCTGACATTATGCTTCTACCTGAGGATTTGATTGATAATGTGTATTTCACACTACAGACACAGAACATCTACTACTACAGTACTAGTGCTTCAGAAAGTTAAAGTTGTTGTTAACTAACCCTGATTTAGCCTCTCACTCTTCATGCTGCTCCAGAATCAGTTGTGTCTTTGAGATGATTGAAGTGAATGTGGTTTGATTTCAGTCTCAAGTTGAGCACACAGGGCATCAGATTAAACAGCAGTTTGAGAAACTTCATCAGTTTCTCAGAGATGAAGAAGAAGCTACAATCACTGCACTGAGGGACGAAGAGGAGCAGAAGAAGCAGATGATGAAGGAGAAGCTGGAGGAGATGAACAGACACATCTCAGCTCTTTCACACACAATCAAAGACATGGAGGAGATGATGAAAGACAATGACGTCTGCTTTCTGAAGGTCTGATTTCACATCATTGATTGATTGATTGATTAATGATTGATTGAGTTCTTGATGATTAATGGTGTGTTTGTTCTGCAGAAGTTTCCAGTCTCAATGGAAAGGTGAGTGATCTGCTGGTGTCTCTGGTCTCTCTGGTTCTGATCCAAAGCCACTGCAGTTCTGAATCCTGAATGTTCTTCCAGAGTCCAGATCTCACAGCCGGATCCACAGATGGCTTCTGGAGCTTTGATTCATGTGTCACGTTACTTGGGCAACCTGCAGTTCAGAGTCTGGAAGAAGATGCAGGACATCGTCCAAAACAGTGAGTCTGGAGAAGATCTGTGCTCTTACACACACACTGGAAATCACACATGATTTCAGCATTAAGTTTGAATAACCAGATCAGCTACTACACCAAAATGAGCCATAAACACAAGAACAATTTTAATCCACATAATATTTACAGTTACAGTGACACAGCAGATTTCTACAGTTCAGTTTGATTGACTCTGTCATTGTCAGTTTCTGCAGACATGGGATGCATTTTTTTCTTAAGTACAACTGACAGTGATCAGAGTAAAACATCTGATGTGTTTGATCAACAGGACGAGTGTCATAATTCATAATAATCTGTGTACGGTTCACTTTTGATCATTATATGAACATCAGAATAAAAGCAGATGTTGATTGTGTCTCATCAGCTCCTGTGATCCTGGATCCAAACACGGCTCATCCATCTCTCGTCCTGTCTGATGATCTGACCAGTGTGAGATGGAGAGAGAACAAACATTTGCTTCCTGATAATCCAGAGAGATTTGACAAGTATTCCTGTGTTCTGGGTTCAGAGGGTTTTAACTCAGGAACACACTGCTGGGATGTGGAGGTTAAAGGGAATTTACCCTGGAGTCTTGGAGTAACTACAGCATCAAACCAGAGGAAGGGATATGATTTCTATATAACTGATGTCTGGGAGGTGGAGAATCATGAGTCATATGCCCCACTAATCTCAAATTACACCAATGGTTTTCATGTTAAACAGAAGATTGATCGTGTGAGAGTTGATCTGGACTATGAAAGAGGAACAGTGTCATTCTCTGATCCTGTAACTAACACACATCTACACACATTCACAACCACCTTCACTGACACACTCTTTCCATTTTTTTATAGTCTTTTCACTCTGAGGATCTTACCTATTAATAGTTAGTAAACGTGATCAGTCTTCTTTCTCACTGTATTGTGTTGACAGGTGGATGTGAATGGAAAACCGAGATTTCTCAGGCTGGATGAATAAAAAGACAATTAATCTCTCCTCAGCTGCACTTTGAAAAAAATATGCCAAAAAAAAAAAAAAACTTCATTCTTTGGCCTTTCCCCAAAATTTCAACATCGACCTGCCAGTCAAAGGGATCATTTTAGCCAAGGAGCTTGCACATACATGGTTAATGAATTACTTACACAATGTCCATTCGTGCTTCATTAAAAGGGTTGTTGATTATGATTTCACTTTTTTAACTTTAGTTAGTGTGTAATTGCCATGCTGTATAGTACGCGATCTTACTTTATTAATGACAACGTTTCTACTGCGTCTATTAAACCTTTGACAAAATCATACCGGAACGTTCAATTATGGTTTTGAGTCTGTTACAAATATTAAAATTAACAAAGAAGTATTGAGATAAAAGTTTTAAGTTAGTATTTAAACACTGATGTCTACGATAGCGGTTTCTGATAATACATCTTCCACTAGGTAGTGACAAGTGACTGTTAAAAAATTTATGTCATTGAATCATTCATTCAAAAGATGCGTTCAAAACACTGATTCATCCATAATTAATTCAAACATTTTCCAGCAATTAGAGTCCGCAATTTATATTTTGTCAGAACCTCTAGTAAATTAGATGTTATTTTGTTTGGTTGTATATTCAGAATCGTTGGAGAATCATGATCTCTTTTTGAAACCAAAAAATCGTGATTCTCATTTTATCCAGAATCGTGCAGCTCTACTGTATAGTAAAAAAAAAAAAAAAACACTTGAGGGAAGCAGGACTTCAGAGTCACAGAAATTGTATGTGAATACCTGAACAGAATTCTCAAATCAATCAGAAACCATGGTGACAAACAAGCAGGGCACAGAGTTGTTTTTGCTCACACCCAAATAGAGGCAAATTTGACGAGGTATAATAAATGATCTGTGGGGTATTTTGATCTGAAACTTCACAGACACATTCTGGAGACACCAGAGACTTATATTACATCTTGTGAAAGGGGCATAATAGGTCTCCTTTCAGATTTAATTGCATTTTTAACACAAATAATACATGGTAATTACAAGGAACAAAACTCATATTCAATTTTTTTAGTCAGCGCTTCAACATAACCTCTCCTCAGCCACGCTTCCCATGAACTAAGAAGGAAAGCAACCAGAACAAAATGTACCATATTTAACAACACACCAACAACTGAAAATTGAACATATAACTTTAGAAATGAAATAAATTTAAATAAATATTTTTTTTAAAAATTCAAAAAAGGGAGAGATTTTGAGTGAAATTAATAAATGAATATAACACTGATTACATTCACCTCCCCTAATTTCACCAGAATTCTGCATGTTTCCTAAAGAATCACAATGAAAAAGAATCACAATAAAAAAATAAAAGTTACAGCATTGTGTCACGATCACCAGTTGGAGTGCCCAAGATATCCATCAGGGGGCACTCTTCCACCACCATGAACTGCATTTCCCAGAATCCTTTGCCCAGACTCATTATCCCTGATTAGTTTCAGCTGTTTCTCATTTACCCTTGTTAACTCTGTCTATATAACACTGCTGGGATGTGGAGGTTAAAGAGAGTATATTCTGGAGTCTTGGAGTAACTACAGCATCAAACCAGAGGAATGGATGTGATTTCTTTAATTCTGGTGTCTGGAGTGTGCAGTATGAGTCATCTCACCTTACCTCACTAGTCCTGCCCTGCACTGGTTTTCTTGTTAAACAGTATCTTGATCGTGTGAGAGTTGATCTGGACTATGACAGAGGAACGGTGTCATTCTCTGATCCTGTAACTAACACACATCTACACACATTCACAACCACCTTCACTGACACACTCGTTCCTTTCTTCTTTTGTGGTTGGTTTTCCTCTCTGATCTCTCACTGATCATGTTTCCAGTATTTGTATTTATGCTCTTAAAGGGATAGTGCACCCCAAAATGAAAATCCTGTCATCATTTACTCTCCCTCATGTTGATCTAAACCTGTATGAGTTTCTTTCTTCTGTTGAACACAAAAGAAGATACTTTGAAGAATGTTGGTAATCAAACAGTATCTGATCCTCTTTGACTAACATTATATTGAAAAAAGAAAAAAAAAAAATCTTCAAACCAGTACTTTTCCTTTTCAATCCTAAAAACACACCCTAGGTTTGTCACAGACAGGCTCCAACGTCCACCAGTCACAGCGCACTCCCTCTCCTGAGTACTGATCACTCACACCTGCATCTCATCAGCACTCTAATCAACTGGCACATAAAAGACACACACACAGTCATCGTCTGGTCTCATTTGCAACAAGGACTATTCCTGTATGCTTACCTCAAGGACTTCCATTACTACTTACCTGTCTCCAGCGATTCCTAGTTACCTTGTGTGTCTCCTAGGTGTGTGAGTGTCTTCAGCAAGGATGTGCTAGAAGTGTAAAAAATGTTTAGAGAACTGTATATTTTTAAATGAATAAATATATATATATATATATATATATATATATATATATATATATATATATATATATATATATTTTTTTTAACAAATAAATAGATTTGATTGAATAATAAACATTAAATTAAAATGAGTAAATTAAAAAAAAAAAAAAATTGGTTATGGGGTTCTCTAAATGTTTAGAGAAAAAGTGCAACAATTTAAAAGTATTAAGAATATAAAAAAACATTACTTTTAATTGAATAAATAACATATTAAAAAAAATGAATACAATTTTATTAAAATAAATAGTGCTGTCACTCTAATGCTGTTGAGTCATTTTATTGGCTTGATTTGTATATTTTTACCCTAATGCTGGAAAACTGATCGGGTGTGAATAAAAAAAAAAAAATGTGTTCGCTCCAAATAATAAAATGAATTATTTAATGTGATGGTTTGCATTCATATTTATGTTATGACAACTACAGATTAAGTCATAATCAGGGTATCTTCCGTTCATTCATGTTTTGATTTGATATTTAAATCAGAAAAATTAGAAAACCACACTTTTTTTCGTTTTTCATTTTTAAAATGAAATCGAAAAGACAAAAAATTGGCTTGATTTTTCTTTTTTCATTCTGGGGTTGGAAACAATAAGCACTTTGAATATTCGATCTCTACATGTGGGCGGGAATGAAACACCTCTTTCCGCTGATTGGTCAACCAGACGTCAAACCATGTCGTCATCAGTTGTTCGTCGGTTCAGATCAACAGAATAAAAGTCCCTCGCTCTACAGCTGTACGGATTCTTAACGCGCTTATTCTACATTTTATCTCTTTCTATTGAAATATTAATTTAATTTGCAGCTGCACACAATTACCCCCAGTCTACAATGTTGGCACAAATAATGCCTGTTTTATTGAAGTGACCAACTATAAAAATCTAGCGAAGCTGCTCGACGCACTGGGCAGTGAATGTATTGAATTAAAAAGTGCAAATCTATAGCCTATCGATGTAAATATGCAGCACTCATAACTTATGTTTTAGAAAATACCGAGTTTTGGACATGGGATAAATTTGAAATATAACAGATATGAAAATATATTACATGTTATTAGTTCATCAAAGCGGTGCTATAGAGAGATGGACTTAAAATGCGAATTGGATGATTTGATGACGGAGGTGAACTCGTTTATGCCAATTTGAAACAGGCTATCACACATTTTAAAAAAGTAAAATAAATAAAGGGAAAAATGTTAAAACAGTGTAAAAAATAACCATTATAGTGCTCTCTTAAGAAGATATCAATTATATTTTATCAATATTAGGCTATATATCAAAAAAACCCTGAAATAACACTAACAATAATCAGATAAAGAGTATTTTTTATAGCCTATTTATTGTCATCTGTCTGTGTCAGAAATTAACTGTAATTGATTTGATTAATTGATTTTCAGGGGATTTTAGGATTTTTTCCTAATCTTATTAAATATGTATGCTTTCTTTAATGTTAAGTCCTTAAATTTAGTCATTTAAATTACAATATTATGAAGCTATAGCCTAGGTTATCAATTAAATCAGTATCAACCAAAGGCTTGCAAAGGTGTCAAAGAAGCACCACCTGAAGTTGCTTTTAGATTTATGAGTTGTTAGATTGCTCAGAGAGGGCAGTATATGTGTAGGAATTACAATTGCATACTGTAATGCGATTAATGTTTTAAACATAATTTTGAATACAGAAAATTTTAAATGACAAAATGAAACGATAATTGGATTATGAAATTAATGTCACCAGTAGGTGTCAGCAATTCATTGTGTTAATGATTGAGTCATTTATTTAAGCGATTCGTTCAAAACGCTGATTCATTCAAGAATATATCAATTGGAGCTCTATAATCTTTTGGGCCTTTGAATCACTCAGTCAACTGATTTGTTCAAAGACTCTGATTCATTCAGGAATGAAACACTGCTCTGTGAACTACGAGTCAGTCATACAACGGTTCTGGGGTGAGTTTCCCGAAAGCATCGTTGGTGAACCATGGTCGTAAGTCCCATTGAACTCTATTGGTAACGACCGAACTTGCGACCATAGTTCGCTTCGGGAAACGCACCCCTGATCTGCATTGGAAGTTTAGTTGGCAGAGAAAATAAAACACCGTTTTGTGTGACATTCATTAATACTCAATATTAATGAAATAAACTCAGAATATTGCCTTAAACAAAAGTTATAACTTTAAGAAAAGGGAATAGAAAAATGCATGTTGCCTATTATATATATGAAACAGAAGGATAACTGAATATTTGACATTTGACGTCCTACACTTCTCTATGATAAAAAAAAAAAAACAGAATAGGCCTAATAGATATGCTGTGACTGTAAAATACAGATATTATATATATATATATATATATATATATATATATATATATATATATATATATATATATATAATTTAATTATTCATAGTCTATCTATCATTTCAAATCCATCCCATGTTGTCTAAAACAAAAGACATTTCTACACTCAATGTATCAAAGTTGTAGGCTGGGCGTAGTTGTGTGCAGCTGCTAAGTAATTAATATTATGAGATAAACTAATATTTCACGTAATGAATTAATGTCTACACTGAATTAAGCCCTGACTCTGCATCAGAACGATTTGTGTCAAGCTATTCACTAGTCTGGCTATTTGATGAGAAAGAGATTAAATGTAGAATAAACGCGTTAAGAATCCGTACAGCTGTAGAGCGAGGGACTTTTATTCTGTTGATCTGAACCGACGAACAACTGATGACGACATGGTTTGACATCTGGTTGACCAATCAGCGGAAAGAGGCGTTTCATTCCCGCCCACATTTAGAGATCGAATATTCAAACTTGTTATTTGTTTCCAACCCCAGAACGAAAAAAGAAAAATCAAGCCAGTTTTTTGTTTTTTTCGTTTTCATTTTAAAAATGAAAAACAAAAAAAAGTGCGGTTTTCTCATTTTTCTGATTTCAATATTAAATTAAAACATGAATGAACGGAAGATATTAAGTCATGTTCAACCAAAAACTACACTGTTAGATAAACTTATAAAATAAATACTTTCTAAAATAAAACATTAAGTTGATTATTAAAAAAAAATGCTCCAACTACTTGAATAGTATAGCCACGCAACCAATTAATCTGATCTATTTCAGTTAACAAACAACCATCATAGCACATGATAAATGTAACTTGTTTACCATATAAATTTAACGAACAAGATCGTACTTGTACTTGTAACCACTCCTTAAAGGATTAGTCCACTTTTAAACACAAATTATCGCCTTGCACATGCTTCTGCTTTCCGCATTCTTCAAAAAGTTTACGCTGTATATGTCCTACACCTTTCCTATTCTACTTACAGAAAGAATGCGGTGCCAGTTCCTTTTTTTCTGTAAGTAGAATAGGGAAGATGTAGGACATACGGCGTAAGCGTTTTGAAGAATACAGAAAGCGGAAGCACGTGCAAGGCGATCATTTGTGTTTATAAAGCATATACAGTTGTATTTTTTTCAGACATGACCGATCGTTTCTCTTGATAAGACTCTTATTCCTCGTCTGGTATCATTTAAAGCCCTTTGAAGCTGCACTGAAACTGTAATTTTGACCTTCAACCGTTTGGAGGCCATTGAAGTCCATTATATGGAGAGAAATGTTTTCATCAAAAACCTTAATTTCTTTTCGACTGAAGAGAGAAAGATGACATGGATGACATGGGGATGAGTAAATTATCAGCAAAATTTTATTTGAAAGTGAACTTATCCTTTAAACCCGAGCTGGCCAAGGTATTCGGTGGGCCAAAAAATCCTGACTGTTGGCGCTGAGAAAGACCAGACAAGCCCAGAAAGTGGCAGTGGAAACACGACTGGCCCTGGCACGCATTTGCATGCCCACTTTAGCCCCGAGAGTGGAAACGCGGCTATTGACATATTTTCCTTGAAGTTTGCAAAGACAGTTGATATCAATCGCCTTTGCATTCTATCTGCAAAAAACTGAATACTGGAAAAGTGGAGATCTGCAATGTAACTATTATCTGAACTTTTACTATTTGTACTTGCAATAATAATATATTCATCACTTTTTTGTTGTGTTAATTGTTGTGTAAAAACATCACTTAACTCCTGTGATCATATGAGGAAGAAGACATGGAAAGCAATATATAGAGGATGAATATATTATATATGTTTTAATGCACATAGTTTAATTAAACTTCCACAACTGAATTCTTAGTTGCATCTGGGTATCTTGATTTGAGGTTAAACAAAGAAAAACAAGTTTTTCATTCGCCCTTTGGCTTTTCTGTATGAAGCCCCATCAGTCTGAGAGAGAAACAGAATAAACAAACAAAAACAACGGCATTTAGAAACTAACAGATTAGTGATTCTCAATGGGTGGATCACAAGTCTGTCCTGATGGGGTCACAGACAGCAGTAAAACATACTAAACATGATTTATAAAATGCAACTGACCAGGAGACATACAGACAAGGCTTAATCTAGTCCTAGACTAAAATGCATGTTTGAGTTGTTTTAACTGAAAGCAACTTGCACTGATATATCTTAAAATATGTCAGAGCCATGGGTTTGTCTCAAGATGGTCATCAGTAATGTTTTTTTTTCTAGGGTATGTTTATAAAAGCTACTTAAATACCCTAATTGAACTAAGGTCTAATCCTGGTTTAGTCTAAACCCTGTCTGTGAAACCGGGCCATAAAGTTATTGGTGAATTGTTATCTGCAGACACACAGAAACCACTGAAATGTTCACATTCAGACTATCATGTTAATTATTTTGTATATATTGTTGGATAGTTACAGTGCATTGGATTTTAAGGGGATTTTTGTTGACTTATTTGCTTGGCTCATAAAAATGTTAAAGGTGCCATCGAACGTTTTTTATATAAGTTTAATATATATATTTAATATAAGTCTTAGGTGTCCCCTGAATGTGTCTGTGAAGTTTCAGCTCAAAATACCCCATAGATTTTTTTAAATAAATTTTTTTAGCTGCCTATTTTGGGGCATCATTAACTATGCACCGATTCAGGGGCTGCTGGCCCTTTATATCTCATGCTCCCTGCCCATCGAGCTCGTGACTCTATAATACAGTGCATTTACAAAGTTCACACAGCTAATATAACCCTCAAATGGATCTTTACAAGATGTTCGTCATGTATGCTGCATGCATGCTTCGGGTCATGTGAGTATAGTATTTATTTGAATGTTTACATTTGATTCTGAATGAGTTTGATAGTGCTTCGTGGCTAAAGCTAACATTACACACTGTTGGAGAGATTTATAAAGAATGAATTTGTGTTTATGAATTATACAGACTGCAAGTGTTAAAAAAGGAAAATAGCGACGGCTCTTGTCTCCGTGAATACAGTAATAAACGATGGTAACTTTAACCAACAGTAACTTCCTTCTTTAATGACGTCACTAAAACAGTTTTTTGACTAACCTCCGCCCACAGGAATACACAAGAGTTGCGTTTGTAGAGTGTGTTTGTCGCCATGTCGTCGAAACGCTGTTATTTTCATCCCGCAGTCCAATCACCGGGTCTGATTCCGGCTCAAATTGATAGGGTAAAATTAAAGACAATAACACTGAGCGCGTGCATCTCCACGTTATGGTAAGAGGCGTGACTTTTCCGGGCACGGTGCGCTCAGAGCTGTCGAATCACAACACAGGAACCGCTGGCACAATCAGAACTCGTTACGTATTTCTGAAGGAGGGACTTCATAGAACAAGGAAGTCATCAGCCCGTTTTTATGACAGTGGAAACAGCGGTATACAGATAAGTAAATTATGTGAAAAATACTGTTTTTTTTACACGCGAAACATGAACACATGTTATATTGCACACTATAAACACAATCAAAGCTTCAAAAAACCACGAAAAACGGGACCTTTAAGGTTTTATCATGGTATTCAATTATATAAGAAATAAAGGTTGAAAATATAAACCAACTTCAGTATTGTCCTTTTAATAACAACTTTATTTTAAATAATAAAGAGTACCTCAAACATTTAAATACAAATAAATATAAATAAAACAACACAGTAATGATGTATAAAGTGAACAATTGTATCAAACAGAAAGTGCAAACTGCAAAAGAACAACTTCTGTGTTCTGTTAATTGCTTTTAAACATATTTAAAAGAACTATAAAGTGTCAACAATAAACAATGTACCAATTCCTGGTATCTTTTGGGTATTTCTTCTGAGCTGTTATGTTTTAGTCCTTCAGATTAAAGTGCAAAAATGTGAGCATTCACTTTTTCTGGCTTGAGCTTGTGTCCACTGGCACTAAATAACCTCTCGGAAGGAACACTTGTAGCGGGTATGCAGAGAAACTTCTGAGCAACGGTAGCTAGATGAGGTAGCTCTTCAGCATGCAGACTCCACCACTGCAATGGATCTGCCTCTGATTTTATTACCGGCACAGAGGGTGGCCAAGCTTTGGCGCTGTTTTTCAGAGGTGGGGATGGGGGAGGTTCTGCTGGTTTGCTCTGTCTTGGCTGCTCCCTCACTCAGTGATAGAGTTGTCATCTCTGTCAGTTTTGAGGCTTCCTCAGTGCAGAAGTTGACTGTGGCTTCAAGGTCATCAGAAAAGCTTCCATTAAACCGTGGATCAACAAAGCTTATCAAGTCCATCACCTTCTTTGCATCATCGCTGTACCTGGACTCGAGATCTGTCTTCATCAACCTCTTCAGGTCTTTGGTAAGGGCACTGTCTTCATTTGTCTCATGAAGAATGTCTGAAATGATGTGACTTAACACCGGCTTCAGGGCTGACAGGCTTATTCTGGTCTCTGAAGCCAAAGCGTCGGTGAAAACACTGAGTGGATCAAGTATTTTTAAGACTTGTTCAATGACTGCAACGTCTGCATCCTTTGGCATCAAATGCCATTCCCTCTCCCAGTAGCCAGTATAGCACAAACTGCCTGCTGTTGTTTAATAAACCTCTGCAGCATTTTCTGAGTCGATCCCTATCGAGTGACTACATCATGGATGAGTTATTTGTTTATTTCTGAGCTCTCTTCTTCTCTTCCAGGTTCTTGAAAATCCCTGCACCAAATGTCGACAAACTCGGATTGCTGTGTCCACCCTCTGATTTTTCAGAGCTTTAGAAATGGCAAGATTCAAGTTGTGGCCAAAACATCCAAACCACTGGCAGGGGAAGGTGGTGTCACTCTCAAAGGCTTTTTTCATGTTTGTAGCATTATCAGTTGTCACATTGATAAGACGCTCTTTGTTGAAGCCCCACTCTTGAAACATGTTATCAAAAAATTCTCTGATAGTGTCAGCAGTGTGGTCTTCTGGAAAGAACTGCGTTTCCAGGCAATTTGATTGAAGTTTCCAGTCTAAGAGATAGTGGATGGTGAAGCTGATGTATGGATGTCCGCTTCCTCCACTGCTGGTCCACAGGTCAGTGGTTGCTGCATACCATTTTCCCTGGGATATACGGTTGCCAACTTCCTCTTTTAGACTGTTGTACATTCTGGGTAATTCTGTTTTTGAGAAAAACTTCTCTGAGGGAATTTTGTAAAGTGGAACTGTGGTCTTCATCAGTTTCTGAAATCCTGGTTTTGCTACAGTGTGAATTGGTATAATGTCCTTAGCAATGTAATATGCTATGGTATGATTGATTTCTTTGGCCCGGTGAGATGAGGGCCCATATGAAGCCTGACGCTGGAATGCCTCTTTGACTGTTGGCTGAACAATAGCTTCAGCTGAAGATGAAGCAGCACTGCTAGATGCATGTCTACTCTATAAATAGAGAAAGACAGGAAAAATAAAGAAAATAGAGAAGAAAAACATTAATCTATAACATTGTAATACATTTTAACATGTCTTGACATTGAAATGTGCATCTTGACAGAGTTGTCTGTACAACACTAGTACTACAATTCATAGTATTATCATTATTATTATTATAATTATTGTATGAATAGCAAGCCAAGCCAGTGTTAACTAATATAGCTAATGTTAGCTAAACATTTTTAAAGTGTATGTTCGCTCGCACTTTGTGACAGTGTACGGCTTTATTGCATTCCATCAACGTATAATTAAAATAAATTATTCTGGCACTCTGTCATTTTTTAATTACTAAGCTTACTTTTAGCTGTTTATTGTACTTAAGCTGGTAAAATACATGACACAAACTTTAGCATTAGCTAGCCTAGTGGAGCTCTATAGCCAACTCTTCAACTACATTGAAACAAGCTAACATTACATGTAATTGAAAATAGTTCATGTAACTTTGGCATCTTGTCATTCAACTAAGTGTTTTTAGGTGGTATTCAACACGGAAATGAGACAAAGTTTTATAAACTCATCTCTCTGAATTGGACTGGATGGTTGTCACGGAGATAAGAGAACATGTTAGACGTGTTCCCGTGTTTCGCTGCCACTTTCTGTGCACATGTCTTATACAAAGGGAAACTGTCTTCAACTAGCAATCCCTCTGCATTTTTTTGGAACCCAAAATGTTTCCAAACCTCTGACTTCACTCTTTTAGAAGGGGGATAAAATGTTGGCAGCGTTCCTCCTTCCGCCATGCTTCCTTTCCATGCTGGTTTGGTTTACATCGGAGTGTGCACGCGTCAGCACACACACACACACACACACACACACACACACACACACACACACACACACACACACACACACACACACACTGTAACGCTTTGGCCCAGATAACCCCAGTTAAATCGATAGAATGAAAGAGCTTGCAGGCGAAAAAGTCTGTATTCCACTCGTTTAATGGCAGGTACACAGGAACGCGCTCCTCTCATACATGAGAGATTGACTCTTTCTTAGCGTTACAAATAAAAATAAAGCAATACTATAACAAAAATTGGAGAGCACATACATCTATCGTGGTTCTCATCACACAGTCACGTAGTTATTCTACGTCATCACCGCATAGCGCGCGTTAAGTGAAGTGATCAGTCTCTTAAAGGGCACAGCACACCATAATGTGATGCATGTAAACACACAGTTTTGGCTGTTACAACACACATACATACTGCATCTCCACGTGGGGAATGAGATTGTTTAGATCAGAGTGCGCATGCTTACACAGCATACACGCAACGTACTTTTATCCTGTTGATGAAAATTAAACTAATGCGCATTCTAAAAATCTAAATTTGTATCTATATTTTTTCGCTGTATTTTAAAGTGCCCACGGTAACAATTGTCACAGACACGTCAGGTTCCACCATTCACCATCCTCAGCGCACCCAATCTCCAGAGCACCAATCACAATGCACTCAATCACCAGAGCACCAATACCAACGCACTCAATCCCCGGATTACTAATCACCGCCACCTGTTCGTCATCAGCACCATCATCAACAGCTCCATAAAGGACTCACACTCACACACACACCTCGTCCGGTCTCGTTTGCCCTTCACTCACCTGAATGCTTACCTCAAGGACGCCATTGATCTACTTACCCGTCTCCAACGTCTCCCGTGTTCCTTGTGTGCTACTCCGTCTGTGTGTGAGTGTTCCCCGTCTCCAGTGTCAGCATCATCCTTCTCTATACGGACAATAAAAGGACAGTATTACCTCTCTGCTTCCCACTCTTCAGTATCCACCAGTATTAATCACCTGCATTACCATTTGACTCTGTTGAACATCGATAAATGCCTCTGTGCTCCTGCCTCCGTGTCCCTGTACTGTAACAACAATATCGTGCATTCATTACCGTGATTTATCGCATTTCCGAAAACCGGCACAAGTCTACATCCATTATAGGTATAGGCCTACACTACACATGAAAACTGCAGTAACCTGAGTTTTGTTTTTTTTGTTTTGAATAATTGATGCAAGAAAAACCAAGTGTGAAAAAAAAAAAAAAAAAAAATAACACATTTATTTAAATAAATAAACATTGGATTAAAATAAACATAAATAAAATGTTTAGTAAAAATTACTACATAAATACAGTACATACAGTAAATACAGTAGAGATATATTAATTATTCATAGTATAAATTTGGGTATTTATACACGAAACTACGTCTCTTAAATTTTAGTCACAATCATGTTTGGAATCTAAAAGACTGAAAACTCCTGGATTAAACTGTTAGCAACATCCATAATCTATCATTTAAAATAGATTTTATTTCAAGAGATACATTTCCATTTCTAATTAACAAAGAAGGAAAATAATTTTCTTTGAATTTAGTTGGAATTATAAAAAAATCATCATTGGTATTTCAGGGTTTTTTTTTTTTTTTTTTTTTTTGGCTTATGTTAAAAGGATATTTCACCCCAAAAATGAAAATTCTGTCATCATTTACTCACCCTCAAGTTGTTCCAAACCTGTAAAAATGTCTTTGTTCTGTTGAACACCAAGAAAGATATTTTGAAGAAAGTTTGTAACCAGGCCGCTTTGGGGCACCATTGACTTCTATAGTAGGAAAAAAAATACTATGGAAGTCAATGGTGTCTCACAACTGTTCAGATTCCCACATTCTTTAAAATATCTCCCTTTGTGTTCAACATAGCAAAAAAAAATTATACAGGTTTGTAACAAACTGAGGGTGAGTAAATGATGACAGAATTTTAATTTTTGGGGTGAACTATCCCTTTAATGTCATGTTTTAGACTATGATGGTAACAATGTAAAAACAATGAAAAATAAATATGGTAATCATACAGTACCATGGTATAGTAAACATGGTATTTACTTTTAGTAAAGTGAAATGATATTTCTGAATTAAAACATTTTGGAAGCAACAGCATGTGAACAGTTCTGACACCTCTTATATCCGTCTCATCATTGCCTGTGACGAGACCAATGACTGTGTCATCTGTCAACTTTATGATGATGTTGTTTGGCTGGGCAGTGACACAGTCATGTCTGAAGAGATTCAAAAGCATAGGGCCTGAGTACCAGTGTTGGGGGTAACACATTACAAGCAACTTGAGTTACGTAATCAGATTACTTTTTCAAGTAACTAGTAAAGTAACGCATTACTTTTTCAATTTACAACAAAATATCCAAGTTACTTTTTCACATTTATTGACTGACGGCTCTCCTGTCCCCATGTTGAGAGAAATAAAGTGCAGAGGGTGTTGTGTACGCCGTGTAAGCATGATGGTTATTGTAGTTTTAGACTAAATGTGAACATGCATTTACTCATCTTACTTGCACGCACACAATCAGTATTCCTCAAAATGAATAAAAATAGTGAAATGCAATCTTAGAATTTTTGCAAACCTGTAATAATAAACTATATTAAATGACACAAATATACTTTATGTATTTAATCTCAATTATTAACCAGTGTCTTTGCTGCTGACCTTCAATATACCTAATTCAACCATACAAATAAGCAAAAAATACTTAAGATTAGATTTAGAAATAAGAACTAGAACTTCCTTCTCCTGTATCATATTCTTCATTAATCCAGAATGGCAGCACATCTGAAAGGTTTGTTTGAGCTGTGCCCTATACTGTACAGGAGTAAATATGCATTTGCCTGAGGCTTATTGATTTCACTTTTGGTGTGAAAGGGCCTTTTTGCCAAAAATAGAACTTTTTGGTTGTTATTAAAAAACAAACAAGCCCAGCCCCAGTGAGAAAAAGTAACGCAAAAGTAATGTAACGCATTACTTTTCATAAAAAATTAATGAAGTAACGCAATTAGTTACTTTTTTAGGGAGTAACGCAATATTGTAAAGTAACTTTCCCCAACACTGCTGAGTACAGAGTCTTGAGAATCGCCTGTGTTCATTTCGAGGTGCTGGAGGAGTGTTTTCAGAGGTGAACATGTTGGGATCTGCCATTGAGGAAACTCAGTTACTCAGTACAGGAGGATGCAGCCCCAGGTTATACAGCTTGGTTATGAGATTTGAGGGCATGATACTGTTAAATGTCAAACTGTAAACTATAAAAAAATAATCAGTCATAACTGTCTTTATTGTCCAAGTGGGTAAGAATGTTGTGAAGGGTGAATGAAATATCATCCTCTGTGGATTTTGTCCTATACACAAACTGTAGTGGGTCAAAGGATTCTGGTTTGGTGCTCAGGATCTGTTTCTTTAACAAAACACTTGATGAGAACCGCTGTGAGAGTCGCTGATCTGCAGTCATTAAGACAAGAGACTGTCTTTCTGTGGAACAGGAATGATAGTGGAGGACATGAAGCAGAAGGAGCTGCAGTCAGAGTGAGAAAAGATTGAACAATCACATGATCAGAAACTCCACCCTCTTACAACACTTAGCAGGAAGAGACTGACTTGTTATATCTCCTTTCGGTCATACTGACTCAGTGAACAATGAAGAATGAAGAGGAAAAACTTTCAAGAAGGATTTGAAACGTTTGTTCCTGAACAGACAGCAGATGTTTGAGATTCTTGTTGTTTTTCATTTTTTTTTAATACCTTGATTCGGAAAGTTAAAGTTAAGTTGTGATAGCTGGAACAGTGAAAATGGCTTCATTATCTGAAGATGATTTTTCTTGTCCCGTGTGTCGTGATATTTTCAAGGATCCTGTTGTTTTATCATGTAGTCACAGCTTCTGTAAAGAGTGTCTTCAACAGTTCTGGAGAACAAAGGGAACTCAGGAGTGTCCTGTCTGCAGGAAAAGATCCTTAAGAGATGAGCCTCCTCCGTGTAATCTTGTGTTAAAAAACTTGTGTGAGTCGTTCCTGAAGGAGAGAAATAAGAGGCGTTCATCAGGATCTGAGGAGATCTGCAGTTTACACAGTGAGAAACTCAAACTCTTCTGTCTGGAGGACAAACAGCCTGTGTGTTTAGTGTGCAGAGATTCACAACAACACGACAATCATAAATTCAGATCCATCAGTGAAGTGGTTTCACCATATAAGGTAAGATAGATTTATAGATGAGGATAAACACTTGTTTAAGCTTATTTGTTACATTTAACCCTCTACCGCATAGTGTTGCCATGTGGCAACATAATCTTTGTGTTCATTTCCTTGCCACTGTCTCTTTAACAGAACATTCTCGTTTTTTTATTTCAGTTTTTTTTTTTTTTTTTTTTGGCTTATGTTAAAAGGATATTTCACCCCAAAAATGAAAATTCTGTCATCATTTACTCACCCTCAAGTTGTTCCAAACCTGTAAAAATGTATTTTTTCTGTTGAACACAAAGAAAGATATTTTGAAGAAAGTTTGTAACCAGGCCGCTTTGGGGCACCATTGACTTCTATAGTAGGAAAAAAAATACTATGGAAGTCAATGGTGTCTCACAACTGTTCAGATTCCCACATTCTTTAAAATATCTCCCTTTGTGTTCAACATAACAAAAAATAAAAATAAAAAAATACAGGTTTGTAACAAACTGAGGGTGAGTAAATGATGACACAATTTTAATTTTTGGGGTGAACTATCCCTTTAATGTCATGTTTTAGACTATGATGGTAACAATGTAAAAAACAATGACATAAATATTTTTAACATAAATATTATGTTAAGATATCTCATAAATATTCATAAACATTCTCGGTTTTTTTTTTTTTTTGTTGGTAAGAGAAGACCTTAGTTTAGCCAATGATGTGCTTTGGTTAAGTCACATGACACAAATTTTTTTCTGTGGCGTGATTTCTGACAGACTGCTGTCTCTTGTCGGTAGTTGCTGAAAGCAAACTAAAACGTCAGTAACAAACAAGGACCCGCCCATGTCACATTCACAAAAAAATTGTTAACATCATCTCTGGTAAGTTATGATGACATATTCACCACTCAAATTTTTTTTTTATGAAATTAGTTTTTGGTAAATCGATAAAATGTCTGTGTTGCCATATGGCAACACGGCGCAATAATGGAATGACATTATTATAATAGATTAGCTAGCTAGCAAAGATCAGCTGCAGTCTGTTAAGCTGTAACAATAACAACATTAATGCTAGTGATATAATGTTGATTAGTCATATGTCAAGGACTGCTATGGCATTTATATTATGGATTAAATCAACATCAGAGACCTGCCATCACAGCCAGTACTGGCCCAGACCAACCAATGGCCTACCATGGTGTCTCAAAAAGGCAGGTGCAAGTGGATGTAACGTTAAGTGTATTGTTAGGGTGAAGTGCACCAAATGTGATGTGTACATGTGTCTCTTTGTACAGAAAAAAGATGAAGTTTCAAGGATTATGGGGGGTTCATGTTCACGACCTTCCTCGCATAAGATTGTGTAATGTTTAATTTTCATGAACTGCAATGTTTTTGGTTTTATGTCAATGTTTTGTGATACATGATGAACAGTATTAGATTTGTTTTTAACTGTCTACATTTGCAATTTAAATAATATTCACAAAAAAACGTAATGAAATTCAAAGAATATAAAACATTATTCAGCAAAAGAGAATGGAATAAATAAAAGCACAAGATGTTGGAAAATAAGTATAAGGTGTTCTTTATAATTACTGATAAAGCTTATAATAGCACCGATTGATTCAATACAAACAACATTTCTGAGGAAAAATATTAACTATATACTGTACACTTACACTTATTTTCACTATTGCATGTTGTTGCCATATGGCAACATATCATAAAGTACCTTAAGATAATATTTTTTTCCAAACAGTACTTCAAGTTAAGCCATTCTAAGAAAAAAAAAAAGTCAAATTTTTTTTTTTATAGATTTATCATAATGTGTGCGGTAGAGGGTTAAGATCATATTACAGAAATCTCTGGTATCTTATAGACTTTCTTTTTAAATTCCAGGAGGAGCTCAATACAGCATTAAAGTCCTTACAAGACAAACTTAAACACAAAGTAACCATTAAAAGAAAGTTTGTGAAAACAGCTCAACACATCAAGGTGAGGAATGATACTTTTGACATATTTACAAGTTTTATTAGAACAGCTAAACTGATTTGTCTGATATAATTACTTGTGATTTCAGTCTCAAGCTGAGCACACAGAGCGTCAGATTAAACAGCAGTTTGAGAAGCTTCATCAGTTTCTCAGAGATGAAGAAGAAGCTACAATCACTGCACTGAGGGAGGAAGAGGAGCAGAAGAAGCAGATGATGAAGGAGAAGCTGGAGGAGATGAACAGACACATCTCAGCTCTTTCACACACAATCAAAGACATGGAGGAGATGAAGAAAGACAATGACGTCTGCTTTCTGAAGGTCTGATTTCACATCATTGATTGATTGATTGATTAATGATTGATTGAGTTCTTGATGATTAATGGTGTGTTTGTTCTGCAGAAGTTTCCAGACACAATGGAAAGGTGAGTGATCTGCTGGTGTCTCTGGTCTCTCTGCTTCTGATCCAAAACCACTGTAGTTCTGACTCCTGAATGTTCTTCCAGAGTCCAGATCTCACAGCCGGATCCACAGATGGCTTCTGGAGCTTTGATTCATGTGTCACGTTACTTGGGCAACCTGCAGTTCAGAGTCTGGAAGAAGATGCAGGACATCGTCCAAAACAGTGAGTCTGGAAAAGATCTGTGCTCTTACACACACACTGGAAATCATACATGGCCGGAAAGCCTCGAAAGAGGCTCGAACCCGAGGCTCGGCTTGAGCTCCGAGTTAAACCCCCAAAAAGTATTTACAAGGACAGCAAGCTAGGCAGTCATCTAAGAGTAGTTCAGCAGTACAAGTACAGAAAACTTAAAGGATTTAATTCCTCTGTGCAGAATATTTTTTGCTGTTGTTGTCTTGGGGGGAAAAAATAAGGCAGCTTGTGTGGTGAATTTCCTGAGGGAGCTAAAAGAGAAAACGAAAGGCTCCTGCAGGAACAGAGAGAGAAATCACTGATGGGGCAGTGGAGGGATACTTTTCTGTCCCTACAGATGATTAGTTGGAGAACTGTTCAAGAGTGGAGGCTGAAATCACTGCTGCGGCAGTGGGCAATAAAGTTTTAGCCTGAAAGCGGTTGCAAGAGCACAGGCCAAAATACCTGCTGTGGTGGTAAAATTAAATTTAACATTTATTTTTTATAGCACTTTTCACAATACATATGGTTCCAAAGCAACTTTACAGAAATTCATGTATCTACATCACAGTTTAGTGTGGTCTGTTATCAGAGGTCACTGTGTCTAAGTAATGTATTTCAGAAATGTACATATACAAATCACACAGTTATCTAAATATGGATTAATTTACGCCAGAAACAATGGGCTCATTAAATTAATTATTATAAGCTGTGAAAAATAATTCCAATATATGGAAAATTTAGCATTGGTGTTTGCTAAAAGATTATTTTTGCAAGGGGAGAAATCACTGCTGCGGCAGTGAAGTGATAGATATTTAGTGTGGGAAATCACTGGAGAGCCTGAAGGGAAACCCATACTATGTGGTCTCCCACCACTTTGATGGAGATAGGCTGATGGAGCTTTTAGGGTGGAGGTTGAAATCCTGCAATTGCAGAAGAAAGGAGGAGAGCAGGTGGAGTTATTGATTCATGCGGTACAGATACGCAGCAACTACATTGTTGAATGGGTAATCAATGAGCTTGAGTATGTGTGACGGGTTTGAACTGAGGTCTATTTGGAAAGTGTTTTGGAACAATGTTTCAAAAGAGTTGGGAGTATTATTGTTGTTGACGAAGAGGGGATCAGCAGGAAATTAAATGTTTGAAACTTCTGTGGGCTAAAAATAAGGAAACAGACTGGTTAGGTTGGAGGGGTATGGGTAAATTAATAATGAAAATTGAATGGCTGCACATTAACTGATCTGTTTTGTTAGGCTTGATATTGTGGATGGTGTCACTGTATAATACTAAAGGATAATAAAGGAATAAGCATTGCTTAATGTTTTGGAGGCCATTGTTTGCCCCACAGGGTAGTGGCCGTGAAAAGCGGAGGGAGAAATCTTTTAATCAAAAGGCTGCATACTGCATGTAACGGTAATATAACTGGTGAGAATCAGGTACACAGTAAAATCTCCAGAGTTAAATCATTTCAGCTCAGAGTACATATGGTCCCTCTCTAAATAGTGTTAAAGTAACACTGACACAGAGTTAAGGTTAATGATCATTTAATAAGGCTGTGACTGAAGTCAGTTGTAGTTCTTGTGTTTCTATTTTCTTCAGTTATTCTGCTTGTTAACAGCAGGTGTTCATCACTAATGCACAATCATCACTTAATGAATTGCTTAATTATGTCATTAACTTTAACTCTGCTTTAGTGTTATTTTAGTGTTCAGGCCAGGGCACTTATCAAACGTGAAGTTTGGGGCAGACTGGACTTGTATGCTTGAGTTATAACAACTTCCTGTTTCATGACGATAATAGCATGAATTTTTGGTGTTCTAACATGTTTGGTACTTCATTACATATTTAAATGTGTTTCAGGGAGTGAAATACAGTGTAAGCATGCTGTTTCCTGTTGCAAGCAGGTGGCGCTATGACTAACTGAATATTGGCATGTACTGTAGATGTCTTCAGGACTTTTATCAAACATGTGAAGTTTGGGGCAGATGAGACACTGTATGCCTCAGCTCAGTTACAACAACTTCCTGTTTCATGGCGAAACATCGAACTTTGTCAGGCTGCCACGGGCACGCCATTTGACAAAAACTGAGATCTTCACAATTTAACATCACTAAGGCCTTTAGATTAGTTTGACCAAATATGACGTTGATCTGATTAAAGCTCTAGGAGGAGTTTGTTAAAGTACAACATCTGGAAATGGCAAAAACTGCAAACATTTTGCAGAGAAAATTCAAAATATCTCACTTCCTGTTGGGTTTTCAGATTTTGCACCCAGGGACTTTTTTTTGTAGGTACTGGGCTGTTACATGTGTCTATCGAATTTCATACTAGTACATGAAGGGCGCTTAATTGAAATTTTGTAGGTGCCACACTTTTGCCACACCTAATTCTGAAACCCATATCAGACATAATCTTTCACCACTTCTGATGTTTGTGCAGTTTCATGAGTTTTCGAGCATGTTTAAAATGCCATTAATTTCAGAGAAGAAGAGGAATTGACTGAGCAATTACAATAGGGTCCTTACACCATCGTTTTATTAAGATGTTGTCATTGGCATATTTAAGAACTTATTAAAGGTGCCCTAGATTCAAAAATTGAATTTACCTTGGCATAGTTGAATAACAAGAGTTCAGTACATGGAAATGACATACAGTGAGTCTCAAACTCCATTGTTTCCTCCTTCTTATATAAATCTCATTTGTTTAAACGACCGCAGAAGAACAGGCGAATCTCAACATAACACCGACTGTTACTTAACAGTCGGGATCATTAATATGTACGCCCCCAATATTTGCATATGCCAGCTCATGTTCAAGACATTAGACAAGGGCAGCCAGTATTAACGTCTGGATGTGCACAGCTGAATCATCAAACTAGGTAAGCAAGCAAGAACAACAGCGAAAAATGGCAGATGGAGCAATAATAACTGACATGATCCATGATATCATGATATTTTTAGTGATATTTGTAAACTGTCTTTCTTAATGTTTCGTTAGCATGTTGCTAATGTACTGTTAAATGTGGTTAAAGTTACCATCGTTTCTTACTGTATTCACAGAGACAAGAGTCGTCGCTATTTTCATTTTTAAACACTTGCAGTCTGTATAATTCATAAACACAACTTCATTCTTTATAAATCTCTCCAACAGTGTAGCATTAGCTATTAGCCACGGAGCACAGCCTCAAACTCATTCAGAATCAAATGTAAACATCCAAAAAAATACCATACTTACGCGATTAGACATGTTGCATGACGAACACTTTGTAAAGATCCATTTTGAGGGTTATATTAGCTGTGTGAACTTTGTTCATGCTAAGGCAAGCGCGAGCTCTTGGGGCGTGGAGCACGAGAATTAATTGGCCACACACCCTGAATCGGCTCATTTATAATGATGCCCCAAAATAGGCAGTTAAAAAAAATTAATAATAAAAAAAAAAAAAATTATGGGGTATTTTGAGCTGAAACTTCACAGACACATTCAGGGGACACCTTAGACTTATATTACATCTTTTGAAAACATGTTCTTCAGCACCTTTTAAAGTTTTCAAGAATTGCAGGAACATTCAAAACTTGTCTTTTCTTCAGAAGATTTTCATGAATCCTGAATCATTTTGTAAGGGTTTCTAGAAGAAGTGCTGCTTCATGTATCTTGATTTTTCCATGTTTCAGAAACACAATGATGATAAACACAGATTTATTACATCTTAAAATATTACCATGATTGATATTATTCATTACTGAGTCAAACACAACAGACAGTAACAAAGTATTTAAATCAAATTCACACACATTAAGATTCAGTTTAATGAAAATGATCAGATGAAGATGAACAGAGTTTCATAGTTTTTCATCTCAACAGCTCTGATTGATTGATTGATTGATTGTGATTTTAACTTTTCCAGAATATCAGTTTCTCTTGATGAGACACAAATGTTTGGATCATTTAATGTTTGTATCTGATGCCATTAAACACTGATAATAAAAATGAGTGTGTGACTAAAAACACTAACAGTGATCAGAAGAAAATGTCTGATGTGTTTGATCAACAGGACGAGTGTCATAATTCATAATAATCTGTGTACGGTTCACTCTTGATCATTATATGAACATCAGAATAAAAGCAGCTGTTGATTGTGTCTCATCAGCTCCTGTGATTCTGGATCCAAACACGGCTCATCCATCTCTCATCTTGTCTGATGATCTGACCAGTGTGAGAGACAGCTGGAAGAGTCAACCTCTTCCTGATAATCCTGAGAGATTTGACTATTATGATTGTGTTCTGGGTTCAGAGGGTTTTAACTCAGGAACACACTGCTGGGATGTGGAGGTTAAAGAGAATTTAGCCTGGAGTCTTGGAGTAACTACAGCATCAAACCAGAGGAAGGGAGAGGATTTCTGTAACACTGGTGTCTGGAGTGTGCAGTATGAGTCATCTCACCTTACCTCACTAGTCCTGCCCCGCACTGGTTTTTGTGTTAAACAGGATCTTGATCGTGTGAGAGTGTATCTGGACTATGACAGAGGAACGGTGTCATTCTCTGATCCTGTAACTAACACACATCTACACACATTCACAACCACCTTCACTGACACACTCTTTCCATTCTTCTGGTGTTTTGAATCTCTGAGGATCTTACCGGTCAATAGTCAGTAATTGTTACACCTGTAGGTCTGAATCAAGCTACTTTCATCTTTCACAGTCATCATGTTTTTCATTTTTTGGGTGAACTATACCTTTAAATAGTTTCACAGATATAGGATAAATCAAGGATGTCCAGACTCGGTCCTGGCGGGTGTAGTACCCTCACCACCTGATGAGGGGAGATGATATCAGTATTAATAAAAGACAGGACATGGAGCTGCTGCTGCTTCACCATCAGAGTCTGTTTGTTTGTTTTGTTTTTTTGTTTTTTTTATAACCACTTAAAACAATTCAAGTATTTTTTTATATGTCAATGAGTGAAAGCATCACTTCAAGATATGTAACAATATTAAAAAAAGGGTTACCTGTATTTTCTCATTGTATTAACAGTTCTTCAATAAAGAAATATACTGGACATTACATAATCTTTTGTCTTCTTTCAACTGTGCCTGCTTTTTTCACTCTCCATTTCAAGTCATTTCAGTGTGCCTATACTGGTCATCAGTCTAAATAATTTTTACTTTGTTTATTTAGTTTTTCTCTTTCACGGTTGCGGCACATTTTTTAAAGTCAAATTTAAGGCTTTTTAAGACCTGAAGAAATAAAAATTAATACTAGCATATACATTATGGCTGTTACCAATCTAATTAAATCATTATCAACAAAATCCATCTTTGCAATACAGAGGTGACACAGAATGAGAAGTGGCATTAATATATTTACACAGCATTTACAATTTGTCTACATAAATTTAATTCAATATTTAAATATTTTAAATATTTTTTCTAATTTTAACTTTTTAATTAAAGGTGCCCTAGATTATGTTTTTAAAATATGTAATATAAGTCTAAGGTGTCCCCTGAATGTGTCTGTGAAGTTTCAGATCAAAATACCCCATAGATTTTTTTAACTGCCTATTTTGGGGCATCATTATAAACGCGGCGATTTTATGCTGCGGCCCCTTTAAATCCCGTGCTCTCCGCCCACGGAGCTTGCGCTTGCCTTGAACAGTGCATAAAGTTTACACAGCTAATATAACCCTCAAAATGGATCTTTACAAAGTGTTCGTCATGCATGCGGCATGCATGCGTCGGATTATGTGAGTATTGTATACTGTTATATTGTTTACATTGATTCTGAATGAGTTTGAGGCTGTGCTCCGTGGCTAACGGGTAATGCTACACTGTTGGAGAGATGTATAAAGAATGAAGTTGTGTTTATATGCATTATACAGACTGCAAGTGTTTAAAAATGAAAATAGCGACGGCTCTCTTGTCTCCGTGAATACAGTAATAACCGATGGTAACTTTAACCACATTTAACAGTACATTAGCAACATGCTAACGAAACATTTAGAAAGACAGTTTACAAATATCACTAAAAATATCATGTTATCATGGATCATGTCAGTTATTATTGCTCCATCTGCCATTTTTCGCTGTTGTTCTTGCTTGCTTACCTAGTCTGATGATTCAGCTATGCACATCCAGACGTTAATACTGGCTGCCCTTGTCTAATGCCTTTCATAATGATGGAAACGTGGGCTGGCATATGCAAATATTGGGGGCGTACACCCCGACTGTTACGTAACAGTCGGTGTTACGTTGAGATTCGCCTGTTCTTCGGAGGTCTTTTAAACACATGAGATTTATATAAAAAGGAGGAAACAATGGAGTTTGAGACTCACTGTATGTCATTTCCATGTACTGAACTCTTGTTATTTAACAATGCCAAGATAAATTCAATTTTTCATTCGAGGACACCTTTAAAATGTACCTTAAATATGAAACTAAACTAAACTGCCAGTAGGTGGCAGCAAGTCACTGTCTTAATGAGTGAGTGTTCAAATGACTTGATTCATTCAGGAACGAAGCTCGGATTCATTCGTTCTAAACGCGGATTCAGTCAGATAACAAAAATATTTCTGTTGCACGGGGCCTGTTCTGCTGTTCGTAATTTTGAAATTTTCGTTGGCGAAATAAAGGAAAAAAACTATACTAACAATATTGTGTCTAAAATGTAACTCACATTGTTCATTTAACAATAAGTTGAAGGAACATTACATTTGTGCTGATTTGGGAAAAACGGCACTCTTGCTCGTGTGATATTGTAAAACAACTACATCTTATAATATGATATAATGACAAAAACTCGTCGGGGCAAAAACTGCCCATCTATCTTGAATTTTGAGTGCATATAACTGCATGCATAGCTACATCACGCTGAGTAAGACGAGTAAAGAAAACGTGGTAGGCTTAATAAAAGAATCACCCTTTATTTAAATATATGAATACCGAAAACCGCCGTTAACAGGTTAATATAACATTTCCCATTCCATGAAATAATCACAATTTACTCTCTGTAAAATGGCGTAATCTGCAGGGTGATGGACACGGAGGTGGGTAGAGGTTGGTGGTGTTGCCACCCTTCGCGCTGAATGTAGCTAGGCAAATCCTGCGGAAAAACTCGTATAGCCTACTGTCGAGCTTACTTTACTTTACTTTTTTTCCGGGTGTGGACAGAGCCTCTCACTCTCCCGCTCGGAATAGCTGCACGCTGCATCTTCTTGTTTGACAGGCGTCAGCGTTAAGGTGCAATACAGCCGCCTGAGAGCTCAACCAGGTACTGGCGCTGGAGTATTTACATGTCATGATATCATAAGCGTCCTATTCATTTTAAATATTGTGGTTATCGCCAATACCGGTATAATCGTCACACCCTAAATTAACACGATATTGATATTTCATGCTTTGAATATCACGGTTATCGTCAATACCGGTATATTGCGACAGACCTAACTCATACCCTCCTTTACATTTATCCAGATGTAAAAAAAAATCAATGTAAACAAGCTTGAAGGGGTGAGAGGTGCTCTGGTTTCTTTACGTTTTTTTTTTTTTTTTTTTACTTACTGTATTTTTACAGGACTACTTCTTGTTCAACATTACTGTAATTACCAAATGTATCCTGCTGTAATATTATGAACTTTTACAGTATTATTCTTTTTATCTACAGCTATTAACTGCATTTATACAGCTTTCCATACTGCACTTATATTTGTCATTAAATAATTAATAATATACTTTGAATATTAAGAATTTGAATACTAAGAATTGTGTGAATTACATACAGTGAAGTGATTGTCAATGAAAAATAGGCATTCAAATATTTAATAAAAATAAATGAAGGTTTGTTCTGATCTTATTCATCAGGTCTCACACACACTGCAGCATAGATCACTAAGCGGAAATAGGCAAGTTGTATTATTTCAAAACGTAAGTGTGTTCCAAGCCTCAGTGCAAGAAGTCCATTCTTTGCCATAAACCTGATTACATCACATGTGAAATTAGATGCAATACTTATGCTAAACAAAACCATATTTCACAGAAGGTCATTTCCCCCCCTTACTGGTTCTTGAGCCATGTTTAGGGTATATGTCAAAGAGCCTAAAAGCAGAAAAGCAAAGAGAGAGAGAGACAGAAGAGAGAGAAGTGAATATTGTGCATTCATTCACCACAAGGACTCACAGCTAAGCATATGACTCACAGGACTCACAGCTAAGCATATGATCTCAGTAATGTGTCCTGTTACTCTTCAGAAAAGATGCATCTTAAAATAATGCTTAAAATAACTGACAAAATAAAATAGTTTATTCACTGAATTCTGTCATAAACCTGATACACATGAAAATAAGCACAACTTACGTAAACAATGGCGCTACATCAGATGATTGAGCCTGAAACGAGAAAATGCAAAAAAAAAAATGCAAAAAACAAAATAGTTTAAAAATCAGGTTGTAAGAATAACACATGGTAAAGTTTGTGTGGTGAGCAGGGCGGCGAGAGCTGTGAGGGAATGGCACGAGGCCGGTGGTGTGAGAGTTAATGAGCTCCACCTGGGAGGTGCACCGGCCTTGAGTCTCTCACGGAGGAGCTCTGGAAGCATAAAAGGAGGAGCGATGACAGTGAAGGACGAGAGAGGACCAGGCCTGGACTTTATTTTATGTTTTATTATGTTTGTGTGGCCGGTTGTGTGGGGTCAGTGTTATAGTATTACAGTATGCAGTATTACAGTATACACATACCAATGAAACGCACAGATCTCCTCTCGTGCGTCCTCCACTGGATGAATATTACTTTCGTTTCTATTTCAGATATCTCTTTTATAGATGCCATCAATGCTTTTGCCTTTCAAGATGTAATTACCGAAATCAAAACAGTCCATAAACTATAAATCCTCACGAAAACTTCAGTCAAGCCATCAACCTGAGAGATCAGCCTCCTTACCTTAAAGGTGCCCTCGAATTAAAAATTGAATTTATCTTGGCATTGTTAAATAACAAGAGTTCAGTACATGGAAATGACATACAGTGAGTCTCAAACTCCATTGTTTCCTCCTCCTTATATAAATCTCATTTGTTTAAAAGACCACCGAAGAACAGGCGAATCTCAACATAACACCAACTGTTACGTAACAGTCGGGGTGTACGCCCCCAATATTTGCATATGCCAGCCCACGTTTCCAACATTATAAAAGGCATTAGACAAGGGCAGCCAGTATTAACGTCTGGATGTGCATAGCTGAATCATCAGACTAGGTAAGCAAGCAAGAACAACAGCGAAAAATGGCAGATGGAGCAATAATAACTGACATGATCCATGATATCATGATATTTTTAGTGATATTTGTAAACTGTCTTTCTAATTGTTTCGTTAGCATGTTGCTAATGTACTTTTAAATGTGGTTAAAGTTACCATCAGTTATTACTGTATTCACGGAGACAAGAGAGTCGTCGCTATTTTCATTTTTAAACACTTGCAGTCTGTATAATGCATAAACACAACTTCATTCTTTATAAATTTCTCCAAAAGTGTAGCATTACCCGTTAGCCACGGAGCACTATCAAACTCATTCAAAATCAGAAGTAAACAATATAACAGTATACAATACTCACATAATCTGCCGCATGCATGACGAACACTTTGTAAAGATCCATTTGAGGGTTATATTAGCTGTGTAAACTTTGTTAAGGCACTGTTCAAGGCAAGCGCAAGCTCCGTGGGCGGAGAGCACGGGATTTAAAGGGGCCGCAGCATAAAATCGCCGCGTTTATAATGATGCCCCAAAATAGGCAGTTAAAAAAATTTATTAAAAAAATCTATGGGGTATTTTGAGCTGAAACTTCACAGACACATTCAGGGGACACCTTAGACTTATATTACATCTTTTAAAAACGTAATCTAGGGCACCTTTAAACCTTCAAATTTCTCGGTTTCTGAATGGACGGTTTGGCTTGATTGACAAACGCTAACGTTCGGGCATGATTTATATACCATCAACCTGTCCTAAAACGTTAGCACGCTTTGATCGATGGTTTGGAGATCGCGTGTTTCGCCGTTCGAGAGCGCATTTCCTGTTCACATCCGTGACAAAACAGCTGATTATTTACAAACGGAAGCTCACAGAAATGTGAAAATGGTCTCATTTGAAAGAAAATATCCTAAGCTAAAAGTTGATATAGTGTGACTAATTGAAGCAGCCCTTATCAAAAGTGCGGGGGTCGACTTCTATCTTTTCAAAACTGCGGGGGTCCTGACCCCCCACATTTTAAATTCTTTCAAAAAAACAAGAAAATTTGGTTTGTTGTTAGAGAATTTACATTTATGGATATAGAATTTGCCAAGAAAATAAATTACATTTATAACAAAACAAGCTTTGTTATTAGAATCAGAATCAAAGTGGCCAAAAATAATATCTTTAAAAGTTACAGATATATCTTGTTGGATATTAACTTTAATAAATGTTTCAATATCTTTCCATAGTTGTTCAGTATAGAAACATAACCAAAATAGATGATAGACAGTTTCTGTTTCAATTGGCAAAATGAGCACCTTGTATCAGTATTGTTTATATATTTAATTACCAGCGCAGTTTCTAAAGAGGAGCTGCACGAGCTCTGATGACGACACAGCCGTTTCACAATTGGCCGGATTCACCGCATGACAACGATCACGTGTTTCGTGTTTATTGTCACGCCTTCAGTTCCAGTAATGCTCAAAAATCTGTGTTTTTATAACAGTTAAAGCTCTTTTCATGTAGTCGCGATGTTGTATTGTGTCGCGTTTATCAAAATAAAACTGATAAAAAACGTAGACCCCACTACATTGGCATTTAAATATTAAATGCTTATGTTGAACTTTATTCTTGTAAAAACAGACGCTGTAAGCAGTACATAAAGTATTGAATGAAAATGTCTCTGATACATCAGTGTATTAGTCAAATATTGCATTTATTTCACTTCAGCTGTGATGCAAACGCAGCGCGAGCGTCACTACGGTAAGCAGAAGTGTCCGACTTAACGTCTCCGTTTTCAGCTCCTCCCCGCCTGCACGCGGCTAATCTCGCCGATCGGTTACATCCAGCCGCAGCCGATGTCGAAAACACCTAGCGACTGTGGTGTCACCTGTCAACTTTATGATGATGTTGTTTGGCTGGGCAGCGACACAGTCATGTCTGAAGAGAGTAGAATAGGACCTGAGTACAGAGCCTTGAGGATCACCTGTGTTCATTCGAGGTGCTGGAGGAGTGTTTTCAGAGGTGAACATGTTGGTTATACAGCTTGGTTATGAGGTTTGAGGGCATCATATTGTTAAATGCCGAACTAGTAATCAGGGATAACTGTAATCACTGTCTTTATTTTACAAGTGAGTTAGAATTTTGTGAATGGTAAATGAAATATCATCCTCTGTGGATCTGTTAGTGCTGTAAACAAACTGTAGTGGGTCAAAAGATGTTTCTTAATAAAGCTCTCAAAACACTTGATGAGAACCGCTGTGAGAGTCGCTGGTCTGCATTCATTAAGACAAGAGACTGTCTTTCTGTGGAACAGGGATGACAGCTGAAAGGAGCTGCAGTCAGAGGGAGGGAGAGATTAAACACAATCGCATGATCAGAAACTCCTCCCTCTTACAACACTCACCAGGAAAACACTGACTTGTTATTTCTCCTTTCTGTCATACAAGCAATAAAGATTCAGCAATCAATGAAGAATAAGGAGGAAAAACTTTCAAGAAGGATTTAAAACATCTGTTTCTGATCAGACAGCAGATCTCTGTGATTCTTGTGGTTATTCATTTTTGAAGCCTTGATTTAGAAAGTGAAAGTAAAGTTGAGATTTCTGGAGCTCAAACAGTGAAAATGGCTTCATTATCTGAAGATGATTTTTCTTGTCCAGTGTGTTATGAAATCTTCAAGGATCCTGTTATTTTATCATGTAGTCACAGTTTCTGTAAAGAGTGTCTTCAGCAGTTCTGGAGGAACAAGGAAACTCAGGAGTGTCCTGTCTGCAGGAAAAGATCCTTAAGAGATGAGCCTCCTCCACTTAATCTTGCACTGAAAAACTTGTGTGAGTCGTTCCTGAAGGAGAGAAATGAGAGTCGTTCATCAGGATCTGAGGACATCTGCAGTTTACACAGTGAGAAACTCAAACTCTTCTGTCTGGAGGACAAACAGTCTGTGTGTTTAGTGTGCAGAGATTCACAGAAACACGTCAATCACACATTCAGACCCATCAGTGAAGTTGTTCCGTCATATAAGGTAAGACTGATTTACAGATGATGATCAACACTTGTTTAAGCTCATGTGTTACATATATGATCATATATTAAATACATTTCTGATATCTTTAAATTGCAGGAGAAGCTCAATACAGCACTGAAGTCCTTACAAGAGAAACTTAAACACAAAGAAAACATTAAAGGAAAGTTTGAGAAAACAGTTCAACACATCAAAGTGAGGATTGATATTTTTTTAAATATTTACAAGTTTGATTAGAACAGCTGAATTGATTTGTCTGACATAATTTATGTTCCTTTATTGACTGAAACACACACACACACACTGTGATTTCAGTCTCAAGTTGATCACACAGAGCATCAGATTAAACAGCAGTTTGAGAAGCTTCATCAGTTTCTCAGAGATGAAGAAGAAGCTACAATCAATGCACTGAGGGAGGAAGAGGAGCAGAAGAAGCAGATGATGAAGAAGAAGCTGGAGGAGATGAACAGACACATCTCAGCTCTTTCACACACAATCAGAGACATGGAGGAGATGATGAAAGACAATGACGTCTGCTTTCTGAAGGTCTGATTTCACATCATTGATTGATTGATTGATGATTGATTGAGTTCTTGATTATAAATGGTGTGTTTGTTCTGCAGAAGTTTCCAGTCTCAATGGAAAGTGAGTGATCTGCTGGTGTCTCTGGTCTCTCTGGTTCTGATCCAAAGCCACTGCAGTTCTGACTCCTGAATGTTCTTCCAGAGTCCAGATCTCACAGCCGGATCCACAGATGCCTTCTGGAGCTTTGATTCATGTGCCACGTTACTTGGGCAACCTGCAGTTCAGAGTCTGGAAGAAGATGCAGGACATCGTCCAAAACAGTGAGTCTGGAGAAGATCTGTGCTCTTACACACACTGGAAATCACACAGGGGTTTTTCATGATACAAAGGCACTAGATTATTTCAGTGTGTAGTAAATGAAGAGCATATTGGGAATATTATCAATATTATGAATCCAAGGATTTCTAGATAAGATAAATATTTCTTAATAATTATTTTGGTGTATTTGAGAACTTTCAAGAACTGCAGGAAGATTCAAAACGTTTTTCTTTTTTTTTGTTTACTGGAAGAACGTGCTTCAGTTACTCAAACCACAGAGATTTATTACATCTTAAAATATTAACATGATTGATTATTCATTAAAGTCAAACATATCAGACAGTAACAAATTCACACACATTAAGATTCAGTTTAATGAAGATGTTCAGATGAAAATGAACAGAATTTTATGCAGATACAGTTTTTTTCATCTCAACAGCTCTGATTGTTTGATTGTGATTTTAACTTTTCCAGAATATCAGTTTCTCTTGATGAGACACAAATGTTTGAATCATTTAATGTTTGTATCTGATGCCATTAAACACTGATAATAAAAATGAGTGTGACTAAAAACACTGACAGTGATCAGAGGAAAATGTCTGATGTGTTTGATCAACAGTGTCATAATTCATAATAATCTGTGTACGGTTCACTCTTGATCATTATATGAACATCAGAATAAAAGCAGCTGTTGATTGTGTCTCATCAGCTCCTGTGATTCTGGATCCAAACACGGCTTATCCATCTCTCGCCCTCTCTGATGATCTGACCAGTGTGAGACTCCGCTTATATCAACCTCTTCCTGACAATCCAGAGAGATTTGACATCTATTACTGTGTTCTGGGTTCAGAGCGTTTTAACTCAGGAACACACTGCTGGGATGTGGAGGTTAAAGAGAGTTCATGGTGGGTTCTTGGAGTAACTACAGCATCAAACCAGAGGAAGGGACGTGATTTCTTTAACACTGGTGTCTGGAGTGTGTGGTATAAGTCATCCGTCCTTATCCCAGTATTCCAACCCTCCACTGGTTTTCCTGTTAAACAGAAGCTTGATTGTGTGAGAGTGTATCTGGACTATGACAGAGGAACGGTGTCATTCTCTGATCCTGTAACTAACACACATCTACACACATTCACAACCACCTTCACTGACACACTCTTTCCATTCTTCTGTTGTTGTCATTCCTCTCTGAGGATCTTACCGGTCAATAGTCAGTAATTGTTACTCCTGTATGTCTGGATCAAGCTTTTACACTCATCTTGTTTGCATTATTTGTATGTGTAAAACTTCTCAGAAATGCTCTTAAAGGGATAGTTCACCCAAAAATTATAGTTCTGTCATCATTTCCTTGCCAGGTTGATCCAAACTTCTATAAGTTTCTTTCTTCTACTGAATGCAAAAGAAGATATTTTGAAGAATGCTCAAACAGTTTCTGATCCCTGTTGACTAACATAATATGGAAAAAAATACCACAATAAAAACATAAACGTGTCCAAATGTTTGCCTGTATATTTCACATATGAAGATCCTCTTGCAGTCAGTGATAGACAGTGTCAGTCATGTTGAGCTGGTGCAGCTCCTCTCCTCTCTCTGGGAAAAGGCTGGATGTGAGGAACAGATAGAGGAAAGAACAGGATGTCTGACGGAGAGCAGGGCAACAGGGGCGGGGAATTGCCTGGAAGGGGCAAAGGGACGTTATGTAAGCAGTTGCTTTGAGTGAGGGGCGACAGGAAATGTGGGCGTCTGTCTCTCCTATTTTGCCCCTCCCATTTACATAAAGGCTCCACCCTGCTGCCACGCCCACCAGAATTCTGTGGTTTGTTTCTAAACTCTGTATCCACTGGCTGAGCTCTGACACCTCATCTCTGCTGTTTATGCATTTATTTTGTTTTTTCTGGCCACCTTCAGCCTGTCCCTGCCATGAAGCCAGCGCTGAACACTGACTGTTTGTGGCTGTTTATTCATATCTCATCATCTTTTTGAGGGTTTTCACGTAAAATGTTTGGTAATGGCCTGTCTTGAGTCTCAATGCATTTGAGTTCGTTTAGGGGTGTGTTTTATTAATTTATTTATTTATTTTATTATTATTATTTATTTAATTGGGGTCCATGGGGCCACAAGGAAGTGCTAAGATCTGTAAAAAAAAAATTAAAGAAAAATATATTTTTTTAAATAAATACTGTAAATTAAAAATAATTAGATTATTATAAATTAATAAATAAACAAAAATATATTTGATTGAATAATAAATAAGCATTACATTAAAACAAATACAAAAAATTGGATTAAAAATAATGGGGTAGGGATTCTCTAAATGTTTAGAGAAAAAGAGCAAAAATGTAAAAATTAAATAAGTATTAATAACATTAATATATTAAAGTTATAGTTCACTCCAAAGGAAGATGAGGACAGTAGATACAAGTAACACAACATAGTATAATCTCAAGGAATGGAAGCACAGGCGACAGCAAACACGAGTAACATCAAACAATACCGGACACTGAACAGAACACAGGCAGGAGCTTAAATACACAATGCAAATAACAAACAGCTTTGAGGGTAATCAGTGTCCATGGTGAATGATGAGTGGCAGGAACTGAAAACAAGGAAGCACGTGACAGTCAAAACAAACGGGACGAGACGGTGACTGTGACAATAAACAAATAAACAAACATTGCATTTAATTGAACAAATAATATTAGATTAAAACTAGATAAAAAAAAGTTAAGTTGGCTCGAAAAAGCCTAGCCAGAAAGTTTGAAACAGTTTTAAAAGCCTTTTAGTTTGAAGCTTTTCAGTTTGAAATAGTTTAAGTTTTAGTTTAGTAGTTTTGATTAGACAGACAGATAGATTTGGTTGCTAGGGTACTCGGGGTGGTTGCTAAGGTGTTGCTATGCGGTTGCTAGGGTACTTAGGGTGGTTGATAAGGTGTTGCTACGCGGTTGCTAGGGTACTCGGGGTGGTTGCGAAGGTGTTGCTATGCGGTTGCTAGGGTGCTCGGGGTGGTTGCAAAGGTATTGCTAGGGTACTCGGAGTGGTTGCGAAGGTGTTGCTATGCGGTTGCTAGGGTACTCAGGGTGGTTGCTAAGGTGTTGCTATGCAGTTGCTAGGGTACTCGGGGTGGTTTCTAAGGTATTGCTATGCGGTTGCTAGGATATTCTAGGAGGTTGCTATGCTGTTCTTGGTGGTTGCTATGCAGTTGCTAGGGTGCTCTGTGTGGTTGCTGTGCTGAGGCCATGGTGTTCAAGGTGGTTGCTTGTGTGATCTGGGTGGTTGCTACGATAGATAGATAGATAGATAGATAGATAGATTAGAAAGATAGATAGATAGATAGATAGATAGATAGATAGATAGATAGATAGATAGATAGATAGATAGATATAGGTATTCTGGGTGGATGCTAAGGTGTTGCTATGCGGTTGCTAGGGTAATCGGTGGTTGCTAGGGTGTTGCTATGCGGTTGCTGGGGTATTCTGGGTGGTTGCTAGGCAGTTGCTATGGTAACCTGGGTGGTTGCTAAGGTGTTGCTAGGCAGTTCCTAGGGTGTTCTGGGTGGTTGCTAGGCGGATGCTATGGTAACCGGGTGGTTGCTATGATGTTGCTAGGTGGTTGGTAGTTTTCACAGATGGTTACTATGGAGTTTTTATAGAGTTAGCATGACCTTAGCCCACTTTAGCACTTAGCTAATCACTATTAGCATGTAGCTATTCACTGCTAGCATGTGTAGCATGTTGGAAGTCCAGATTGCTAGCATTAGTCAAAGGAGCCAACCGCCATGTCTGTACGATGTTCTGATGCAGAGATATAGATTTTGCAAAGCGGTTGCTAGGGTACTCTGTTTGGTTGCTAGGGAGTGGCTTGGCAGCTGCCAATGATGATACTCCATATACTAATAACTCTAAAAATACAATTCTGAGGTAAAGAAGTCTTGCTATTTGTTTATTTGCTTTGCTGCAGCAACATTGCAACACTTAAAATAAGCGAATGGCCACATTAACTTGTGAATAAATCTTGTGATTGGATGAACCCAAAGATAACAAGGAACAAAATCTCTCACTAGAATCCTATGTGTGTGAAATGTGCAGTTGGACAAAACAGTGCTGCGAAACTAAAAACTTTCAAAAGAAAAGATTTGGTTAAAATTATGTCTCAGTCCTGGAGAGCTACCATGCAGAAAATACACTAAAATTGATCAAATGTAAACCAAGCCTATCAAATGTAACCAAGCCTGAGGGTTTCACCCATTCAGAGGACATGCTCAGCTTGTCTTTGTTTCATGAAAGAAATTTAGCCAAAGAATAAGATGAATCACATCACTATACTTTGAAATTGTTCAAGAGGTGCTAAGAAGGTTTACTACTGATGTCACGAATGGTGTAAACAGCACTGTTTAAGGCTCAGTCTTATAAAACATAGCTTTTACCTTGGTCTAATTACAGACTTTAAAATCACTGAACTCTTGTATGTTTTTTTAGTGTCTCAAAAGATTAACGAACAATTAACAGAATTAATCTTTGTGCTCTCAATCAGACCTGTGTTTGTCCAACCTTTCTTTTCATATCCAAATAGATTCTCAGTGGAATGTAATTGATAACATCTTAGTCCAAAAATAAGAAAACTGTGTCCAATTCTATATTGTAGTCACAAAAATCTTTAAATTGAGCAATGATTTGATCCAGTTTTCACAGCTTCAAAGTGTATAACTGGTTTCCAGTTTGTCTTGTTGCTGTGAACACAATGCTCATGTCAGCACAGCTGTAGCTGCAGGGCCAAAATGCCCTTTTGAGACCAGCAAATAAAATGATTTTTAATTTATACCATTTTAATACAATTTATATCATGATCACATTATGATATATTTTATATTATAATGGCCAAGGATGGCCTTTAAATTTCATGATGATTCAAGCAATGGTTTGGAAGAGGAAAGAAAAATCATACTAATGGGGAATAATTTCTTTATCTTCCATCTGTGCAAGAATCTTTAATGAGAAAAATTACAATGCCCAGTATTTATCAACTAAAACAATCAACCTGATTGTCATATCTTGAATAGGCTAAATCCATTCAAGATCAAAGCATGAATTAAAAATTTGATTCTATTGATCTGTAACCCAGTGACAAGGGGAGGTGCAAGTTTTGATTTTCCTTTGCAACAAAACCACATATAAAGTGGACAAGTGTTAGCAAACTCCTGTCTGGGAGCGCTAGATCATATGGGATCTTGTCAAGGAAGTTATTTTACTGGACATGTAATTAAAGTTGTGTGAAATGTTAATATCAGGCAGAGGTCCAAATGGTCAAGTATTTGAATGACACCATAAATACCAATTGCTAAACAAACAGCACAACACTACAAAAGGTGATCTGGTGCCCTAATCACAGATCTAGCTAGTGTGAGATTTCCCCAGGAGACCCGGGTGTCATAATGCTCACAACCCAACAGACTGTATAAGCACAGCTGCAATAGCAACTCAAGGTGTAAGATTCTCTGACCATGCTTAAACACCAGCAGTCAGATCTGACCACTAACATTCAGTTTATCTGGCCTTTTTCTTTACAGAAACATAATCATAATAATGATCTATGTCTCTGTGAACTAAAACAAATTTTCTTCTAATGGCATAAAATCTTAACAGATCAAAACCATCTGTAACAACTGTCTGTATAAGACCATTCAAGAAAAATTAAGATAGCACCATCTATCTTAATGCAATTTGTTTAAAGGTTCAAGATCTGTTTTTGTTTTGTTTTGTTTTGTTTTGTCTGTTTCCCTTTCAGGATTGACAGCTGCCATTTTTAGGGCCAGATTCCACAAGAGTGCCCAACTTCACATGCAGGAGATGGGGATGTAGAAACTTCAAGAGGCCATCCACATCTCATAACATGAATAGATACATGGCCTCCCAGTGTAGAACTGGAACTAAATTATGCAACACAATTATGGTAGGATAGACACCACCCACCTTCTACACAAACATACAGAACACACACACTACAAACTCACAACATCTCTACCTGGCATAGATCATAAGATATCTAGGCTAAAAGTATGGACATAATGCAAATCTAGCATACATCATTCACCTTCATATATATAGGACAAGGGAAATTATTGCCATAATTTTTTTTCTTTTTTTAATTGTGCCAATTTTTTAGCCTGGGTGCCAGCCCGAACCCCGCCCACAACATTTTTTGGACGGGAAGTTTGGTCTGGACTCGATCCATTGTGGAGTAATTATGCTCGGCTCCCAGAAAGCCGAGCCAATCAAATTGCCAGGGCGGGCTTTAATCGATGATGGACAGGCTATCTGCGGTTACGTAACCACCCACGTCATCAAAGAGCGCTTGGGTTGAATTGGTTTTCACCAACGATGACTGCAGCTGGAGAAGTAAGATGTTTAGATTCCGCTATCACGTCTGTAATAAAAGAAATCGACAGCGCATTCATTTTAAAAGACAAACAAAGAACCGCAATCAAGGCATTTGTCGATGGGAAAGATGTGTTTGCTGTCCTTCCAACGGGATTCGGCAAAAGTTTAAGTACAAGTTCAACATACGTCACTTACTGCGTTGCTCTGATTGGTTGTAGGCCTATCCAATTGAGTGCAGAGGTTTTTTTTTTACTGGTTCACTTAAGACACGCCCCATAATTCAAGTGCAATGGAGCAGTATCAGACTCACATTCTGCCTAGAATATGAGTATGACGAAGTCAGGCTACCAATTTTTAGGTGTTATGGAAACACTGTAATATGCAGGACATGTGCATGGCTTTAGTCACACATCAATTAAAGTTACCTACTTATTGGACAAAATGTTTATTATGTCCAGTCCTTGGCATTGTTGCAAACTAGGAGGGCCCCCTAGTTTCCAACATATGACTAATGACAAATTTAACAAAACAGTTAGAACTGAAATGCAGACATTTCTGTCAGTCTGTTACATAATTTTGAGTCAGATCCATATTCTTGAGTGTGATTTAGCCTGTACATCAAATGCACAAATGATGGTTGTAAAAGCTAAACAAAAGATTTGAAATCTGTTTCTGTAAATTCTATTCTCTAATTGATTTGATTGAAACCTTAGTTTTGCATTAAGGATTTGCAATTAAAACAACTATTATATAGACAGTTTTATAATTGTAATTATGAAATTGTGTATTTCTATGTTTAAGTATGTGATGTATTTAATTATGCGTACCACTGGTAAATATACTAGTTATTTTGACTCTTTGATAGTTGCCTTTAACTCATCCAGACCAAGTCTAAATTCCACTATTATATAACAGTGATAGTGAAGAATCTGGTGATTAAATGAGACCTGCTCACTAAAGACAGGACTTTTAAAAGGAGACCTTGTTTACCACTCACACTTTTAATATGAGTTCACATGTGTTGTTATTTTTTGTGTTATTGTGTTTTTCAACAACCCTTTTTATCATCTTACAATAACACCAAGTTCATCAGTGTTCAAGTATTGAATGGTCACTCAGAGGTTGTTCAGGTGTCCTGCACGCAATGGAGCATAATCATTGAAATGAATCCTTCACCAATGGAGATCTGACCTGCCCGGCAAACCAAACCTTCTACTTGAAGGTAACCGAGGATTTCTCACAGGATCAATTAAAACCAGGGCGGACAGATGTTTCCGTAAAGTGTGATGAGACTTTCCTGACACGTTCTGCTCATGCTGACCAACACAACAGACTTGGTACAACCAGTCATTCTACAGACAGAAAACCACCACAGCCAAGTGCAGGTGGAAGCAAACCTGACCAAGAGGATCACAGACATGTCCAGCTGCTGCAGCATCCAGTCAGCACAGTACACATACACCTCAAGGAACTGTGTCACAGAGATGCATTCTGCAGTACTTTCATCTTAATGTTCAACCTGCCTAAATGTTATTTCAGGTGCCAGCCTTAAGAAAACCAATTCTGTTCTCCTTTTGGGTGGTCACTATCACTTCAGAAGACTTTGCATGTGCAGACTGTCCTTATCTGACTTTAAACATTGTGACCGTTTTCTGTATCAAGACCAGCTGTGGCGAGGCCAGAAATCTCCCAGTGGATGGACCTCGGTGTGGACCTCAATGCTCATCGTCTCCCTTTAAAGCTGCTTTAAAACTGTAACTTGTCAAGCTACAATCTACTTATAATTTAAAGTCATTAAACTAATCAAGCAACTAGTTGTACATATAGCAATATTAAAACAATGAAGCTATTTCAGCTACTTGTTATTTTAATCAAAGCCATTCTGGGACAAAAACAATGTTTTTACACTAAATACAGCAGCAACAAACTAGAAAACTGCCTACATTTTTATAATTAGACACTAAACAGCCACTTAACTTTTGTGTAATCTGTTCATTTTCAAGAACCTTATGAATTAATTATTCACACGAATGAATTTGACTTTCCAAAATTACATATGAGAGAGAGGGGACCGACCAGGACAAACTAATGCACTAGATCAAATCTTTCTAAATATGTGACCCTGGAGCACAAAACCAGTCATAAGTCACACGGGTATATTTGTAGCAATAGCCAACACTATATGGGTCAAAATTATGGATTTTTCTTTTATGCCAAAAATCATTAGGATATTAAGTAAAGAGTATGTTCCATGAAGATATTACTGTATATACAGTACAGTCCAAAAGTTTGGAACCACTAAGATTTTTAATGTTTTTAAAAGAAGTTTCGTCTGCTCACCAAGGCTACATTTATTTAATTAAAAATACAGTAAAAACAGTAATATTGTGAAATATTATTACAATTTAAAATAACTGTTTTCTATTTGAATATATTTCACAAAGTAATTTATTACTGTGATGGCAAAGCTGAATTTTCAGCATCATTACTCCAGTCTTCAGTGTCACATGATCCTTCAGAAATCATTCTAATATGCTGATCTGCTGCTCAAGAAACATTTAATGTGTACAATTGTACAAAATATTTGTGTACAATATTTTTTTTCAGGATTATTTGATGAATAGAAAGTTCAAAAGAACAGTGTTTATCTGAAATCTAATCTTTTGTAACATTATAAATGTCTTTACTGCCACTTTTGATTGATTTAATGCATCCTTGCTGAATAAAAGTATTCATTTCTTTAATTTCTTTTCAAAAAAATGAAAATAAAAATTCTTACTGACCCTTTTGACCGGTAGTGTATAATGCTACAGAAGCTTTGTATTTCAGATAAATGCTGTTCTTTTGAACTTTCTATTCATCAAGGAATCCTGAAAAAAAAAAGTACAAAACTGTTTTCAACATTGAAAATAATCATAAATGTTTATTGAGCAGCAAATCAGCATATTAGAATGATTTCTGAAGGATCATGTGACTGAAGACTGGAGTAATGATGCTGAAAATTCAGCTTTACATCACAGGAATAAATTACTTTGTAAAATATATTCAAATAGAAAACAGTTATTTTAAATTGTAATAATATTTCACAATATTACTGTTTTTACTGTATTTTTAATTAAATAAATGTAGCCTTGGTGAGCAGACAAAACTTCTTTTAAAAACATTAAAAATCTTAGTGGTTCCAAACTTTTGGACTGTACTGTATATCAACATTTTCCCTTCATTAGTAACATGTGCTGTTTAGGACTTAATTTGGACAACTTTAAAGGTGATTTTCTCAATATTTAGATTTTTTTGCACCCTCAGATTCTTGATTTTTAAATAGTTGCATATCAGCCAAATATTGTCCTATCCTAATCCTAAAAGATTATTTATTCAGCTTTCAGATTTCAATTTCAAAAATTTGACCCTTGTGACAAGTTTTGTGGTCCAGGGTCACATGTGTGAGAGAACAGGCCTGTCGCAATACCCACACTTGTGGTCTTTGCACTTGACTATTTTTCTACTTATATGACATATTTCCCATATTTAGTCAAAGTGTGGCATGAAGACCGCAAGTGTTTGTAGAACTTTTGATTATCTAAAGTGTCACACTTACGACATGGTGTTGTAAGAATTTAAGTAAACTCATCTCTGCACCAATAAAAATGTGCAACACTTTACACAAATTATATGTAATATCTAATTAAATTACCTTGCACTGCATAGTTTTCCTCGACATCTCACGATTTTGGGGCATTGAAGTTCCTGAACAAGATGCATGATGGGATACGCTTATAGCCTCATAGAGAGCTCTGAAGCTGTATCGAGATAGTGTGTGTTAAGAGCAAACATTAGGAAAACCGTTATAAAGAATATTTTCTTTTGTTACAACACAAAATGAAGCCAATAATGTCTGCCTACTGTGTTCAGATTAGATCAGAGGAACTTTAAAAGATTTTGATGTTTTTCTTAGTGTAACTTTGAACAGACATTCAGCTGCTGACATACTCTTGAACATTTGCATAGACAGTCAATATCAATCGCCTTTGCATTCAAGGAAGCAAGATTAATATTTGAACTACATTTTCCTAAACTAAATCTAGTGCAAAAACTGAATAGTGGAAGAGTCTCCAGTACAATAACATTTGACCTCTATAGTATTTCTGTTACCAAAATACATTTGGTCTTTATTTTGTTCTGATCTGTTGTGACAAAAAGTATGATTCAACCGATCACATGAGGAAAAAGATGAATGACAGGAAGCAACAGAGATTTGAAATTATTATTTAATCATTATCATTATCACACACTGGCATTAAACCTCCACATATTCATCCTCACTTGCATCCGGATATCTCAGTTTGAAGTCCAAGAAAGAAATGAGAGGTTTCCATTCACCCTTTGGCTTTTCTGAATAAAGCCCCATCAGTCTGAGAGGGAGATGAAACAGAGACAATAACTCATAGATCAGTTATTCTCCACTGCTGGATCACAAGTCTAAAAACATGCTCAATGTAATTAATATAATGTAACTAACGGTGTAAAGGATCGGAAGATCAGTAGGCTCATTAATTTAAAATCATTGATTGGCTGTTCCTAAGGAGAATTTCTCAGAATGCCTCTATTGTCCTGACAGGGTTTGGGTAATTAATAAATGGTTTTAACTCCTTAAAGTTGGTTAACCCCCCACCTTAAGAAGTTGGGAGCTGGGTCCTTTTTCAAGCTCCTCAAGATCTTCTCCAGCAGTTGCACACAAGCATCAATAGCAACATCTGCAGCTTGATTATGGAGTGAACCGTGACTGGAATCACTGTAATCCTTATTTATACCCTCTGGGTAATCAGGAAAACCTCCATGGCTGCACTTTCCTGTCAAAATGAAAGGCAGGTATGGTGGTTTTATTTCTACACACAAGAGAGGCACACCTAATGAAGCTGGTTACCAAAGTGAGCAGAGCTGAAATCTTAAAAACAACCCAATTTTGGGTCATTTTTAGTGTGACTCAGTGCTGGGTTGGGTTAGGCCTGAATCTTTGACTGTAGTTCAAACCGTAAATGTCACTTGATTCTGTCCATCTGTAATCTGTGATCAGAAAAACTTACCTTTTGGTCTGGTTCTTCTAGCGTATCCTGATGTCAGAAACTTTTCCTTAATAATGCTTTCCTTAATATTTTCAGAGTTTCCATTGGAAGAGTTATCACATGTCTCCATTTCCTTTTCTGGAAGAAAGATGCAAATGTTTTATTGCTTTACATGTTTCACAAGTACACACACACACACACACACACACACACACTTACTAGCAGGGTTGGATATGTTTTCTTCTGGATGGATCAGGGCAGTACAGGGTTTGGTGTAATTCAGCTCAATCCAGTTACTGTGACTATAGAAATCCTTTTTACCAAAATTACACACATGAATTGGGAGATTCAGACTTTCACTTCATATGATCGCTTGAGTGTAAATTAATCTGTATTTCTGCAGTTTAACTGAAATCTGTCAGACTCGTTCATATGATCTCATAAATTAATGCTTCAATCACATTTTCATGATTCTCATTCACAGCAATGACACATCTTTAGCTCACCTGTAAAGTATGGAAGATTTTTCCAAGCTTCTTTCTTGCATCATAAAATTTCTCTTCTTCAATGTAACCTGTGATAGCCTTTATTCCACTGGTTATGGATTCTTTTCCCTCTTGAAATTTCTCATTGTCAAAATGTTCTTCCGGATGCTGACCGGGAATATTTGCTACATCTCTCATCACATTGTAAAATGAGATCATTCTTATGCACGTTTCAAAGTTACTTGCAAAGTCTTTTCGATTGCAGGCCTCTGCCAGAGTCTTTGAGTCCAGTGGTTCTGGCTGTTCAACAACATCAAACAAACAAACACATAATCTTACTATAATGAACGTTCATATCATTCACTGCCAACTCAAAGCAAGAAGTCCAATGCATCTGTATTTCTCTTTTGAAGTTTTTAAACTTTAAATGGCACTGCTGCAAGTTTGGAAGCACTTCAGTGAAAATGATGTTAGTCATTAATAAGAAACATTTGACAACTGAATGCTATGCAATAAACCCTCTGAACATACATTATGATTAAACTATAGGAATAATGTGTGGTTTGAATGGAAAAAGATAAAGTACAGTTTAGAGAATATTAATATTTTTGTTACAATATAACACTGAACAGAATGCTCTGTTAGTGTCCTGTTTTGTTTGCATCTTACATTTCTGATGTGAAGGGGCGATTTTAAATCACTTCACTATATTTAAACTTATGATGTTTTGTCCTGCACTAACTTCTATGAAAAACCAAAGTCCCTTTAAGGCAAGTCATGTCACTCGGCGGCCATCTTTGAAAGCTATTTCAGTGATGCACGTACAGCTCCAATCTCTTTGAATGGGTAAACATCAAAATCTCCAAAACTGTTCGCCAAGCTTATGATTAAATTTCATATTTGAAACCACCAATGAAATCTGACAACAACCGTCTCATAAACGTTGTTTCTAAAGGCTCAAATCATGACAGAAAACTGAATTTTTCAGGCTGGAGCAGCCAGTGCGCATTTGCAGTTATAAACGCGTGTCTCAGAATGACAAAGCAACTAAAAAACTTCTAACGGCAGCTGCAGTGATGCGATGACTTTAAAAAAAAATTGGTGATTGACTCTTTTATTTAGAAGGCAGGACTTGTTCCATAATATTGCACCGTCTTCCATTCCTTCATGAGTGCACCATCTTTGTATATCTAGTTATTGGGAATCTTTTCTTAAATACAGTAAAGGTGACCAGGAGTACATTACATAAAATGTAATTATAATATTGATGCTATTTAAGAAAAAAAAAAAAAAAAAAAAAAAAAAAAAAACACTCTTCTGCTTTACATCAAACAGTTTGAACATCATGATGGAAGATGATGTGTATTTTACTTTAAAACAGAATATATGGCACCAATATCATTCATCATTGTTAAAATGTCACACTTTTGACTCGGTTATACAACACAGCATATTTTTGTACAAAATATAATATATTCATACTGTTTTGAAGTCTTTGTCCACACTCTCGCAGACACTTTCAGTAGCACGTAGGATGGCCGTTCTTGTGATGTCCTGATGATTTTTAGAGTTTGGCATTTGCAGAATATGAAAGGTCTGAGCACCAATCAGAAGACTCAACAGAAGAAATGTGCTCCTCATTCTCAGGTGATCATGAATATGAAGAACAATTCACAATATCACTGATCGACTGGAAATACAACAGATGCAGGGCATTTTTTTAAAGCAAAATAAATAATTATCAGTAGAAGAACTTTAATCCATTAATTTATATTTTTCATTGTTGGTGCTCCTTACATATTGTAAAAAAAATTATACATAAAACGGAGATTATTCGACAACATTTTACAAGAAAATACTATTTCTGTTTTTCGACTTAATAAAAGTTGTGTTCTTTGCAATTACTCGTTAATTCTACTAGCAATTTCTGAGTGAAAGCGGTTTCTACTTCATTTTTTTTTTCAGTGCAGGATAATGTGAAATTGCAGAGAGTGTTTTAAGTGTATTGATGCTTACCTCAGCACAACATCCTCAACTTTCACTTAAATCATCACTGCTCTGTGTTTAAATGGGAACCACCAGCAGAGAGTTAAAAATATAACTGAAGCAGTGTTAGAGTTAATTAAATAATTAAGTAATTAATCAGGTGATGATTGTTTGATTATTGAAGACACTTGATGATAACAATCACAATCACTGAAGAGGAACACAAGAACTGACTTCCAGACATAGCCTTAGATGAAATGAACTGAAGACGCTTGGCCGGGTTTCACAAGATTTAGCCTAAGATTAGGTCTTAGTTCAATTAGGATATTTAAGCTTTTATAAATGTGATTTAGAAAAAAATATTACTGGTCAGCATCTTGAGACAAAACAATTGCATTGACATATTTTAAGATATCTCAGTACAAGTTGTTTCTTTAGGACACTGATCCTGATGAATCCTGAGCTAAGACACTCAAAGTTGGTTTCCTTAGTGTTGTTGAAGATGATGTGGCAAGTGTTCACTGCAATTATTAAGAAATTATTCAAGCATCTTCGTTCTTAGTGTTCTCCAAAAGGTCAGTCTTTGAAGAATACGCTTCTAACTTTGGATGATTAGACAACTGTTAGTTGGGGCAGTTGTTCCTTATGTTTTTTAGACTAAAACTCCTCAAACTGCATGTCTGTGAACACTGGCACGTTTTAACTCCAGCTGGTAAAACACTTTGTCCTAAAAATGAATCTAAAGTAAATTGTTTTTCCATTTGTTTTTTAGTATTTGCTACTATTTTTGGGAGTGAACTTTTATGACTGCAGTTTTATGTCCATCAAGGTAATTGTTCTTTTTATCATTGTTTCATCTAGTTGTAATGTGCACAAAAATGATTTTGTTGTAATTTTGTTTGGACGCAAACCGTTAACTGTCGTGTTTCTACGTTATTTGGACTTGTTTCTCTACCAGTTGAATCCAACATATTTAGATCAATTTTGAATCAACTTGTTCAAACATGACTTTTATTGCTAGTGATTGTTTTATATCACTTTTATATAGCCGTGAGTTTGATTGAGTTGTCCCGACACTCATTTGTATGTCTTTGTATTAAAAACTTACAATTTTGTGTAAAACGCCAAAATAAAGGCACCCAGTCTCTGCATATTTGTCTAGTAATGTGAACAAGCTTTTCTTCTAAGTTCAGTTAACTTCAGTGTAAAGTTTAGTTTGAGTTCAGTGAACTTCAGTCTCAAAGTTGACTGAATTAAGTACTTAACTTGTAAAATTGAGTTACCAATACTCAGGTTTTCTAAGTAACCAAATACCTCTACTAAGTGTAAGTTTAATGAACTTTAATTTGAATGAGCTGTTTTAATTGATAATTTTGGGGCAGCAGGTTTACTTAGTTTACTTGCATGGAAATTTAAGTTTACAAAACCTAAACATTTAAGGCAACCAGCTTTGAGTTTACTTAACTTATTTTTTTTGTTTTACAGACTTAAAGTTAGTGTTAATGTTGAACCAACTTAAATTAAGTTCAGCGAAGAAGTGTCAATCCAATATGAGTGAGCGAATTTATTAAATGCCATTCAGTAGAATTACAACACTGGTCCTCCAAATCCACTCATTTCATTCACATCTCAAACAAAACTGAACTGGATTAAATGAGAAAAAATAAATAAAAATGAGTCCATGTAAAAAATAAAGCACAACATTCAAGTTCAAAATAATGTGCAATAAGTACAAAACAAGTGCAGTCAAAAATTAATGCCCTAAGCTGTCCTCCATATTTAAATGGGTTGTGCATTTATATGTAATTATTAAACCGTAAATATTTTTCAAATACTTTGTGTATCTGAAATGTAACTGAATTAATTCAACCATCACGTTAACTGAGCAGATCACAGACATCACTGTTAGTCAGTTACTGACTTAGATAAAGCAACATGCAGTATATTATCAATGTTTCTTGTTCTTCTCCTGGACTTAAACACAAACTCTTCAGCTCAAGCATGACATCTTGTGGCTTCACTTTGCTCCTAGTTTATATTGTGATTTTCTCGTGTCATTTCTCTTCAAGGCATCCAAATCAAATCAGTGATTTGACTTTACAATCTGTATCTATGTCAGAATCTGGTTATTGATCTTGATGGTTTCAGTTCTTGTCATTGACTTGGTCAGTTCAGTCTCTTTCATCTCTATGGTTCCTCTGTGTTCCTTCCTGTTTCTCTGTGTGCGACTTGTGCATTTATTTCCATGCATTTTCTTTTTGTGACAAGACTTACATATTTCTCAGTATGCAGGACATATTCAATTTGTTCATGTTTGTACACGTCTTGGGTATTATCTTTTTTGGTTACAAACAATCTTTATCCCGTTTCACATGCTTCACTGATTCACCATCATTATTATCTTGCTTGTTCCACTAATAAATTAGTCTTTTTGTTGGATAATTTCACATATACTCAAGTAGTTATTGACATTATAACTTTTAATTCCGCTTGAGTAATTAAGTCCTTGTACTTTTACTTGAGTACAGTTTTTGTTTACTCACTTCTACTCGCGTCTACAAACACTTACAATCAGCATAAGTAGACGAGTGTTTATTACTGGAACTTCAGCATGTCAAGAAATCATTCTGATAAAGATTTGTTCATGACAGAGCCTGGAGAAACTCTGTGAGTTTCAAAAACACTCAACAGCAAATAGAGTGTGATTAAAAAAAAACAAGATTCTTGAGTCTTTTTATTAATATTTGTTTTTATCAAGGTTTTGTAGCATTATACTTGATAGTTTCAATGTAAGTTAATTTTGAACACATTTTGTTAAAAATTAACCTGAAGAAATCATGTTTCTGTCTGAACTTTAAACAGAAAATCCACCCTCTTACAACACTTACCAGGAAGAGACTGACTTATTTCTCCTGTCATACTGACTCTTTTCTCTCGACAAAATAAAGCATCAGCGATCAAAGAAGAATGAAGAGAAACACTTTGAATGAGGATTTTTGTGAAGTTTGTTTCTGATCAGACAGCAGATCTCTGTGATTCTTGTGGATATTCATTTTTGAAACCATCATTTAGAAAGTGAAAATAAAGTTCAGATTTCTGGAAGACAAATTGTGAAAATGGTTGATGTATGAGACCATGCGGACCAACATGTGATGGCCCCTCAGGTCTGGGAGGAAGTGTTTCAGTGCAAGAAAAACCGCCATCATCTCCAACCGATTTATGTGCCAGGAGAGCTGATGGTCCTCCCATAGACCCTGAGTCTTCCTCTAAGACAGGATCTCCTGTCACAAGCGTGTGGCACAATTCTCCATCCCCGCACAGAACTATGGAGGCTGTGGGCCTGGCCTCTGAGGGGGCAAGGCTCATAGATTCAGGTCTCACAACCGAGGTTGTGGAGACCATCCTTCAATCCAGAGTTCCCTCCATGAGGAAGTTGTATATGTTCAAATGGAAACTGTTCTCTACATGGTGTAGTCAACGTAATATGGACCCTGTCCAGTCACCTATCAGCTTTGTGCTTCAGTTCCTTCAAGAAAAATTTTCAGAAGGTTTACCTCCTTCAACACTGAAGGTATATATAGCAGCCATCTCGGCTTATTATGTTCCTGTGGGTGGTTTCTCGGTGGGTCGAGACCCCCTGGTCATACGCTTTCTCTGTGGTACACTGAGGCTGAGGCCTGTGGTATGTTCAAGGACTCCAGCATGGGACCTGACTATAGTGTTGCAAGGGTTAGCTGAGACTCCCTTTGAACCAATAGAAGAAGTGTCAGAAAAGTTTCTCACTTTAAAATGATATTTGTTCTGGCAATATCATCTCTGAAAAGAATAGATCTACAAGCACTATCGGTTGCTCCTTCGTGTCTGGAATTTGCACCTGGTATGGTTAAGGCATTCTTGCATACTAGACCTGGCTACGTGCCAAAGGTCCCTACAAATGTCCCGGGTCCTATTGTACTCCAGGCCTTCTGTCCTCCGGATCAGGAGAAACGTAATCTGCTTTGCCCAGTTAGGGCTTTGGATGTATATGTCCACAGAGCTGCCCTGTGGCGAAAAACAGACCATCTGTTCGTATGTTATGGGTCCCCCAAGAAGGGGGGCCCAGCATCTAAGCAGAGGACGAGCAAGTGGGTGGTCGAGGCCATCTCACTTGCCTACGAAGCAGCCGGACAGCCATGTCCTCTAGCTGTCCGTGCTCATTCTACAAGGGGTTGGCCGCTTCTAAAGCGTTAATGCTGGAGTGTCATTAAATTATATATGTGATGCAGCTGGATAGTCATCCCAGCACACGTTTATTAGGTTTTATAACCTAGACATAACTCCTACTCCGGGTTCCTCGGTTCTACAAGATAATAGACAGGTACTTGGTGATACAGCGTAGTTTGGATAGCGTTCCCATTACGTCATTGACGTAGCGTCTTATTCAGAGAACAAGGGTTACACTAGTAACCCCAGACGTTTCCTTCATCTACTCAAGTCCAGAACAAACTCAACAGTGTAAAAGTGAAAAGAAACTTGAGGCTTCATTTGTGATTCTTCAGACTGAAACACTGAAGCTCAAATATAATATTGTGAAATCAAGAACTTCAATATGTATTTCAAGATCCTCAAAGAGTTTATATTATGATGGTGTTAATAGAGTACATATGTACATAAGCATATTTAAATTTAAATAACAATGTAGTGGGGTCTTTGTTTATCAATTTTATTTTGATAAACATGACACAATACAACATCGCGACTACATGAAAAGAGCTTTAACTGTTATAAAAACACAGATTTTTGAGCATTAGTGGAGCTGAAGGCGTGACAATAAACATGAAACACGTGATCGTTGTCATGCGGTTAATCCGGCCAATCATGAAACCGCTGTGTCGTCATCAGCGCTCGTGCAGCTCCTCATGAGAAACTGCGCTGGCAACAATTACTGAGGAGGACCAAAAGTTATGTGATTTTTCCAATAACTATTACGGAAATTAAGCAAGCTATTGAACATTTAAAATGTAATAAATCACCTGGTAATGATGGAATTACAACGGAGTTCTATAAGCAGTTTTCTGTGATTCTTGCCCCGTTTCTTTTTGAAGTATACTCTGAAAGCTTACAGTACTCACAGCTTCCTACAACTATGACGCAAGGTATACTTTGTTTGATTCCTAAGCCCAAGAAAGATTTGTTGCTTATTGATAATTGGAGACCCATTAGTCTGTTAAATAATGACTATAAAATATTTGCTCAGGTATTTGCCCAAAGATTCAAATTAGTATTAGATTCTATTATTGATGAAAATCAATCAGGGTTTATGAGAAACCGTCATATATGTAACAATATTAGACTTATTTTTGATCTTATTGATTATTCTGACCTTATTAATGATGATAGCTTTATACTTTTTTTAGACTTTTTCAAAGCCTTTGATTCTGTTGAGCATCCTTTTATTTTCTACTGTTTAGAACACTTTGGATTTGGGGCTTATTTCTGTAATGCCATGAAAACTCTTTATGCAGGAGGAAATAGTTCTGTGAAACTTAATAATGGCACTACTCAAAGATTTTATTTGGAAAGAGGAGTTAGGCAAGGCTGCCCAGTTTCTGTTTACCTCTTTCTCATTGTTGCTCAGATGTTTTGTGACTTTATTAAATCATCCAATTTAAAAGGAATTCAAATTGAAGAGAGAAGTGTCCTGATAAGTCAGTTGGCTGATGACACGGCTCTTTTCCTGAAAAATGTTGATCAATAATCTTGACAGCTGACTGAATTTGAAGTTTTTTCCAGTGCCTCAGGTCTTTGCCTTAATTTACAAAAATGTGAACTATTTGCTTTAAAAAGTTGCCATTACAGAAATGTATGTAATATCCCTGTAAAGGATTCTCCAACTTATTTAGGTATGGTTATTACTAAAAATGAGCAGGAGAGAATCTCACAACATTTCGACCCGGTGATTAAAAAAGTACAGTATAGATTTAATATTTGGTTGCAGAGGGACTTGTCTCTCAAAGGTCGTGTTCTGCTGGCTAAAGCGGAAGGTATTTCTAGGCTTACTTATATAGCTTCCTCAATACACTCAGATAATAAAATAAATAAGATAATTGATCAAATTATGCAGAATTTCTTGTGGAAAAACCGTATACACTATATTAGAAAATCTGTAATTGTTAATTCTTATAAAAATGGTGGGCTTGATTATTTAGATTTTTCTACCTTAAATAACACTTTCAAAATTAACTGAATTAATTTAAAAAAACACTGATTCTGTGTGGAACAGGATTTCTAAATCGTTTTTTGACAAACTTGGTGGCCTTTCATTTTTGCTTATGTGTGATTACAGAATCGAGAAACTTAGAATACAGAAACAATATAGCCTGAGGGAGCAGCTCTTAATACAAACAGGAAAATATATGCAGTTTTAGTAACAAGAATAAAAATTATTTATATATTTAAAAAAAAAAAAAAACGGAGAATTCAGTCATTGTTCAGCTATTAACCTCAGTTGGGAAGTGTTTTAGGGTATTAAATATTTTTTTGTGCTTTAGGACCTTTCAAGATTTTTAAAGATTTCATATACATTTTAAATTAATTTAAAAAACAACAAATTTGGGAGATGATTTCACAATTCTACATTTGTGAATGAAGAATTTAGCTAGATATACGATTGTATTAATACAGAGCTCATCACCCTTGTTTTGTAATATCAATCCAAATGTTATATCGTCTCTAGAGATACAGTTGTGGCCAGAATTATTAGACCCCTTCATAAATATGATCAAAGATGACTCTAAAAGTAAATCTGCATTGTTTATCCTTTTGATCTTTAATTTATAAAATTAGCAAAAATCTAACCTTTCATTGAAGGAAAAGAATTGAAAGTGGGGGGGGAAATAACATTATGAAATAAATGTTTTTCTCCAAAACACGTTGCCCACAATTATTATCACCCTTTTATTCAATTCTTTTTGCAACCTCCTTTTGCCAAGATAACAGCTCAGAGTCTTCTTCTATGACGCCTGATGAGTTTGGAATACCTGAGAAGAGATCAGAGACAATTCCTCCATACAGAATCTCTCCAGATACTTCAGATTCCCAGCTCCATGTTGGTGCTTCTTCTCTTCAGTTCACTCCATTCATTTTCTTTAGGGTTCAGGTCAGGGAACTGGGAAGACCATGGCAGAAGCTTCATTTTGTGCTCAGTGACCCATTTTTGTGTTGGTTTTGATGTTTGTTTTGGATCATTGTCCCGACGGATGATCCAACCACAGCCCATTATAAGATTTCTAGCAGAAGCGGTCAGTTTTTGATTTTTTTACCTGTTGGTATTTGATAGAATCCATGATACCATGTATCTGAACAAGATGTCCAGGACCTCCAGCACAAAAATAGGCCCACAACATTAAAGATCCAGCAGTATATTTGACCGTGGGCATGGGGTACTTTTTATCCATGTGTGCACCAAAACCATCTGGTGGGTTTGCTGCCAAGAAGCTCTTGTTTTAGTTTCATCTGACCATAGAAGTTGATCCCATTTGAAGTTCCAGTCTTGTCTGACAACTGAATATGCTGGAGATTGTTTCTGGATGAGAGCAGAGGATTTTCTTGAAACCCTCCCGAACAACTTGTGGGGATGTAGGTGCTGTTTGATCATTTTTTTTTAGGCTTTCTGAGACTCAAGACTCAACTAATCTCTGCAATTCTCCAGCTGTGATCCTTGGAGAGTCTTTGGCCACTCAAACTTTCCTCCTCACTGCGCATTAGGATGATTTAGACACACGTCCTCTTCCAGGCAGATTTGTAACATCTTTAGTTGATTGGAACGTCTTAATTATTGCCCTGATGGTGGAAATGGGGATTTTCAATGCTTTAGCTATTTTCTTACAGCCACTTTCTATTTTGTGAAGCTCGACAATCTTTTGCTGCACATCAGAACTATATTCTTTGGTTTTACTCATTGTGATGAATGATTAAGGGAATTTGGCCTTTGTGTTTCCTCATGTTTATACTCCTGTGGAACAGGAGGTCATGGCTGGACAATTTCATGTTCATGATCACTCCGGTGAGCTAAATAAATTTAAATATGAATGCAAATATACTTCAGAGATATTTTACTCATAAATATTTCTAGGGGTGTTAATAATTGTGGGCAACGTGTTTTAGAGAAAAACATTTATTTCTTAATGTTATTTCCCCCCCACTTTCAATTCTTTTCCTTCAATGAAAGGTTAGATTTTTGCTAATTTTATGAATTAAAGATCAAAAGGATAAACAATGCAGATTTATTTTTAGAGTCCTCTTTGATCATATTTAGGAAGGGGTCTAATAATTCTGGCCACAACTGTAGAGGTTGGGAATGAAGACATCTGTTGCTTAACCCACATGAGAAACATTACATGAGAAAAACACATGGTCCGTAGTTTCAACATCATTTTCACAGAATGTACATGTATTATCATCTATATCAAAGTGAAGATTCAGTAAATCTTTAGAGGGGTAAATAATATTCATTACTTTGAAGTGTGTTTCTTTTTCACTTTAGGAGGTATAGGGAGTGTTAGATACATTGTTCTTAGTTTAGTGATTGAATCTTTATCAAATTTTTGTAGGATGTTATTTTTATTTTGGCTTTTAGGGTAATGATAATCAATAAAACATTTTCTAATAAAGTGGTTAGTGCATTTTTTATCCAGAATATAGATCCCTTGAATTGATAGTGGGGCCAATTGTGGTTGTATCGTATAATATGCCAAAATGCTTTTTGTTAGAAGGACAAAACCTTGGGATAGTGCTTTATGTAATTTAAAAAAGTCTGATTTTGAGGGTTTGAAATTATGTTTGATGCAAAATTGTTCATTATTTAAAAAATGTCTGTTGGTATCCATTAAGTCGGTCATGGACCATATGTTTCTCCCATACCAATTTTCAAAGAACAGAGATCGGTTGCGGTGCAAAATATACCTGTTGTTCCAGAGTACAGATGTATGGGGTGAGAAGTTATGTATGTATATTTTCCAATACAAGAATATTTGTTTGTGAAACTCTGACAATGATATAGGTAATTTATTAACATTAAAGTCCGCTCTAAGAAGAAATTCTAATCCTCCAATTTTCTTGAATAAGGTCTTTGGAATGCAATGCCAGAAGGAGTTGCTGTGTTTGATCCAAGATTTTAACCAATTTATTTTTAAGGTTCCATTAAGGCAGTCAAAATTAATAACTTTTAGTCCTCCATCCTTTGTGTCTTTAACCATATTGCTTTTTTTTATATAATGTGGTCTGTTTCTCCAAATGAAGTTTAGGTTGATATATTTAATCACTTTGTTTGGAATGGCATAGTTAGGTAAATTTGACGTAGTATTGATAAGTCCCTCTGTAGCCATCTATTTAATCTTGATTTGCATTCTTTAATTTTATTTTCTACATTCAGAAGTTGGCTTTGTTTTTGGTCCTTGGAAAGGTAGATTCCCAGGTATTTGATTTCTGATTTACTATGGATATTACAGATGATTTTCAGTGAAGTGTCGTGTACAACAAACAATTCACATTTTTTAAGTTTAATTTTAGAAATTAATGTTAATTAATGTTAAAAATTATTTTGAGAATTTTTCAATTTTGGCAATAGTTGTTGAAATTTGTTGTCTATCTTTTAAGAATATTGTTTCATCCGCTAGTTGGCTGATTATTATGTCTGTGCCAAGTACATTACGTTTTTTAATATCATTACAGTTTTTAATATAGATTGCTAGCATTTCTGTGGCTAAGATGACTAGATATGGTGAGATGGGCCAACCTTCAGGGATACCCACATTAATCTTGAAGCTTGGGGTGGTACCACTATGTAAATAGGACACAGCTACAAATATCTCGATATAAACCACCAACCCATTCTCTAAATTTGATTCCAAACCCAAAGTGTTTGAGCACCGAGAGAATAAATGGATGTTCCTCGGAGTCAAATGCTTTATAGAAGTCTAGAAAGAGAAGGAAACCATCATCCTCTATTTGGCTTCTATACTCAATAATGTCCATTACCAATCTTATATTGTTATGAATTGATCTTCCTTTTAAGAATCCTGACTGTGTATCTGCAATAAGATCTGAAATCCCTGTTTGAAGACGAGAAGCAAAGATGTAAGTTTGTAGTCTGAATTTTTTGAGTGTAATGGGTCTTCTGTTATTTATAATTCTGGGATCTTTTCCAGGTTTTGGGATAGAGATGATAACTCCATGTCTCATTGTTGGTGGAAGCACACGTTTCAAATATTTCAGTAAAGACTTGTAGCAGCAGATCTCTTAAATCTACCCAAAAATGTCTGTAAAAGTCTCCTGTGAGACCATCGAATCTTTGTTAAGAGAGAGACAACCAATTACTGCGTCTAGTTCTGTATTGTTATTTGATTATCACATGTTTGTTTGAAGCCATCCTCTATTTTTGGAATATGTTTTGTTATATCCTGAAAAAAATTCTGACAGTCCATGCTAGAAAATTTAGAGCTATTGAGCTGGCTATAAAATTTCCCCCCCGCGTAGGCTATTTTATATTTTAGGAATTCCCACTTTTTGGTAGCAGTTGTAGCTCCTCAGAATTGGCATATTCTTTCACTAATAATTACATTTTTTGACAGTAGTCATTATTTTTTAGCAGACTGGAATTGAACTTCCAATATGTGTGTGAGTGGACATTGTTGTCATTGGGTTTGATCTGTAGTAGAATAACACTCAGCAGAAATATCAGAACTAATATTATAAACTAGCAGATTATTTGCAATTAACCAGTGATAAATTCTTGATTTATAATTGTGGCTTGAACTAAACCAGGAGTATTTAGATATTTCTGGATTTAAGTGTCTAAGTATCAACCAAATTTAGTTTTTCGCAGAAGTTCGTGAATATGGTGTTTGGATGATTTACAGAGTATCTACAAGGATATTTATCAAGAAATTCATCATGAACTAGTTTTAGGTTGCCACCAATGATGATATCAGTCGAGTGTGTTAATTTAAGATTGTCTAACTCTAAACCAATTTGCTCAAGTAGGTTTCGGTTTTCTCTACTGAGGTTATATCCATAAATGTTGACAAAGATGAATTTCAGACCATCTATGTTTATGATAAGATTCAACCAGTGACCAAATTCATCTGCCATATGGGACACAATACGACCTTTGAAATTATTTAGGAGGATGGCGACACCTGCTGACCTTGAAGTGCCATGGCTAAAATAAGCTTCATCTCCCCAGCCGCCTGAGTTAGCCAGTGCAGTTTCTCAAGAGGAGCTGCACGAGCGCTGATGACGACACAGCTGTTTCATGATTGGCCGGATTCACCGCATGACAACGATCACGTGTGTTTCGTGTTTATTTTTACGCCTTCAGTTCCACTAAAGCCGGGGACACACCTAACGATTGTAAGGCCGATTATGAATGTAATTTGATACTTACGACTGATCATGTCCAATCGGCCCGAGTCAGAGCCAGTTGTGTTCAGTCTGTGTTTACAGTTGGTGCTTAAAATTGTGCAGTGTGCTGCGTCTAAAGATTCTAGTCTTAGAATTTTAGAAACAGTCATTGCCAGTCCTCCTCACAAAGATTCTTCTCAAATTTGATAATTCCCACTTCTGAAGTAGTGATTATGAGCAAATCGCATTCAAGTTTCGTTATTTTTTTTCTTCAAGGAAAGTCATCTTTACAAAAGCACTGAGAGCACGTGAAGGCAGCATAATATTTGCGACCGATGATGTCTCTGTTTCCTTGGAGACTAATTCAGCCGATTGTAAACAAGCGGCGAAATGGCGTCAAAAAACGTTTGAAACATAAAAACACATTGGACAACCGGTATGGAAGAAAAACTGGTTGAACTCTGGCAAGAGTACGAATGTCTATACAACATATCTTCGAAGGAATACCATAATAGAAGCGATAAGGAAAGAAGCTGGGCTGCTATTGCGGAAACTTTGAATGTGTCAGGTACAGGGCCGGATTATCCATAGACGGCATTGGGCGAGTGTCCTGGAGCACCAGCCAATAGGGGGGCAACAAATGATAAAGATAATACTTTTTGTTTTTTTAATCATGTTTTTTATATATATTATTTATCTGATACGGATACAAAATTAACAGTTGATACAATATACAGAGAGAATATAAAGAGCCCTGCCCCTTTGATCGCAAAAGTAAAAGTGCCCTTTTAGGTCGCATTGTGGTAGTATAACTTACTTCTGTGGTAATTTAATGGTCTGTACAGTGCCGTTTCAAGTCGAACAAGCTTAATTGAGGATCGCAGCTTATCGTTGCTTAACAACGGCCGACACCACGAGTGCAAGCCCTAAAAATGGATTTAACAAAGTTTACTCACCTCAAATTCTCTCTGTAGAGAACAAATCCATGTTGCCTCTCCAGCCAGGACCTCACACATATCCTGCGCGTTTTTTCCACTTTTTAAGTTATTTTCCGCACAAATATAGCTGCAGATGAAGAGCGCAAGCTGTTTGTTTACATCCATTTTCAAGATCCCGCGCACAGTGTGTTGCTTAGCAGCGGTCTCAATCATAAACGTTTGTGTTCTTCTCCGACTGTCAACGATTAAAATCGGCTCCAGTCGAAGGAAACAATCGGTATGTGTGTTCAGTTCAGTCTTAGAATGTTACAGCTAATTGTTAGGTGTGTCCCCGGCTTAATGCTCAAAAATCTGTTTTTATAACCGTTAAAGCTCTTTTCATGTAGTTGCAATGTTATATTGTGTCATGTTTATCAAAATAAAATGGATAAAAAAAACATAGACCCCACTACATTGGAATTTAAATAATATATGCTTATGTTGAACTTTATTCTTGTAAAAACAGACGCTGTAAGCAGGACATAAAGTATTGAATGAAAATGTCTCTGAAACATCAGTGTATTATTCATATATTTCATTTATATCACTTCAGCTGTGATAATGCAAATGCAGAACGAGCATCACTACGGGAAGCAGAAAGTGTCCGTTTTCAGATCCACCCCGCCTGCATGCGGCTACTCTCGCTGATCGGTTACATCCAGCCGCAGCCCATGTCGAAAACACCTATTGACTTTCTCCTTTTTGTCACACTGACTCGCTACGCATGAAAAAAAAAAAAGAATCTGTGATCAACGAAGAACTAAGAGAATAAAAACTTTCAAGAAGGATTTAAAACGTTTGTTTCATAACAGACAGCATATCTTTGTGATCCTGGTTATTAATTTTTTGAAACGTTGATTCAGAAAGTGAAAGTGAAAGTTAAGATTAGATTGCTGGAGGTCAAACAGTGAAAATGGCTTCACCAACTGATTATGATTATATGTGTTCCGTGTGTCATGAAATCTTCAAGGATCCTGTTGTTTTATCATGTGGTCACAGTTTCTGTAAAGAGTGTATTAATCAATGCTGGAAAATCAAGGAAACTCAGGAGTGTCCTGTCTGCAGAAGATCCTCAAGAGATGATCCTCCAGTTAGTCTTGCATTAAAAAACATATGTGAGTCGTTCCTGAAGAAAAAAAAAGAGAGGCGTTCATCAGGATCTGAGGATATCTGCAGTTTACACAGTGAGAAACTCGATTTCTTCTGTCAGGAGGACAAACAGTCTGTGTGTTTAGTGTGCAGAGATTCACAACAACACGAAAATCACACATTCAGACCTATCGATGAAGTTGTTTCATCATATAAGGTAAGACTGATTTACAGATGAGGATAAACTTATTTATTACCTACAAGATCATATTACATAAATCTCTGGTGTCTTATAGATTTTCTCTTTTAATTCCAGGAGGAGCTCAATACAGCACTGAAGTCCTTACAAGAGAAACTTAATCACAAGAAAAACATTAAAGGAAAGTTTGAGAAAACAGTTCAACACATCACGGTGAGGATTGATACTTTTGAAATATTCACAAATTTGATTCTGGCATAATTACATGTTTCTTTACTGACACCAAGGCCATAACCATGTCTTGAACCGTGGGGTGGGGGGAGGTCTTTCTTTTTTAATAGGCTAAAGCATAAAGAAACAATGAAGGAAATTGTTGCTAATACAATGCTATATCAGATATGTACAAAAACAATTATATATATATAAAAAAAAAAATAACATTACGATGTGTCATAATCTGAAAACCACGCCCACCGGGGGGGGGAAACAATCCAACCATTTCCATTGACTTTGTATTGCGTGAGGCTGCCTTCTTGTCTTTTCTGACTTATTACAAACAATAGCTAAAAGATGCTGTGTGACAAGGTGTACAGCTAACAAGCTATATAAAAACTTATTTCTGTTTTTTTTTTTTAGCATGTTAGCTGTACACCTTGTCACACAGCAGCTTTTAGGCATTGTTCTGTTTTTTGTAATAAGTCAGAAAAGACAAGAAGGCAGCCTCACGCAATACAAAGTCAATTGAGACTGTTGGATTGTCCCCCCCCCCCCCCCCCCCCCCCGGTGGGCGTGGTTTTCAGATTATAATAAATGCGCTCCGTCTCTATACTGCAAGGCCCACCCTTCCCCCCTTTTTTCATTCACAAAAACATTTGTATTCTAATGTTATTACTTTTCAACCCCATGTTATTATTTTTTAAAGAAGAAATTCAAGATAGATTTAAACCTTCAGTGTTCTTTTTTTGCAAACAGACATTCTTCAAATTCAAAGTAACTGCTCAGTTATACAGTAACAAATGAGCACAACTCAACGTGCCATACCAAACAAGACCACAGTGAGATGCCAAAGGACTGCATTATACAGATCCATTCAAAATTATTAAAGGATTAGTTCACTTTCAAATTAAAAGAACTAAGCCTTTAAACACACCAATATACAAATGAAAAATAAAAACATTCCTGAATGAGTGGAAATTCTGAAGGCGGGTCGATGTCATCAAGGTCATCTGGTTTTCTTTGTCGAACTGAGAGATGTAGTTAGTGTATCCCCAGGTAGCCAGTGCAGTCGGGTCAATTGCGGCTGAGTGTCGGCTCACTCGGCTGTGTTCTGGCAGCAACTGACCAAAAGTGAGCCAGCTCTGGCCCAGTAATGGTTGCAAGATTTGGCTAGGCTATGGATGTGCGGATTTGTCTGATTTGCACTGAGACACAGCATATTTAGCCACATTCGGCCCAATTACGGACCCAGTTTAGGTTGAGTGCTGGGGGTGGGTCTCCTTTTACAATGTGGTAAATTTTATGTAGCAGCAAACTTAAACGTAATATCCTTTCCCTGTCAATGTTATGTGTTATTTATTTGTGTATTTATTATTTTAATTCCTATTAAAATTTTACACAATGGTGACCCACAAAACTCAGACAACAGAAACCCTTTAAATCCTAACAGAAAATTAAACACTAACAGATCTCTCAAGATCTCAGCAGAGGAGGATTAAACAACAAAAACAGCATTACCAGCTTCACTAATTACTAACTAGATTGACTTTATTTCTGTCAGATGCTGCAGATGTTCTTATTGAGAATTAACAGAGGTTTAGTTGTTGATGATTTAATGAAAATAATAAAGTTTATAGTTACCATGATTGAAATCAGTGTTTACTTTAGTTGGGCTCTTGACTCTTGACTTTACAACATTATTTATTTCTCTGACTGCTGTAATTGTGTGTTTATATGACTCAGTTATTATGGCTAAAAAAGCCAAGAGAAAGTTTGGAGATGATCTGTTTATTGATTATTGATGATGTGTAGCGAATTAACTCAAAGGGGAAATATTAATAATTATTCATAACTCATTATGATTATTAATTGTGATTAATTATGAATATGTAAATCCGTTAATCAGATTAACTAGATGTAGCTACATTAAGATTAATATTACAATCAATTATCCTGTTTGTCCAGTGAACCCTCAGTGTTGATTGTTTATTTACTCTAAGAAATGTTCATTTCCAGGTTATGGAAAAATAACATTCTTATTGTACCATATCTAAATTGGGATCTAAATCACTTAAAGAGGCAATTTATTAGCAGACGGAGTCAGAACCAAACATGTATTGTGCACAATCTTTATTAACTAACTCACAAACACATAACTAAACTAACAAAGACATAACATACAACAAAGGTCACACACATACGTAGGTAAGAAGTAGGTAAGAATGAGTAATGATAGGGTTGAACCGGAGGAGGTACAGAGAGCTGTAGGAAAAAGTCAAAGACAATCTGGAAAGGAATCATCATTTTCTTTTAGCAATAGCAAAGGTAAGTCTTACAAATCAATACTAAATCGCTGTTTAGTGTTAAAATGTACGATACTTGCAAGATGCCTTTAGGCTGGGGAGCGTCAGATCGCAGGTTGAGGAGAGATCTTGAGGATTTCGTCTGAAGTTGTTGCCAGTCTTTCCTATGTTGGATGTTGAGCACATGGCTAGTTTGTAGGCCGAGGCCTACAGGCCTTGCATGCCTGGCCTAGGCCGGCTGCAAGGAGATCCTTTCGGTCGTCCAGAAGCAAGGGAAAGAGAGGGAGTGGCATTGTTCTCTAGCTTTTAACCTCTGGTCCAAGTCCAACCTCTTAAAGTTGATGTAGCCAATGAAGGTGTTGTATTTCTGGGTGACAACACCCCTCCTGTCAGGGCTTTTACGACCAAGAAAGATTAACAAGCTGAGTTCTTGAATAAGAACTATTAAAGATTCTTGTAATACTGATGTGTTGCACAGGTATGGACATAACATAAATTACCAAATAGGAATCGAAAGTTGGAGTCCGTAGATAACAAACATGCTGCCCATGTGATTACAGTTAACTATACATTGCAGCTTTGGAATATTAATACCAAACTAGTTCAAAAGAGAAAATGAATACATAGAATAAAGCCCATGAAAGAAAAGTCATGAGATGGGAAACTTGGATACATGTTTATACATTTCCCAAGTGGTTATATAGAGAATACATAGGATTAAAGGAGTTTATTTGTCCTTCTCAGAAAGAATGAGTCACTGGTCTCTGCAAAATTCTTCCTGATCGTAAAAGGTCCAAGTATCTGTAACAGGACACCTAGTTCTGCCTGTAGTTTAGCTACATTTGGGATGCTAGTTGCAGTTTTAGGGGAATGGGTTAACAGAGCTTTGATAGAGTGAGTTTATGGGTAATTCCTTAAATATAATGAATAATTTTGTGTGCCTGATTGGTCCAGACGCTACAGATGTCATAATCATCATTAAACAAGCCACAGATCTCATCTCAAGATTTATCGCTGATCAAAAGTGTAAGTGTAAATTTTGTTATATAAACACTTTGAAACTAAAACAAGACATCAAACATTGTTGAGGAAATCAGATACTTTTAAAAAACATTGTGTACAAAACATTTTGAACTACTGCTGTATTTAGACACACAGACAGCAAGAATCAGCATATGAATCTCAACAGCAGTGAAATGCTTTAATATATTCTGTTTGCCATAATGAAAATATACTGGGATAACCTGGCTTTTCTCGAGACTTTCCTACTTCAGAGCAGTCATGGTTAATGATATGCTAAAGCCTGCCGGCACGTTGTTGTGATTGGTTACAAGGTAGTCTGTGACCCGGGTTTTCCTCACATCATCATGAAGTCGGATCATTTTCTTCTCCTAATACGGTTATCATTGCTGTATTGTCAACCTGTCCAGTTGTAATGCTTGCTAACATTTTTATTCAAAATCACGATTTCTCAATTTAAAAAAATAATGAAATCGAGGCAAAATATTAAATTCAAAATAATTTAAAAAATCTGAAAAATCGCCCAGCCCTAATTATGGAGTTACATCCTATGTCTTTTTAGGAGTATATGAAGGGTTTAAAACCTGTCATTTCAACGTTTCTTTAGACATAAGTCTCATTTTTTTGTGATTAGTATTCACTAAGTTACAGTTCATTTTCTGAGAACTATATGATTGGACTTCGTTCAGAGGGAGGCAACAGATCACACATCATGTTAGTTTTCTTTATTTTGCAAAAAGCACAACATTTTGTTTTTACTCTGAGTATACACAAATAAAAGAAGATATTCCACAGATTAAAAAGGTGTATAACTCTTAATTGAATGTGTAACATTGACAGAGTATTATGAGTCTCTTGGTAAGAAAAAAAACGCGGTGGTATCGCTGGCGATACCTCCAACTCGAGGGAGTTAATTGAATAGAGGGCAGAGGTTTACTTTAGTGCTCCTCCTCTCCATCTCTTGCTCATAGCAGGTTGGAGGGGAGTGGTTTATGCGTTTTCAACCCAAGCCGTCAAACTGACGTTATCAGAGAAGGAATGCCATTCCAGACCGGATGTAACTTTTCAGATTTTGATTAAAGATTACCGTGACAAACAATTTTTTTCAGTGTTTTAACTTGCACGGATTAATTGTTCACCACAAGACTAGTAATATGCACTAACAAAGTAAACAGGGTTGATTTCATGATTGCATGATTTCATGCTGACTAGTTTTTCAATGTTGATTTTGAGGATGAATTCTGTCCATTTTCTTAGTGGGGTCTCATCATAATGTAACAACATTGAAAATTTTTTTTTTTTTTTTTTTCATTACAAAAAATACTAAACTTTCACAAAAAGTATCTTTTATTGTTATAATTGTGATTTCATAATATTTAGATATGAATCCAACTGGAAAAAAACTTGTGAAAAGATGTCTTTCAGTCAGTCAAATACCACATTAAATAGTGGAGCTCTGCAGCATTTACTGGTAAAACTGATAATTTTTTTACTTTTAAAAATGCATTTTCCAAAAGATGGACAAAAATCTTACACTAAACCATGTCAAATTATCCATGTTAGCCCCATGAATAAAATTTAGAAATGTGGGTCTTTTATAAAGTGAATTTTACATAAAAAGCTGTTTTTGTATATAAACCTATTTAAAAATATATATTTTTTATTTATTATAAATGAAATTTTTAATTTCATATAAATTTAAAAAAATATGATAAATGTTCCAAAACCTGCACAAATGTGGAGTAAAACCATTAATAAACAGACTAAAATTACTTTTTTTTTTTTTTTAAACAATTATTTTGTTACAAAATTACATTTTTGATTGCCTGGGGTAACCCTTGTGCGGTATTTTAAGACCACACAAGGGTTAAAATACATATTTTTAAAGATTCTGCAAGTGGTTCACATTCATTTTTTTTGCAACTGTAGATTTGAATTTTTAATGTTTTTATAACCAAAAGATGCTAGGTGAAAGTTTGAAACAGAAAATTGTGGTTTTAATCTTGCCACTTTCTTGGTAAAGAAAACACCTTTTTACTCCAATTAATCAAAATTGAGTTATAGTGTTTTGGAACCAAACTCTTCATATGTATGTTGTTTTGAGTGTTTCTGTGCAGGAGAAGGTGTGGCCTGCGCAGAGATCCTGATCGGTCTGGGCCTGATTGGTTGATTCCTGCTGCGACGATAAGGACCACCCCAAACACCCTATCGAGGCCGACTTTGTGCCATTTGTTTTTTGCTCTGTCTTGATTTCCCCTGTGTTTGTGTGTGCTTTGTAAAACTTGCTTTTGTTCAGTTCTAGTTATAATTTTCTGTATTGCTTTTGCCTTCAGTTACATTATGTAAATATTATTTGTAAATACTCTAAGGGAAGTAGAGAGTGTGACACCATTTATTTTTACATATATCTTTATTCTATGTTTTTGGGTTAAGAGAGTTAGGGATTTTTTTTTTTTTTTTTTTTTAGGGAATTTAGAAGGTACTTGAATTAGTTATTTTTGTTTGTTTTGTTTTTTTGGCCTGGTCCACTCTTGAATTGAATGCCTTTGTTTATTTCCATTATATTGTGTTAATAAATTTGCCTTTGTTGAAAATTCATTTTCGAGTGAGCACACATTCATTTATGTTACAGCTGGCCCAAGACAGACGTAACAACGGAGACCAGAGCCATGTCGTTATTTTCATTTTTAACCCGAAAACGCTTGCAATCTGGATAATTTATTCAGTGTAGCTTTAGCCTCGTTAGCCACACAGCATTATCAAACTCATTCAGAATCAAATGTAGACATCCATAAAAATAATTACCATACTTACGTGATCTGATATGCTGCATCACGAACACTTTGTATCCATTTTCACTTAAGATCCATTTTGAGAATTATATTTGCTGTGTGAACATAAATTGTATTGTTTTATGCAATGTTTAATGGGAGTCGCAAGCTTGGGGGCTCGGAGCATGAGCATTTAAAGGTTTACACACACAGAATCTGTGCATTTTTAATCCCACCCCAAAATAGGTAGTTAAAACATGGTATAATAAAAATCTGTGGGGTATTTTGAGCTGAAACTTCACAGACACATTTTGGGGACACCTTAGACTTATATTACATCTTGTGAAATAGTGTTCTAGGCAGTGGTGTTCTGAAATGAGGAGGCACGTTTTTTTTATTTATTTATGAATCAATGTAAATTCATGTGCATTACTTTTAACATTGACACATCTTCCTTGTTAAATGAACATTACTTTACATTACATCAAAAAAGAAAAAAAAAAAGAAACCAAAGACAATTCTATTTTGTAATTTAACATTAACAATGTATTGTAATAGATGTCCTATTCATCAAAACCAAGTCAGTCTCATCAAGTTAGTGTTTTAAGCAATTCTACATTCATTCCAAAATAATAACTAAAGGCAATAATAATTTAAACAATATATTTCATTTGTGTATTGAGGTTTTTCTTTTTAATAGTTAACTTAGGCTATTTTAGATCGTCAGTCATGCTCCGTAAACACCGTCTGTCACAGACACGAAGATGGTTTTTAATTTCACCAAGCTGATTGCACTAAAAAACCCCGCAGTCATCATGTTTTCAGTCCATTTGTCCGACGTGACATAAAGCGGTGATATTTAACTGGGTGATCTGTTTACTTACTTTTCAGTTAGTCTTCCCATTGACGGCATCATTTGTTCATTCAAGCTGATGTGCAGAACGCACACATAAATAAGAGGTGGGATTTATATCACAAACCAATCATATCCAATCATAACAAACTACATCGAATCATAGCGCGATGGAGACATTGCCTCCTCTCACGTGACTTTTCCAAATTTATTCTCAATTACCCACCACAAAACCCCCGCACGCCGGGGGTCTGATGATTTTCTTTGGTTTTCTATGAGAGCAAAGGGAGGCATGAGTCCTGCTGTAACTTTACCTGCGGGTGTCGCTGTTGGGCAGTGCTCCTTAAGAAATCCTTAAGAAAGAGTGACTTGCACTCTTTTTAATTTGTAATATTTGTGTTGTTTTACATGTAATATGGATTACTTTCTCATCCTATTTTTTTTTTTTTTTTTTTGAGGAGTCACTGCCTCCCTTGCCTCCTCGGAGGAAACGCCCCTGGTTCTAGGGCACCTTTAAATAATGTCCAGGCTGGTGTGGATTGTGTCCCAAAATTTGAAATCCCAAAAATTGCACCAATTCATTATAAAAGAAGTCCACATGGCTCCAGGGGGTTAATAAAGGCCTTCTGAAGCAAAGCTATGTGTTTGTGTAAGAAAAATATCCATATTTAAACTGTAATCTCTAGCTTTCGCTAACCGTCATACACCTGTTCACGAGAGAGTGGCGTCTCAGCTTATGACGCAGGCGCAGTGTGAGCACTGGTGACGAACAAGGTCAACAAGGTTTGTTGTCCCTTTCAAGTCGGTTCTCTCGACATTGCGTCATAGCTGACGCTAAGGGGACCATATAACATCACGGCATGTTACTAGCGAAGTCCCACTCAGTTGAGGTGGAACATTGATGAAAAGGCATTAAAACAGCTCGAGACAGACGAAGATGCAAGCTTAACAACGCGGCGATAAATGCATGTTAGTATGACATGGCAAAGTGCCAAACATGCTAGACTGTGAACATAAGCATCTGTTAACAGACCCTGCAAAACACAGCTGATTGGTGATGACACAGAGCAGGTGGATAGGGATAAGGACGCAGTAGCATCTTGGCCCATAACAGACCAGCAGCGGACCTGGTTGAACACAGTGTTCGCCAGGTCATATGAATGGAGGAGGGACCAAGAAGGCCCATTGACTGAAGTCATTCTCATGGTGCTAACCAGCGCCGTTGCTCATAAAGATGAAGTAGTGGTCATGGTAAAACTTATGAGTTAAAACAATGATGGAACAATTAATCAGAATTATTTACACACATAAGCGGGGAAAGTTACATAAGCACAAGTCACGCTGGTATTATGGGCATAGCAGCGAGTTCATAAATGTATGAGGCAGTCGGTGAATACAACAATAACAGGCGGTGGCTTACCGGCGCCGCCACTCACATATCTATACGACCTAGTGGAAACCACCTAGCAGTCTATTCAGTTGATGTTAAGATGGAGGCAAGGTTTCCGATTCAGATGTACTCTGCGTTTGCACAGACAATACAAACGGTGCAAACGAAGAAAAATCCAATTTATTAAATCTGGCGAATGTATTTGGTGATGACCAGCCAGCTGCCAGACAAATGTCTTGAATAGACATTCCAGTCGCCCATGCCCATGAGGATGCCATGCCTCTGGTAGAATGAGCTTGCAGTCCACTCGGGCATTCCTTGCCCTGCGATGTATAAGACAGGGCTATCGCGTCTACAAACCAGTGAGACAGTCTATATTCAAAGAGAGGCAATCCCTTAGAACGACCCCCAAAGCACACAAACAGTTGTTCCGACAGTCTAAAACAGCTAGAGTGCTTAAGAGTGCTCAATATAAATTCGCAGCGCGCGCACAGGGCAAAACGCCCGGTGGTTACGCGAGCTTTCAGCACTCATATTCTTGGGGGAAAAGGCTGGTAAAGTTATATTCTGCTCTCTGAATGGAGTTGAGAGCACTTTTGGAACATAGCATGCCCTAGGTTTGAGAATAACATTATAGTCTCCCGGCCCAAACTGCAAGCATGAAGCACTGACAGATAGTGCTTGTAAATCGCTTATGCGCCTCCCACAAGCGAGCACTATTAAGGGCGTTGTCTTAAGAGATAAAAGACGTAACTCCACTGTCTCCAGTGGTTCAAACGGGGGTGCGGAGAGCGCCGTGAGAACCAAAGTCAAATCCCAAACGGGCATGGTAGGATGGCGAGGGGGGTTTAAACGTCTTGCGCCCCGCATAAACTTTATGACCAGATCATGCTTTACCACTGAGCGACCTTCTAGCTGAGCATGGAAAACAGAAATAGTGGCCATGTAAACTTTAAGTGTGGATGGTGTCCGCCCACCATCCAGTTACTCTTGCAAAAACGTGAGTATGACCCTTATGGAACAGTTAATAGGATCATCATTTCATTTTTTACACCAATTCTCAAACACTCTCCACATATAAGCGCCTCGACGAAGGGGCTCGTGCCTCTGTGATTGTGTTTAGCATGAGTTATGACAAATCTCGCGTCATTAGCGGGCTCCACTGACCGGCCACACGTACAGGTTCCACAGCTCTGGATTGGGGTGCCATATTGTGCCCTGCGCTTAGGATAGGAGGTCTCTCCTCAATGGGATGGCCCACGGGGGGGGGGCCACTACTAACTCCATCAGCTCCGGAAACCATAGCTGGTTGGGCCATTTGGGCGCTACCAGAAGCACCCACTAATGCTCTTCCCTGATTTTCTGTAGTACTAGGGGCAGCAGTTTCACCAGAGGAAATGCATATTTGCGGCTGCTTGGCCAGCGGTGAGCTAACGCGTCCACTCCCAGAGGGGACTGCATCAATGAGAAGTAAAGCGGGCAGTGTATGCTCTCCTCTGAGGCAAGCAGATCCATCTCCGCTTTCCTGAACGTGTCCCAGATCATGGTTACTGTCCTGGGGTGCAGTCTCCACTCCCCGTGAACTACTCCCCCTCTTGACAGTAAATCCGCTCCACAATTGACCCTTCACAGTGAGTTTGATTGACAAGCGATCTAACCAATCAGAATGCCGCATCCGCCATTTTGTCCGACAAAGCAGCCAGTAGTTAGAAGATTAACCTCGGTGGAGTTAAACTTGAAAAATTGTGTATATTGACGTATCTACGCGTTTGAAACAACATTCCTTCTCATGTTCATTCATGTTTATTTGACTTGGACTAGTAGGAAGAGATGATCGGTTAATGAGCCTCTTGAGCTGAGGCGTTACAGCAATCTGTCACGACCATGGTCACGACATATTAAAGAGCCACAAAACGTTTTTTTATTGTTTGAATTTCTTTAATAACTACACAGTTTGAAAGCTGAGACTTTGTTTAATATCATAAGTAACTTGCGTTGTCTTGTCTGTCAACGTGTTGTCAGTTTCCTCTTTGTTCTGCGATGTATTTTTCACTCTGTGTGGCGTGACAGCACCACGGCTTGTTGGACAAAGCAACAGTAACTAAGGGGGGCGGGTCTTTGCGAAGGGTCAATTCAAGTGGATGGGATGTGCACAGCACGAATAGAGAGGAGATTTCGTTCGGCCCACAGAAGGAGACTCCTCACTAGTTTGTGAAGCGATCGTGAGCGCATGCCTCTCTGGTGATTTATGTAAGCCACCACTGCTGTATTGTCTGTTCGAAAAAGTACATGGTGATGGTGAATATGTGGGAGGAAGCATTCTAACGCCAGCTGAACTGCTTTCAATACCAGGCAGTTTATGTGCCACGTTTTCTCTGCATCTGTCCAGATGCCAGAAGCCAGTCTGCCATCGCATAGGGCACCCCAGCCTGCGATCGATGCATCCGTAGTGACAGCTTTCCTCCTGACAACTTGTCCCATTATCACTCCCTGGCTGTACATTTTGTCGCTGCACCAAGGTTTCAGCACATCTCTGCAGCTTGCGGGTGAGCTGAAGAGGAGGCATGTGCAACAAACCCCAAGTGGCACACTGTTGACGCTGCCGCCATTAACCTCGGTGTCTTTTGGAAACCCTTCAGGGGTGGTGATCTCCCGAGCTTGAACACGGTGAGAGAACTGATTATAGCACGAGAGCGTTGTCGAGAGAGGCGATCTCGCATTGACAATGAATCCAACTCTATTCCTAAAAATAAAATGGTCTGACTGGGTTGCAACATGCTCTTCTGCACATTCACAGAAAGCCCCAGGCACTGCAAGTGGTGAAGGAGCTTTGATTTTTGACTGTTTAGCACATTCTCTGAATGGGCCAGAATTAGCCAGTCGTCAAGATAGTTTAAGATACGCATTCCGCTCGATTTCAGAGGGGCGGTGCAGCATCCATGCATTTTGTGAATGTGCGAGGTGCTAGTGCCAGGCCAAAGGGCAGAACCATGAACTGATAGGCCACCCCCTCGAAAGCGAATCTCAGAAAGCGCCTGTGATGGGGGGCTATATGAACGTGAAAGTAGGCGTCCCTCAGGTCTACCGAAATGAACCAATCCCCGGGCCGAATGTGCAGGAGCAGGGACGTGCACAGACATTTTGGGGGGCAGGGGCTCAAGTGGAAAAAAGGGCACTTCTCATAATTATTTATTTAAAAAATAATGAACTCTTAAATATATTAAGACAACTTTGACTTCCCTTACACTCACGGAATTGTTTTATACTCCACAGAGTTCTACAAAATAATTAGTTCACACAGAGACCATGGTCTTCTTTAGTATTCACTAGTTTATCACAAGAGAAGTCAACAGCAACTATTTTCAAGTAGCTATATATTTATATATATTTAGAATAAATGACTGCACCAAGGAGAGGGACATAGTTTCACTAATAATTTGTTTATTTTGCACAAATCAATAAATCATTTTAATTTTTTTGGTGTTATTGGAATACTTCTTTCATGAAGTGGACAATTTTAAGGTTGTTTTTTTTCCATGTCTTTTACTCTAATGGAAAGAACTTTTAACCCTAACCCTACACATTTAGATGGAGTTTGTTTTAAGCCTACTACCCTCCGTCTGTTTGCATCTGTAGATTTCTTCTAAATTAACCAAAACAAGCTAATCTGCATATTTAAACACATCAAGAATTGTGTTTCCTGAACTGTTAATACATTATATATTATAACAAATGCCTGCAGAGGGCGCCAAAAGCCTGTTGATTTGTGTTGTAACATTGCACAGCACAATCAAAGCCAACCACCATAATTAAAAATATATTATTAGTTAAATAATAATATTCGGCCACTTCTTTGTGATAGAAATGCTACAGCCACTGTAATTTCTTCAACAAGAATATGTGGACATCAAACATGCAAAGACAGAGCGAGGGTTTAAACTTTTATTGATGTATTATCCTGTGTAAGCATAGATTTAAGAATAGCATTATGTAGCTGATGCTGTATTATGATTTTTAAATAGTTTTAATAAACCCTGCATCCTTAGAAAACTGTCAAATAATGTGATTCATGGATGTGCGTCCATGGAATGCTCCTCTTCTGGTATTGACAGCCCAACCGACATCTTTACCATAGTTCAAAATAATTTAAATTATAATATGACATAAATTCCATTAGTATTAAATCAGGCAGATGCGTTGATGGTGGTCAAACTATTAATGCTGCGTTAAATGTATAAATAACCCTTAAATAGCCAAAACTTTCAGGTTTGTGAACATAGCCTACCTGAAAGAAATGCACGGGATGGATCCATCTAGGGCTTTTTTCTTTTTCGTTTCTCATCGCCAGACAGCAATTGCATTATCGCGGGAATAGTTGTTACAAGTTTACAGCCAGCAGCAAACTCGAGGTGAGGTGAGGTGAGGCGGGGCGCGCGCGCGTGCGTGCGTGCGTACTTTAGGGCATGAATGGTGTGTCGCGGAGTGAGGGCATCTGAACTCGACAAAGCCGACCTGATATAGTATTTTTTTATTATTTGTTTTATTCAGTAAATATATTTGTATACAGGAATATATATATTCATTTATTATTAAAAAAAAAAAAGCACCCCAGAAAAAAGGGCACTTTCTCTCGAGGAAGAAAAAGGGCAGGTGCTCAAGCCCCTTTTTTGTCTATGTGTGCACGTGCCTGTGCAGGAGGATTTGTTTCACAGTGATCATTTTGAATGAGCGTCGTGACAGTGCACGGTTTAATGGTCTTAAATCCAAAATAGGTCGAAGGCCACCGCCCTTTTTCGGAACCAGAAAATAGCGGCTGTAAAACCCACTCTCCCGATCCTCGGGAGGCACTACCTCTATTGCATGCTTCTCTAAAAGTGCATGTATCTCTGTGTGTAAAATTTGGGCATCTTTGGGCTGAACAGTAGTCATCATCATGCCGCTGAAGCGGGGTGGTCTGTGAAAAAAAAAAAATGCAGAGAGTAACCACTTGACACAGTTTTCATTACCCATTCTGAAACGGGTGCATGGTTTGACAGAGGTTGAATAGTTAGGCTCTGTGCTCAGGCCAGTCTGCCATTTTGTGACAGGAGCTTTTCTGAGCTGTCTGATACATCGTGCTTTGCATGAAACTGCCCGTCGCTCTGTAATGAGGGGCTGCTTTGGTCGCACAAGCATGTCTGATCGTTTTCCTGCTTCAAGTGAACCAGCTCGCTGCCTTGGGGCGGGCTGCTGTTTGAGTGTGTGTGAGCTCACTTGATACACAGATGTTCGCTGCTTTGAGGCTGGGAATTGCATGTGTATGAGAGAGCATGCTTCATGTACAGTTGTTCGATGGCGGGTAACTGTGAGCGTGCATCATTGCTTGTTTTACACAATGCTGTTCGCTGCTTTGAGGTGGGGAACTGTTTATTTTGTGTGGAGGATTTAAGGCCAGAGGAGGAAATTTGCTCTGATATTAGGGCTGCACGATTAATCGCATGAGATTGTCATGCGTGTCTTATCAGTAAAGCCGGTCCTGTGATTAGCGGTAAATGTCCATCACCTGCTTTCAAATGGAGCGGCACTTAATATACAGAGCCGTAGTTCGCGGACAAGCTATGCAATATCGTGTTCATAATCGAAGGCGATTCATCTGCGATTATGAACGCGATATTGCGTAGCTTGTCCGCGAACTACGGCTCTGTATATTAAGTGCCGCTCCATTTGAAAGCAGGTGATGGACATTTACCGCTAATCAGCTTTACTGATGAGACACGCATGACAATCTCATGCGATTAATCGTGCAGCCCTAATATCAGAGCAAATTTTTTCTCCTCTGGCCTTAAATCCTCCACATTGAACAACACATTTCCTCGCTCGCAACAGGCGAGGCAATCACAGAACAAACATGAACATGAGCATGAGACAGGCGGGCAAACTTCTGAACTGGCTCTCCATCCACGCTGCCAAGTGCTTCCCTCCTCTGGCGGGGGCGGTCAGGAATGCGGCGGAGGAATGCAGCGGCGCTGCCACATTTGAGGGGCATGGACCCCGTCGCTCTGGGTATTTGTAGCGAGTCGGCCAAGCTGGTGTCACCCTCGCCGCTGACTGTGGCTTCTTGCTCGGGGCTGATGCAGGAGCTGAAGGGTGTCCAGCTGAGCGCTGTCTATGGTGCTGAAGCGAGGATGATCTTAAACGGCCGTTGGCGCCTTCGCGCCGGTGACTCGTTGGGCATGAAATGACTCATTGCTTTTGACTGTTTCTGGGCTTCCAGAAAATGCTCAGAGAAAGTGTCAACAGCATTGCCGAATAATCCCGCTGCATGAACTGGGGCATCCAAAAGAGCCGTCTTTTTAGAGTCTCTCATTTCCGTCATCGTGAGCCACAAATGGTGGTTAAGTAACGGGCTCAGGTGAGCACAAGGCATGCGGGGGCTGACCCGGCGTGAGCTCGTTTCCTGAGTCCGGACCCTTCCATCGGTGTTTCCGCATGGGCACGACCCAGGCAAAGTATACACAAGTCGTGCCCATCTGGGAGCTCAATAGGTCCCGCACAGGAACGGCACTGTTTCAAAGCCATCTCTTTCAAACTTGTCTTGAAGTTCACCAGAACGCAAAAGGGAAATAATCCACTTATTGAGCCACTGATCGACGGCGAAAGGGCTAAAGTAGACAGGTGTCATGAAAGATTCTGATGCAATGACGTCAGCGGCATCTTTATATAGCGCGTTTGCCCGCCCTTTTTTCACGTGCCTGAACGTCATTGGCTGGCACTTTGCACATGGCATTATTCAATAGGGCTTCAGTATTCTAGGAGAAAGGGAGTCTCCCCTTAGTGTCAGCTATGATGCAATGTCTAGAGAACCGACTAGGGAGGGAACACGGATGAAATCACAGAATCCAGTCATAAATAGAACTTACTGTATAAAGCGGAACATCACAGAATTTAGCATTTTTTGTATGAATAAATCTAAAGTCGGGCTGTACAATCAATCAGATATCAATACGGACTATTGTCTGCGAATATTAAAGTTTTGAAATCTGAAGTCTGTATGAAAGAGCGCCGCATTTTCGTCTACTACACATACTGACGCACGCATGACGCTCGCGATGATTTCAATGTCTGCTGTCTCACTCGCTATACATGAACTTCATCTTAATGAACTTCATAACTTAGAGTTATTTTATGAACATTTCACCGTTTAATTTGATAAAACTATTGACATTTTTAATATTATATACACAAGAAGTAGGGCTGGGTGATATATCGCATGCGATTGTCACGCGCATTTTGTCAGTAAAGCCGGTTCCCTGATTACTGCAAAATCGCCATCACCTGCTTTCAAATGGAACGGAGACAGAGCCGTAGTTCACTGATAAGCTACGCAATATTGTGTTCATTATCGAAGGCAATTCATCTGCGATAATGAACGTGATATTGCGTAGCTTGTCAGTGAACTACGGCTCTGTCTATTAAATGGCGCTCCATTTGAAACCAGGTGATGGTGATTTCGCGGTAATCAGGGAACCGGCTTTACTGACGAAATGCGCTTGACAATCGCATTCGATATATCTCCCAGCCCTAACAGGAAGTCAAACATCTTCACAATCCTGTCAAAATAAAAGTTTGGTATAACTTGAAATAACAGAAATATACTAATGTACAATCGAGTGTACTTCGATTAATAGAGATAATAGCCTAATAATAGTAATAACACCGTTTATTAAAACACAACATCAAAGGTCTTCACTGAAATTACAGATATTGCACAGTAAAAATGTAGCCTACTTATTAATATTATTAATTTAATTAAATTAATTTGATTACATTACAAACTAAATTGTTAGTTTTATAAACCAATTTGATTACATTTTTAAAAAACATTTTTATTTGTCCTCACAATGTTTATATATATAATATATTCCCTGTACTCCTGACAGTAAAATCTTAGAAAAAAACATCATACAGATTTTTGGTCATCACAGCACTAGGACTGAGCGCTGCTGTGTAACACAATATAAAGGCTTTCTGACTTTGTTGAGCTAAAGTGTAAATTATTGATAATGTTTATTTTCACACTACAGACAGAACATCTACTAATACAGTACTAGTACTTCAGAAAATTAAGGTTGTAGTTAACTAACCCACATTTACCCTCTAACTCTTCATGCTGCTCCAGAATCAGTTGGGTCTTTGAGATTATTTAAGTGAATGTGATTTGATTTCAGTCTCAAGTTGAGCAGACAGAGCGTCAGATTAAACAGCAGTTTGAGAAGCTTCACCAGTTTCTCAGAGATGAAGAAGAAGCTACAATCAATGCACTGAGGGAGGAAGAGAAGCAGAAGAAGCAGATGATGAAGGAGAAGCTGGAGGAGATGAACAGACACATTTCAACTCTTTCACACATAATCAAAGACATGGTTGAGATGAGGAAAGACAATGACATCTGCTTTCTGAAGGTCTGATTTCAGGTCATTGATTGATTGATTGATTGATTGATTGATTGATGATTGAGTTCTTGATTATAAATGGTGTGTTTGTTCTGCAGAAGTTTCCAGTCTCAATGGAAAGGTGAGTGATCTGCTGGTGTCTCATGTCTCTCTGCTTCTGATCCAAAGCAACTGCAGTTCTGACTCCTGAATGTTCTTCCAGACTCCAGATCTCACAGCCGGATCCACAGATGGCTTCTGGAGATTTGATTCATGTGCCACGTTACTTGGGAAACCTGCAGTTCAGAGTCTGGAAGAAGATGCAGGACATCATCCAAAACAGTGAGTCTGGAGAAGATCTGTGCTCTTACACACACACAGTAAATCACTGATGGGTTTTTCATGACATAAAAGCACTAGATTATTTCAGTTTTTGGTAAGGGAAGATCGTAATATATTATATATATATATAAATATATATATATATACACATATACAGTGTATGTATGTATGTATGTATATATATATATATATATATATATATATATATATATATATATATATATATATATATATATATATTATACACACACACACACACACACACTCACACACACATACAATGGTGTGAAAAAGTTTTTTTTTTTTTTTTTTCATGTTTGTCACACTTTAATGTTTTCAGATCATCAAACAATCAAATAATCAAAGATAACACAAGTAAACACCACATGAAGTTTTGTTTTTAAATTAAGGTTTTTATTATGTAGGGAAAACAAAATCCAAATTACCCCAAGAGCGCAGCGACAACTCATCCAAGAGGTCACAAAAGACCCCACAACAACATCCAAAGAACTGCAGGCCTCACTTGCCTAAGTTAAGGTCAGTGTTCATGACTCCACCATAAGAAAGGGACTGGGAAAAAATGGCCTGCATGGCAGAGTTCCGAGACGAAAACTGCTTCTGAGCAAAAATGAAAATGAAAAACTATGCATGAAAATCTATGTGAACCCCTTGCAGAATCTGTGAAAATGAGAATTATTTTAATAAAATAAGAGGCAATGTTATTTTTTGTTTAGTACTGTCCTGAGTAAGATATTTTACATAAAAGATGTTTACAGTACATATAATTCACAAGAAAACAAAATGAACCATTGATTCTCAGTACTGTGTGTGGTTACCTGGATGATTTATGACTGTTTTTTTTTTGTTTTGTGATGGTTGTTCATGAGTCTCTTGTTTGTCCTGAGCAGTTAAACTGAGCACCTCCAGCTCCTGCAGATTCATCAGTTTTCAAGTTTTCAAGCATTTTTTTGCATTTGAACCCTTTCCAGCAGTGACTATGATTTTGAGATCCATCTTTTCACAATGAGGACAACTGAGGGACTCAAACTCAACTATTAAAAACGTTTCAAACATTCACTGATGCTCCAGAAGGAAACACGATCATTAAGAGCCGAGGAGTGAAAACTTTTGAATTCAAATATCAAGGTAAATTGTACTTAATTTTTCTGCCGGGAAACATGCGAGCATCTTCTGTTGGTTCCGAAGGGCAGTACTAAATGAAAAACAATGATATTTAAACAAAGTAAGAAAAATTTGGACATCTTCATCCTGTTCAAGTTTTCACACCCCGACTCTTAATGCATCGTGTTTCCTTCTGGAGCATCAGTGAATGTTTGAACCTTTTTTAATAGTTGAGTTTGAGTCCCTCAATTGTCCTCAATATGAAAAGACAGATCTCAAAATCATACAGCCACTGCTGGAAAGGGTTCAAATATGCAAAAATGCTTAAAAACTGATGAATCTGCAGGAGCTGGAGGATTTTTCTGAAGAACAGAGCTCAGTTTAACTGTTAAGAACAAACAAGAGACTCAAGAACAACCATCACAAACAAAAAAAAAAAAAACAGTCGTGGATCATCAGGTAACCACACACAGTAAATGCAAACATCTTTTATGTAAAATATCTTACTGAGGACAGTACTAAACAAAAAATAACATGCATTTTTTATTATCCCTCTTATTTTATTAAAATAATTCTCATTTTCACAGATTCTGCAAGGGGTTCACATACTTTTTCATGCCACTGTGTGTATACATTGGTCAGTTTAGCAGCTGGGGTCCTGCAGATTGTAGCTTAAACCAGATCCGAAACTGGAAGTTTTTAGTAATCCTGAAAACTTTGATTTGCTTCAGGTTTGTTTTATAGCTTCATTATAAATAAACATTACTTTGGTATTATATGTGTAGAACGGTTTAATAAAATGATATTATATGTTAGATTATCAAAGGCTTACTCACCACGGTAGCAGGTTCTTCTGGTCTTCTGGGGTCTCATTTATAAAACTGTGTACGCACAAAAAAAAAAAATCAGATTTATAAAACCATGCGTACACCAGAACCTGCGCACAAATCCCTTTATAAATCCCAGTCAGTGGAAGATTGTGCGTACGTGCATCTCCACCCCGTCTCCTCCCCGACATCACCATATATGGAGCTTACGACGCCTAGTTTTACTATGCATAACCTCATCTGCATATCATTTCCATACACGTTCCCAACCACGTGACACCATGGTTAACACCGACAAAGGTACAAGACATTGGAAAATATTAGATATGGACTATAAATGTGCCACACATTATATTGATAAAGATCATCCAATATCCTCCTTATGTTTTAGAATAAATATATCAAAATATCCATAAAAACAAAATTGTATAAAATACTTCAGATAAAGGTTTTAGGATAGAGTTGATTCATTAATTTCCACTGGCCAGATAGTATTTTAATAGTTTTAAACAATTCAAATCAAATGTATGTTTTGCTGATGAGGTGAACATATCTTTTAGGAAGTTTATAGGCTATTTTTAGTGGAAACAGATCGGACTACTTATTTATTGCAGTGTAAATACAATTGTCTGAAACGGCGCGTCACTGACAAAGTATTTTAAAAAGAAAACATGCAAATCTTACCGTTTTCCTCAAAATATATCCTTCAAATGGTAATTGTTTGAAGATCCTTCACACGACATCAACACCTCCTGCAGCTGTGGCTGTACAGTAAGATATTATCATTTGACCTATTCAAACCGGACAACAAATATTTTGTCATAACATCTGCAGTTTAGTTTAAAGAGGAATTATTGTGCTCCCAGCGCTCCTCGCTGTCATTAAAACAGCGTGTCACTGGAAAAGTGATCGAAAGTAGCACATCTACTATCTCAATTCATATCACTTTGTCTCCAAAATGTTCGTACGCACAGCTCAAAGTTTGCTTAAAGGTGCGCACATTCTCCCGTCAAGTTTGTTTTTATAGATCACAACCTTTGCGCGGGAACTGGCGTACGCACGCTTCCAGCCCCGTTTTGTGCGTACGCACGCTTTATAAATGAGACCCCTGGTGATTAGTGGCACAAAAATCCCACCAGGTGTCGTCATTAGATACCGGTTTTCCACCAAGGCAGTTTGAGTGCTAGTTCAGAGCCAGAGCCTAGTTTCAAATCAGAGTTCTTTGTTTGTCTTTCGACACCCAAAGCACAAGTGCTGAACCAGGAAAAGTGGTTCGTAAGTAGCTCCAAAATATTGCTGGTCTAGAAGTAAGGGGCTTGCGTCAGGGGCTGGGGGCGGGGTTACCGTGACCAACAAGAAACTTCTGACCGCCTTTTTGAAATAGCAGCTAATCAAGCTAATAGCAGCTTGATTGTAATCTCTGTCTATACAAATTTTATTTGCTGTGTTTGGATGCCGATGTACAGTATATCACAGAATTGAGTACACCCCTCACATTTTTGTAAATATTTTATTATATCTTTTCATGTGACAACACTGAAGAAATGACACTTTGCTACAATGTAAAGTAGTGAGTGTACAGCTTGTATAACAGAGACAATTTGTTGAACTTGTTAAAAATGTTGAACTTTCAGTGACCAGTATGAGAGAGTGAGAGCGATAACACCAAATTTAAAACACCTGTTCCCCATTCACAGCTGGGACCTTGTAACACTAATGAGTCACATGACACCGGGGAGAGAAAATGGCTAATTGGGCCTAATTTGGACATTTTCAATTTCAGTGTTTACAATTTCAATTTACAATTTCACTGTTTAAAATCAATTATTTCAAGTTTGTCAGCCTTAGGAAGGTCAAATAAATGATTTTTGGAAACAGGATGGAAAAAACAGCATCTCCTTGAAAGCGACAACACTGTTTTCTCCAATGCAGTGTTGAGTGACAAGATTATTTAAATGAGTAACATAACATTGTGACTTCACAAAACCCAGAAAAAAAAATGCATTGTTGTCCAAATGAGTCATTTGTTGTAGTTCTTGGAAAGTGAATTCTGTTAAATCAAATATCTACGGTGGCCGAAAGAGCTCAACGCGCTCCAAATAAAGAAAACATCTTCATCAGTTTGACAACACATGCGCTGCAAACTCCACAACACTTACAAATAGTGAAACGCGCTGCAAATAAAGAAAACGTGGAGTTTGCAGCGCGTCTGTTGTCAAACTGATGAAGATGTTTTCTTCATTTGCAGCGCGTTGAGCTCTCTTGGCCACTGTAAATATCTCACTCTGCAGTAAACTTTGAGCGTTGTAACCTTGCAGATCTTCTTTATGCTCAAACTGCAACAGTCAGACTAACTAAAGTTGAAAAAGTGAACAAGCATAATTGAACCCCTTTAATATAATTTCACATATTTTTCAATATGAAAAAAGACTATTCCTTAAGTATCATTCAATATATTATAATATATTCCATATATTTTTTCAGTATATTTAAACCATTTAATATTTTGATCATAAATATATGCAAATATATTTTCTTTCCATATGGGATATAATGAGCAAGAATTTCTTAAATTGTTAAAATTTAAGACTTTTTCAAGAACTGCAGGAACATTCAAAATGTTTTTTTTTTAGAGGATTTTCATGAATCCTGAATGATTTTTAAGGGTTTCCAGAAGAAGAGCTGCTTCATGAATCTTGATTTTTCCATGTTTCAGAAACACAATGATGAGGGTTTGTTCAGATAATGATGTTTACCAGAAGAACTGCTTCAGTTACTCACAATACACAAATTCATTACATCTTATAATATTAACATGATTGATATTATTCATTACTGAGTCAAACACATCAGACAGTAACAAAGTATTTAAAACAAATTCACACACATTAAGATTCAGTTTAGGGAAGATGATCAGATGAAGATTTGTATCTGATGCCATTAAACACTGATAATAAAAATGAGTGTGTGACTAAAAACACTGACAGTGATCAGAAGAAAATGTCTGATGTGTTTGATCAACAGGGCGAGTGTCATAATTCATAATAATCTGTGTACGGTTCACTCTTGATCATTATATGAACATCAGAATAAAAGCAGATGTTGATTGTGTCTCATCAGCTCCTGTGATTCTGGATCCAAACACTGCGAATCCAGATCTAGTCCTGTCTGATGATCTGACCAGTGTGAGAAGAAGCACAAATAAACAGTCACTTCCTGACAGTCCAGAGAGATTTGACTATTTTCAGTGTGTTCTGGGTTCAGAGGGTTTTAACTCAGGAACACACTGCTGGGATGTGGAGGTTAAAGAGTGTTTTAAGTGGAGTCTTGGAGTAACTACAGCATCAAACCAGAGGAAGGGATGTAATTTCTTTGATACTGATGTCTGTTGTGTGTGGTATGATCCAGAGGGACTGACTGAACGGCCTGGTTTTCTTGTTGAACAGAAGCTTGATCGTGTGAGAGTTGATCTGGACTATGACAGAGGAACAGTGTCATTCTCTGATCCTGTAACTAACACACATCTACAAACATTCACAACCACCTTCACTGACACACTCTTTCCTTTCTTCTGGTGTTTTGACTCTCTGAGGATCTTACCGGTCAGTAGTCAGTAATTGTTACTCCTGTAGGTCTGGATCAAGCTGCTTTAATCTTTTACACTCATCTTTTTTTTAATTATTTGTGTGTAAAACTTCTCAGAAATGCTCTTAAAGGGGACCTATTATGCCCCATTTTACAAGATGTAAAATAAGTCTCTGATGTCCCCAGAGTGTGTATGCGAAGTTTTAGCTCAAAATACCTCACAGATAATTTTTTTTATAGCATGTTAAAATTGCCACTCTTAGTGGTTGAGCAAAAACAAGCCGTTTCTGTGTGGTCCCTTTAAATGCAAATGAGCTGCTGCTATCGGCCTATAGGTGCGTTCACGCGGCCTCGTAATTCCTGTAGTTACAAGATTCTAGCTTGTAAAAAGTGTTCACGTCCTCGTAGAGCTCGTAATTACAGCTTGTAATCTGGGAGTTTTCTGAAAGCTCCCAGATGTACCACGTGGCCGCTGTACCACCTGACCACTGTAGATTGATTTATTAGGCGTTGATAGTGGTGCCATGGAAACGCATAATTCCCAGTCCAAGGACCAAAAGGAACAGCTCAGAATATAACGTCACGTGTTGTCATTTCAAGATTCCGGTAAATACGAGGTGACGTGAATGCAGCTTAAGCTTCACGAGCTTATTCTACAGAGTCAGGATTCAGTCCCCTTTAAAGGGATAGTTCACCCAAAAATGCAAATCCTGTCATCATTTACTTGCCCTTATGTTGATCCAAACCTGTATGGGTTTCTTTCTTCTGTTGAACACAAAAGTGTAATGTGGCCAGGGCTGGATTATCCATAGACAGGATAGGGTGACCACCCATCCCGCTTTGCGTTGTACCTCACAGCATTTTCACCCCTTGTCCTGCACATCGCATATTGAAAAAATGTCCCGCATTTTCATCAGTCCCCTAGTGAAAAAAATAGTATACTTAAGCACAATTTATTTGTATTGACTTTAGTATAACTAAATGTATTTTTTGGCATGCTATAAATTGGTATAGGCTACTTAAAGTCTGCTAAACCGAAACAACTAATTTTGTACTAAATGCATGTTAGATGTCCAAAAGCAGTGCTGAAGTTCCACTAAAGACAGCCCCAGTATACCAATAACTTATCCAGTGAACATCAATGAGACAATGGGAACAGATTTATATGTATATTGAATGCAGGAACTACTACGGGCTGGAATCGAACCCGGGTCATACGGGCTACTGTCGCACAAGAGCACTCAGCTTACCTGTTGCGCCACCACACATATATAGACTACGCTAAACTGGTGTTACAAGTGCAGCTATAAGCGCGCAGACATTATTGACGACAGCACAAATGATATAGATTAAAAGACTGAATCTCCAACAAAATTATTAATATAGACACAGTAAGTGGTGCGTGAAAATAAACGTGAAATGGCCTGTTGCTATGCAGCACGAACGTGCTTTAAACTTTAAGCTGTTGAAGAAATATAACCAGCAGATGCAACATTAAATATCAAGAATGTTTTGCTTCCTTTATAGCTGACGTTATATGTCATTAACGCAACATGGAGCAATTGCATAAACCAGCGCATTAGTTTTATTATTGTGCATGCACTAAAACAATGTGAACGTGCAGAACTGCTTGTGTTTCCGTGTCTGCAGATGAAATATAATCATCTGTAACATTCCTCTGACGATTGTCTCTGCATATGTAACAGAGTTGTACATATATATTGTGTGTCTCCACTTGCTGAATATAAATAAAAAGAAGTTAAATAATGACACTGGAAGATCATTGGACAGAATAAGGGATAACAGGGCTTCCTGTGTAGCCTACCGTGTGCACCCTCTATTGCACTTATCAGTTTGTGTGTGTAAGCCCAGCGGTAAGTCATGTCATTGAAAGCTCTGTAATTGTCAATGAAATGTGTGATATATTAGAAGCAACAACATATTATATATATATATATATATATATATATATATATATATATATATATATATATATATATATATATATATATATAGTGCGTCCCAATTCGCGTACTTATGCACTATTCTATGATGTTTTTAACCCTCTGGAGTCTGAGGCTGATTTGGGGCCTGGAGAAGTTTTGAAATGCCCTGACATTTGTGTTTTTTTTCATTTGTTCATAAACACATTAATGACACAAGCGTCATTACACTGTATTCAACACAAACTAGGCTACCATAATATGGGAAGAAACATGTATGTACATGTTTGTGTTTTTGAAGGAATAACGTTTATGCGTGGTTATTGAAAAAAAAAAAAAAAAACTTAAGTCACTGAAATAAATCCAAAAAAAAGTTTTTTGCTTCAGAATTATGTAAAAATTATGCTGCCTACTCCTTATAAAACAATATATTGATTTAGTTTTTGTAAGTCACTTTTTGTCAAGAAACACAGTATGCATGGAGGCGTGAATGATCATGAATAATGGGCCATTTACACCTGAGAAGACAAAAGAATCAAATAATAATGACCTGAAATGACTTGCATATTAATGAGGCCTTTGAGTCAGGTAGGGTGTTATATTCTTTAAAATATAATATAATTATTTTAAAAAATAATTTCTGTGATGCAAAGTGTCTGAACAATTATGTTACCTCTATGGCATTTCATATAGGCTTTTAGCTTAAAGCATGCACATTTGGAGAAATATTGATGGATTCTTATATGTTTATGTCAAATTTCTATACAGAGGAGTAATATTTATTCTATATATCATCACTATGAGTGCTGGATACAATTCATACTTGCTAAGTTACAGTTCATTTTCTGAGAACTATCAGATTGGACTTTGTTCAGAGGGAGACGAGAGATCACGCATCATGTTAGTTTTCTTTATTTTACAAAAAGCACAACATTTTGTTTTTACTCTGAGTGTACACAAATGAAAGAAGATATTCAACAGATTAAAATGGTGTATAAGTCTTAATTGTATGTGCAACATTGACAGAGTATTTTGAGTCTCTTTCACACTGGTAAGAAAAAAACACAATGGACCAACACTAGCAGATGTCACGGCCCCCCAAATCATTACTAACTTCAGAAACTTCCCACTAGACTTCAAGCAGCTTGGATTCTGTGCCTCTCCAGTCTTCCATTAGACTCTGGGACCATAATTTCAATATGAAATGCAAAATTTACTTTTATCTGAAAAGAGGACTTTCGACCACTGTTCACTGTCCAGTTCTTTTTCTCCTTAGCCCAGGTAAGAAGTTTCTGATGTTGTTTCTGTTTCAGAAGTGGCTTGGTAGTCCTTTTCCTGAAGATGTCTGAGTGTGGTGACTCTTGATGCGCTGACTCCGGCTTCATTTGACTCATTGTGAAGCTCTCCCAAGTGTCTGAATCGGCTTTACTTGACAGTATTCTCAAGCTTGTGGTCATCCCTGTTGCTTGTGCACCTTTGCCTACCCAATTTCTTCCTTCTAGTCAACTTTGCATTTAATATGCTTTGATACATCACTCTGTAAACAGCCACCACATTCAGTAATGACCATCTGTAACTTACTCTCTTTGTGGAGGGTGTCAATGATTGTCTCCTGGACCATTGCCAAGTCAGCAGTCTTCCCCATTAGTGTGGTTTCAAAACACAAGAGATACCCGGAATTTATACTGTAGGGATGGTCATTTAATGAAACTCAAATGTAAATATTCTAATATTTTGAGATACTGGATTTTGGACTTTCATTAGCTATACGCTCTAATAAACAAAAAAAAACAAACAAAAAAAAAAAAACGTTTGAAATGTTTTACTTTACATGTAGGGAACCTAGTATAAATGAAAGTTTCATTTTTTAAAAATAATTTACAATAAAAAAATGAACTTTTTCACGATATTCTAATTATATGACCAGCACCTGTATGTCGATCCAAGAGGGAATTATGCACATATATTGTGAATTAATTACAACAGATTATAATCAATTACATATATGATTAGTTCTAGCTTAATAATGGTGGGCAAACTTTTTCTTTGTCTCCATTTATGGCCACATTTTCATGAATTATGACATGTCAGATCGGAATGTATTTTCGCCGAAGTACCATTAAAATAGAACAATGCATTTTACAGTAATGTGACATACATTGTTGGATAAGGCATAAAGAGAGCTTTACAAAGAAACCAAACTTGTCAGGTGGCAGAAACATAAAAGGGGAGATACAGTTTATACTCAAATTTTGTCATTTAGGATGAACCTAACACAACTTCAGTCATAGCTAAGCTTATACACTAGGGATACATAAATGCACTTGAAATACAACGACGGGTACACATTGGCACAGTCATATTTTGTACATACAATCTTCATGCGTGTTTGTGTGTGTGTGTGTGTCTGTGTGTGGTGTGTATTGGGTTTTGGCTGGTGTCTGGAATGTGGCCACATGGCCCCCAACCCACATAGTGTGATTTCTTTTGAAGTCCCCAGAGCTAGGGACTGGGGCCTTCTGCGTAACCTCTGGTGGGCCACAAAGATTCCAAAGTCACAGTCTCTCCTAGACCGGCTGGAGCCGATTTGGGATTTAAATGCACAGTTCAGGAGGCTAAAAGCATTCAGTAGTGTATTACAGTAGGTGCATTGAAGTGAATTTGAAGTGAAGGTTCAAAGGTTCCAAGAACAAAATTAAAACTCACACCAAATTGTTGAACAGCCTGCCAACTAGTTTTATGACTGAACTATGTACTTTTTTTACATGGATATTGAAACAAGAGTAATATAGAAAGACTTAGTTTACATAATGAACTGTAGTTCAGCAACCAATAAATGTTACATTGCGAATATGGAAACATTTGGATTCCTCCAGGATGAGAGGTAGGCTATGTGAGCCCAATTCAGTTTTGCTTTAAATAAATCCATTTCTGCTCTACATTGGATGCCACTATAGCCTAATTGGTGTTTCATTTTATAATTTAATATACAATTTTATAGCTACTTATTTTTCTGAATAAAATTCATTTTAAGGATTGTATGTGGTGTAAAGAGGGGTACTAAAATGACCAAGTTTATATATGTAGATAATCTTTGTAAGTTTTTTGTTTTTGTTTTATTTACCGGTATTTTCTTTTAAAATTAATTTTATTGTTTGCAATTATCAGGTTGATGTCACAGACACGCCAGGATCTTCACTCACCCAATCACGACGCACTCCCTCACCAGAATACTAACCACGCACACCTGACACTCATCACCATCCTTGTCATCCTTGTCTATCACTGTCCGGTCTCGTTAACGCATACTTACCTGCTATGCTTACCTTAAGGACTCCTCCAACAAATACTTACCTGTCTCCAGTGTTCTCCAAGATCCCTAGTGTTCTCCGCGTCTACTCTGAGTGTCTCTGTGTCTCGTCTGCTCCACGTCTACCTGCCATCCACATTCCCTGGAAATACAAGACAAGTATCAGTTTCAAGAATATCATCTGTCACGAACTTCACCTGCATTTACTCACCTGCACTCTGCTTATTCATTTGGTTGTTCAATAAACATCTTTAAACATGATACCTGTCCCCTTCTGTACGTAACAGTTGAGGGGTGTTTCTAGATTAAGAATCGCACTATTTTTCATGCGATTACTTGCTCTTCATGGCCAGGTTACGTTTCTCTGTGTCGTAATTGTCGTAATTTACTGTATTAAAGGTGCTAAAGAGGATGTTTTGTTTTATACATTTTTGCAATATTACTTGAAACTGTCTTTGCTAACTGATAAAAGACTATTTATTAGGTGCACTGAAAGTTCACGAGGTAGGGCCTTAAAAACATCAGCCAATCACGCGATCATCGCGTAAACGATTGGCCCTCTGGCTGCGCGCTCCAGTAACTTTCCACACTCCACAGGCGCCGCATGCAATGTTTTTGTCAGGAGACAGGAGTAACAACTGTAGATTATGAGTCACCTGCGGTGAGTCCGACATAAAGAATCCACGGCTTTAAGTCGCGCACACACTTAACGATTGTAAGGCTGATTATGAATGTAAATTGATACTTATGAAGTGCTCAAACGCGTCCAGTCAGAGCCAGTTGCGTTCAGTCTGCGATTACAGTCGGTGTTCAAATTCCATGTGAAAGTATATAAATCTGCTTCAGGAGCAGGAAACAATCGCTGTATGTTGAGCATAGTCAGAATGTTTTAGCTAGTTGTTAAATGTGTGCCCGGCTTAATAACACAGCGAATGCCGGTGGTAAACACTCGTGTTCCGATACTCGTGCACGAGTTTTGGGAGGCGTTCCCTCTAAATGAGCTGTGAAGGAGGGGGGTTGTTCTTACCCATGCGCTCATTTCAAAAACTCAATCGACAAAAAGAACCTCTTTAGACCCTTTAAAGAGACAGCTCGCACAATGGGTCCAAGTAAAGTCATTTACAAATGTGTTTGTTGCAGCTCGGTACACACTACAATTGAAGATATTAGAAGACATGTTTGTCGTAAGACATTTTTAGGTAAAATAAAGCATATCAGTTCTTCAAAAAGAACACAAAATGGCCTTCTCAGCTGCCATTGCGTCATTAGGGCTGCGTTCAGCCCCGACAAAACGTTGCAAAACGTTTTTAAACTGAAACGGTGGTGCGTTGAACACCCTGTTCTGATGATGCAAGAGATGCAACTATGGCAGCTGAGCAGGCCATTCTTTGTGTTCTTTTTGAAGAATTTTCTTCAGTAAAAATATGTGTTTAAATAATTTACACTGAAAAAGTACAACTACATTCAATAATGTTATTAGATTCTTTAAATATTTTTGAATAAACAAATAAGAAATGTTGATGGGAAATTTATACTTTTAAACATGAAATCAAACCGCCAGTAGATGGTGGCAAGTGACCGTCTTAATGAGTGAGCCACTGATTCATTTATTCAAATGTTTCATTCAAAAGGCTGAATCAATAATGAAACAGTTGTTTATGATTGGGCCATTGAATCTTCACTCAACCGATTCGTTCAAAACGCCGAATCATTCAAAACAGCTGAGCGTAGCTGCGAGATGCGCTGGTTCTGCTTTTTTTGGAACTATTTTCGCTGCTACAATAGAAAAAAAAACAGGCAATATTGCACCTAAAATGTAAGTTATTAATATTAACTACTTGTTTATTGAACTGTTGTATGAAATTAGTATCAATTTCAATCAAGGGGATATTCAGGAATTCAACACTTTCGGTCGTGTGATGCTTAACTTTCTCATATGTCATAAATAGCTAACTATAAAAACCCCACTTATCGGATTTTTACTTCAACATGATAACTGAGTTTCTTTGTGTGAGCAGAGCTCATTTGTTTTTAATTCTCCTCAAGAGGTTAAGTGCACCTAAACAGTGCAAAAATCCCTGCCAATATACATTACATATATTACTATCCACTATCGCCACTTAAGCTAAATGAATCATTCTCGTGTTTTGGTTGTTATTGACATTTTAATCAAGCTACTTATCTGGTCAGGCCAGTAAAATTCTCTTTCACATCAAAAAATCCACTTGTCCCACAGTCCCGGACAAGCTTATGTTGAGTAACAAGCTCCACTTTAATTGACGTACCCGTAATGTCATATTTACCCTGTAACTACATGAAACAAGTGGGTAACAAGCTCCACTTTAATTTACGGCCCGTAATGTCATATTTACCCTGTAACTACATGAAACAAGAGGGTAACAAGCTCCACTTTAATTTACGGCCCATTATGTCATATTTACCCTGTAACTACATGAAACTAAAGCATATTTCCTCATGTATTAAAAAAGATAATAGCAATAGCTCTTTCTACTTGCCTTGAAACAACTTAATTGGTGCACTTTCTCGCTAAATTGCTCCCAAATGTAAGATTGTTGTCTATCATAACAGTGTAATTTTCCTGGTTGTTACCCCTTTATTCCCAAGACTTTACATATTGTTCCCCTATACTTACACATACTTACCCTATAGGTACACTATAATTATCGAAAGTTACGCTGTACATTCATTGTAATTATGCAGTACTTTCCGGGCTGTAATCTACAGCGTTAATCTGTAATCTAAAAAAATCCTAAACATAGTTGTTTTAACCCAGCATTCGTACACAGCAAAATCACCAGAGTTATATCAATTTTGCTCAGGGTACATTTGGTCCTGTAACGAAGCGGGACTGAGGCAGAGATCCATTTGCAGCTTTTATTTACAGTGAGCGTGGTCGTACAGGCAGGGTCAATCAGGAACAAACAGGAACAGCAAGGGACAGGCAGAATCGTAGTCAGGGTACAGGCAGTAGATCAGGGCAGGCAGATATCGTTCACAGTCCAGATAACAATAAACAGTCCAAAGGCAGAAGGCAGAGAATCATAAACCGGAAACAGGCAGGGATCAATAACAGACGGGCAGACAGGATACAAACGCTCAGAATTGACACAAGAGTAATCAAGACCTCGCAAAGAGGTAGTGTGTGTGTGTGTGTCCTTTATAGTCCTGATAATGAGCTGCAGCTGGGTGTGGTGATCAGTGTGGTGTGCTAGGGTGGCAACAGGTGATAGGTGGAGTGAGTGCATGTGATTGACAGGGGGGATGATGGGAAATGTAGTCCGGAACTTGACAGGGGCAGACGGTGATCGTGACAGGTCCCTCTCTAAATAGTGTTAAAGTAACACTGAAGCAGAGTTAAAGTTAATGAGTTAATTAAGCAATTAATTAAGTGATGATTGTGTATTAGTGATGAACACCTGCTGTTAACAAGCAGAATCATTGAAGAAAAGAGAAACACAAGAACTACAACTGACTTCAGTCACAGCCTTACTAATTGTTTACTTATTTTATTAACTCTGCTTCAGTGTTACTTTAACTGTAACGAGGCGGGAGACTCAGAGAGATCCATGTGCAGCTTTTATTAACAATGATCGTGGTCGTACAGGCAGGGGTCAGAGAACAGCAGAGACAGTGTCAGAGGCAAGACGTAATCAGAAACAGTACCAGGCAAAGGATCAGGACAGGCGGCAGACAAGACAGGAGAATCCAGTAAAACAGGCAGAGGTAATCAGGCAGGCAGCGATCCAGAGGCAGAGGTCAATAAACAGTCCAAGGTAATATACGGATAATCAAACAACAGGATAAACGCTCAGAAATGTCAGACTAAGCAGAACAAGTCTTCGCGAAGCATGATGGGGAATGGCAATCTTAAATAGTCCGGGGCAGATATGGAACAGGTGTGTGTGTAATCAGTCCAGGTACGTGGTTGGGAAATGTAGTCCAGGCAGGTTAGTATTCGGGCGAGGGTGCCCTCAGGTGGCGATCGGAGGGAGCCACAGAAACCGTATTCGTGACAGAGCCCCGTCCCTGTGAGCGGCTCCTGAAGCGAGGAGGTGGTTGACACCGGGGTCTTCCGCGAGGACGAGGGGCAGGACGCGCCGGATGGGTCCTATGGAACCCGGTAATGAGGTTAGGGTCCAGGATGTCGTCGGCATTGACCCAGGACCGTTACTCCTGGCCAAACCCCTCCCAGTCAAGGAGATACTGGAGACGTCGGCCCCGGCGTCGGGAATCCATGAGCTCGTGAACTTGGTAAGCCTCCTCGCCTTCCACAATGAGGGGAGGAGGTCTCTGGTCACTGGTTTCCTCTAGGTTCTCCACTCCTCTCGAACCACCTGCAGGCTTAAGCAAAGAGACATGGAAAGTGGGTGAGAAACAGTATTCTGGAGGCAGAGCAAGACGATATGAAACTGGAGTGATTTGACGGGTGATTTTGAATGGACCCACATACCTGGGACTGAGTTTTCTGCAAGGGAGATGAATACGGAGATCCCGGGTGGACAACCATACCAGCTGTCCTGGGTGATAGTCGGGATACAGGCGTCGAGCTCGATCTGCTTGTTCCTTCTGTCATCGGACTGCGGTGTACGTGGGCCTCATTCCAAACTTCTTCACTTCGACGAAGCCATTGATCGACTGCTGGGAGATCTGTGGGTTCACCTGACCAGGGGAATAGAGGCGGTTGATAGCCCAGGATGCATTTGAATGGTGAAAGTCCTGTGGCTGGCTTTACAAGAGAATTCTGGGCGTACTCCGCCCAGAACAGGTAACGGTTCCAGTCTGACTGATTCTGGTGGCAGTAGGAGCGGAGATAGCGGATGAGTTCCTGGTTCTGTCTCTCAGCTTGGCCGTTGGCCTGTGGATGGTAGCCGGAGGTTAGACTGACATTGACGTTAAGCTTTTGGAAGAATGCAGACCACAGATGGGAGGTGAACTGAGGTCCTCTCTCCGAGACGATGTCCTCTGGAATGCCGTAGAAACGGAATACCAGGTTACAGAGATGTTCTGCAGTTTCTAAGGCAGTGGGTAGCTTGGGTAACGGAATGAATCGGCAGGCCTTCGAGAATCGATCTATCACCGTGAGGATCGTGGTGTGTCCCTGAGAATTGGGTAGGTCGGTTACAAAGTCAATGGCAATATGTGACCAAGGGCGCTGTGGAATAGGGAGTGGTTGTAGAAGTCCTGGCGGTAGCAGACGAGAGGATTTCGTGGTCTGACAGATGGAGCAGTTGTGTACGTAGGTGATGATGTCTGATTGTAGTGAGGGCCACCAGAAGCAATTACTGACCAGTTGTCCTGCGCTGAGTGATGTATGGACCCACTGAATGACCCTTTGACGTAGAGACTGAGGCACATAAGTGCAGGCAGCAGGACAGTTGGTAGGTGGTGGCTCGGTTCGCTGAGCCTCTGTAATTTCAGTCATCATGTCCTATTGGATAGGTGCAAGGATAATGGATGTGGGAAGGATGGGCTCGTTGGAGAGCGGTGTGGAGCTGGCTTCGAACTGGCGTGACAGGGCATCAGCTTTGATGTTCTTGGAACCCGGTCGGTAAGTGAAAGTGAACTGAAATCTTGTGAAAAATAGAGCCCATCTAGCTTGACGGTGGTTGAGACGTTTGGCTGAGCGCAAGTATTCCAGGTTACGATGGTCAGTGAGTACGATGAACGGATGTTTGCTCCTCTCCAACCAGTGTCGCCATTGCTCTAGAGCAGCCTTCATGGCCAGAAGTTCACGGTCTCCTATGTCATAGTTCTGTTCTGGTGGTGTTAACTTGAGTGAATAGAAGGCGCACGGATATAGTTTGGGAGGATTGCCTCGACGTTGGGACAGGATGGCACTGATACCGGTGCTAGACGCATTGACCTCCACAATGAATTCCTGTTCAGGATCTGGGTGATGCAGAATTGGAGCAGACGTGAATAAATCCTTGAGTTTTTGGAACGCTTCCCTGGAGACAGTGGACCAAGCCAGCCTGGTGGTCCCCTTTTTGAGCATAGACGTTAGTGGAGCTGCAATGAGACTGAAGTTTCGGATAAAACGTCTATAGAAATTTGCAAATCCCAAGAAGCGTTGCAGTTCCTTAATCATGGTGGGTAGTGGCCAGTTTACCACTGCCTGAACTTTACTGTCGTCCATGGCAACCCCCTCTGCACTGATAATGTAACCCAGGAACGAAGTTGATGTCTGGTGGAACTCACACTTCTCCAGCTTGGCATAGAGTTGATGATCGATGAGCCTTTTGAAGAACTGCCCGGACCTGACAAACGTGATCCTCGAAGTCATCGGAATAAATCAGGATATCATCAATGTACACGATTACCCATTTATTCAGCATGTCTCGGAAGACATCATTGATAAAGACCTGGAAGACGGACGGACTATTGGACAGGCCGAAGGGCATGACCCGGTACTCATAGTGGCCGGTGGTGGTGGAGAAGGCCGTCTTCCACTCGTCTTCTTCCCGGATGCGAATGAGGTTGTATGCACTGCGGAGATCGAGCTTGGTGAAATAGCGGGCTGTGCGGAGCTGTTCCAGGGCGGCAGGGACTAAAGGCAAAGGGTAACGGTATTTTATGGTGACCTCATTTAATCCGCGGTTGTCAATGCAGGGCCGTAAACCTCCATCTTTCTTCTTCACAAAGAAGAAACCCGCTGATGCTGGAGATGTTGAGGGTTGAATGAAGCCCTTGGCTAGTTCCTCCTCGATGTAGGCCCTCATAGTTTCGGACTCAGGCTGAGAGAGCGGGAAGATGCGTCCTTTGGGTGGCATGGAACCAGGGATCAGGTCGATGGTGCAGTCACTAGGACGGTGAGGTGGCAGTTGGGTAGTCCAGACCTGCATGGGCTCGACTTTGGAGGTGGCTCGCGTGGTGACGGGAAGCAAAGATGAGTTTCTCCCTGGGCGTCGAGATCTGATCAGGTTGTCAATGCGAATAGCTAGGTCAATAAAACTGTTCAAGGATCTTCCTTCATCATGACAAGCCAACTCAGATTGAAGTTCGGTGTTTAAGCCCTTGCGGAAAAGCAACTTGAGCGTGTCATCCACCCAAACAGTTTGTGCCGCCAATGTGCGAAATGTGAGAGCATACTCTGCCGCGGTCTGTTTACCTTGGCGAAGCGCCAGCAATAGCTCCCCAGCCTCCATCCCTCCTTCAGCGTGTTCAACTATCTCGCGGAACCGCTGCAGAAACTGCAGAAAACAGTTACCAGAAAAAAAAAAGTTTGACCATTAATCCACACCGTGGTTGCCCATTCCAAAGCTTTACCCGTCAGCAAAGAACAGATGAAAGCAATACGACTCTCGTCCGAGGGATATAATGCAGTTTGCTGAGAGATAAAAAGAGAGCACTGCAGCAGGAACCCCTTACAACGAGCTGGTGATCCGTCGTATTTCTCGGGGAAAGCCAGACGAGGGTTACTTGTGGTGTTGGCTGGTGGAGGGACCGCTGCCGCGGGCGGCGTGGCTAATGGTGGACTTACATCAGCGTGAGCGAGGCGCATACTTTGCAGCGTCTTGACGAGCTCCTCAGTGACAGAGGTGAGTCGAGTGAGCTGCTGCTGGTGAACAGCTAACACGCTGGCTTGAGTGGATAGCTCCATAGACAGACGATGCATAGCTGCTGGATCGTGATCTGGCGAAGTCTTCTGTAACGAGGCGGGAGACTCAGAGAGATCCATGTGCAGCTTTTATTAACAATGATCGTGGTCGTACAGGCAGGGGTCAGAGAACAGCAGAGACAGTGTCAGAGGCAAGACGTAATCAGAAACAGTACCAGGCAAAGGATCAGGACAGGCGGCAGACAAGACAGGAGAATCCAGTAAAACAGGCAGAGGTAATCAGGCAGGCAGCGATCCAGAGGCAGAGGTCAATAAACAGTCCAAGGTAATACACGGGTAATCAAACAACAGGATAAACGCTCAGAAATGTCAGACTAGGCAGAACAAGACTTTGCGAAGCATGATGGGGAATGGCAATCTTAAATAGTCCGGGGCAGATATGGAACAGGTGTGTGTGTAATCAGTCCAGGTACGTGGTTGGGAAATGTAGTCCAGGCAGGTTAGTATTCGGGCGAGGGTGCCCTCAGGTGGCGATCGGAGGGAGCCACAGAAACCGTATTCGTGACATTAACACTATTTAGAGAAGGACCGTATGTACTCTGAGCAGAGCTGGTTTAACTCTGGGGATTTTACTGTGTAGAGTAACCTTTTGGAGAAAAGTTTAAAAAAAGTAAAATGAATAATAAAAAATAGTATTAATATAAATGAATAACACATTGATAAATAAATAAACATTACATTAAAATAAACAAATAAAAAGTTGTGAAAATAAGTAAATAAATACAGTACTATAGTAATGATGAATATATTTACTAAATGCACCATGGTATTTCAGTGTTTTTTTGGGCATATAGTACCATTTTAATGCAACGTTTTAGACTCTGATGTAAAAACAATGACATACAATGCTACCCATACCTGTGTGATGTCACTGACAGGTGATTTCAGTAAAGAGGGTCCCTCGTTGTCTCATTCCTCACCTACAAAACATGTAAAATACATAACAAAAAGGTTCAGTTAAATCAATGTATTAGATTTTTTAACATGAAAATATGTATTTATTTAAGTTGTGGTAACAGGTTCCCTGAATTACATATCTGATATTTGGCCCACACACTACAAGCTACGACTCAGAACCAGCTCGATGTGTGTGGGACAGACAAGGCTCAAATGACCTTTGCCACTGCCAGAACTGAGCCATACGTTGCATAATTGGCCCAGATAAGGGTCGGAAAAGTATCTGGGATAGCCATCTACACAGCATTTACAGGATCTACACACTATAGCCATCATTTATCAAATGATCATACGCCTGAAAACTGTGCGTATGCTCGTTTCCACGCAAAAATTTGGCATTTATCAATAGGAACGTGAGCAGTGGCCACAATCAAATCTCATGTCAGGTCTCAGCTCGTGTGCGCACGTTTTTAAGTCAGCGGGAACTTGTGTGCAGTTTAGTAAATCTGGTGGAGAACTGTTATGTGAACATTTAGTTTATTTTCCTGACCGACAATCACTCACTAACCAATCATTAACCATTAAATGAAATGATTAAAATGCCAAATTGAAATTAAATTAGAATAAATGAGTGTCTTAAAACACCACAAATGTTTGTTTTTTTTTGTTTTGTTTTGTTTTTTCTTTCCAGGGATTTCACTTTGAATGCGCAAATGGCAACATCAACAGAACATTAGGATTCACACATCATACACCTGCAAGAGAAAAACAGAATAATATAGCCTACAAGAAAAAATAGGACTACACGAAATATCACTGAAATAATTATCAGATTAACAAAACAAAAGAGAAAAACTGTGTATTAATTTTCTTTATTTTATTAAAATATTTATCTTTATTTATTAAATCCAATTGATCGCGCAGGCACCTCACTCACACACGCAGATGTAACATATCAGCTCTAGCTGTTCTCTCTATCACTGTAAAGCTGCTTTGGCACAATCTGCATTGTAAAAAAAAAAATGCTATATAAATAAAGGTGACTTGACTTGATATGACTGAGAAAAGGTGTAAAACAAAAAGTAAAATAAATAATAAAAATTAGATTATTAATTAATAACACACTGATTATATACACATTAGATTAAAATAAACATAAGTAAACAAAACGTATAAAAACAAATATAGTACTATAACTGTACATAATTAATATATTTATTAAAATATTTAGATATTAATAACATTTTTTTTATTTTCTAAATTGGGTCTTTACACACAAAACTACTTGTCTTTTAAATTTCAGGATGGGGGTCCGTCACACAAGGATAATCATGTTTGGCATGTAAAAGATTGAAAACTCCTGGGTTAAACTGTTAGCAACATCCATAAAATATAATTTAAAAATAGATTTGTTTTTTCAAGAGATACATTTCTGTTTCTGATTAACAAAGAAGGAAAAGACTTGATTGACTTTAGCTGCATTTATAAAAAAGCACCATGGTATTTCAGTGGTTTTTTTTTTTTTTTTTTTTTTGGGCATATAGTGTCATGTTAATGCCGAGTCTGATGGTAATAATGTAAAAACAATGACATATACACCAATCAGGGATAACATTATGACAACCTTCCTATTGTTTTGGTTCCCCTTTTGCTGCCAAAACAGCCCTGACCCATCAAGGCATGGACTCCTCTAGACTCCTGAAGGTGTGCTGTGGTTTCTGCACCAAGATGTTAGCAGCAGATCCTTTAAGTCCTGTAAGTTGTGAGGTGGAGCCTCCATGGATCGGACTTGTGTGTTCAGCACATCCCACAGATGCTCGATAGGCCTTTTTCACAAGAATCGTAAACCACGTGACGCAGGGTAAAGTTAGTTCCGCTATGCGTATACGGCTATTAGATTGATATAACAGTTACTCTTTTCTCAAATATCGCTTCTTACCTTTTCTGTTTTGTCTGTTTTCCAAATTGCTTTTGTATAATCTACAAAGAAATTATTTTCTACTTGTTTGTAGCTTATATGGCCACTCAAACCGTTGCTCGAATTTACCGGCAGGTGGATTTATAGCACCAGCTGTCATAAGTAAAGGCTATGCAGCTACGCATTCAGCAATTTCCCCGATCGTATCACGTAAGACGAACATTATTTATATAATTTATTCATTAAAAAAAAAAAAAAAACTCCCAGTATATACTTTAATGGGTGATATAAAGTCGTGAGATACATAATATTGTCGTGAGTTTAATATGTTTTAAAAAATATATAGCATGTTAATCTCATATGGCATTACATCCCACATTCAAGCATAATGTTATATCCTGATCGATAAAAAAAAATTATTAAACTAAGACATAATTAATTTCCAACACTACACTGTACACAACTATCATTCTTTGCATTAATGTTGCAACAGCACAATAATACTGTGCATAATACACACTTTAAGATGATGACGACAGGAAATTATGAGTGAGAGACTGAAGTGTTTACATCCAGAAATATCAGGGTGCGAGCGGTCCTGTTTCATGAATCAGAGGATCAGGCTTGCGTGATAAGGGAGCTGACAATTATTTCCCCAGCACGTCGATAAAAATACTCTATACATCCCAATGTGTATACTATCCACCCTAAATAGTACTGAATATTACTAATGTCACATAGACTTCTATAGTATGCGCACGTTGAGACGCAGGCACTGTCTTTACAGCACATGGAGCGCGATGCACAGCCGCGCCAAACAGACACGGAGAATATAACCAGTTTAACCGCCATCACTTCGAATTATTTATTAAATTTAGCTCTTAATGAGAGCTCTGTAGTCTCACCAATAATTCACCAAGAACGTTCAAACATTTTCATGACATTTAATTCGTAAAACGACTTTGATTCCCGAGCTGGTTCTGATCGAGGCTATCTATCACTGTAACCGAAAAACTTTTACACAGCGTGGATTGTTCTGGGAGCCAAAAACCCGGAAGTGTGAAATTGGCCTATTGGATAGAGATATGGGGAATTTGGAGGCCAAGTCAACACCTCAAACTCGTTGTTGTGCTCCTCAAAACATTCCTGAACCATTTCTGCTTTGTGGCAGGAGCATTATCCTGCTGGAAGAGACCACAGCCACCAGGGAATACCGTTTCCATGAAAGGTGCATGATCTGCAACAATGCTTAGGTAGGAGGTATGTGTAAAAGTAACATCCACATGGATGGCAGGACTCAAGGTTTCCCAGCAGAACATTGCCAAAAGCATCACACTGCCTCCGCCGGCTTGCCTTCTTCCCATAGTTCATCCTGGTGCCATGTGTTCCCCAGGTAAGTGACGCACACGCACCCGGCCATCCACGTGATGTAAAAGAAAACATGATTCATCAGACCAGACCACCTTCTTCCATTGCTCCGTGGTCCAGTTCTGCTTCACTGTTGACAGGTTCGGCAGTGGACAGGGGTCAGCATGGGCACCCTGACTGGTCTGAGGCTATGCAGCTCCATACACAACAAACTGCGATCACTGTGTATTCTGACACCTTTCTGTCAGAACCAACATTAACTTCTTGATCAATTTGAACTACAGAAGCTTGTCTGTTGGATCGGATCACACGGGCCAGCCTTTGCTCCCCACGTTCATCAATGAGCCTTGTTCACCCATGACCCTGTCACCGGTTCTCCACTGTTCCTTCCTTGGAGCACTTTTGATAGATACTGACCACTGCAGACCGGTAACACCCCACAAGAGCTGCAGTTTTGGAGATGCTCTGACCCAGTCATCTAGCCATCACAATTTGGTCCTTGTCAAACTTGCTCAAATCCTTACGCTTGCCCATTTTTCCTGCTTCTAACATCAACTTTGAGGACAAAATGTTCACTTGCTGCCTAATATATCCACCCACTAACAGGAGCTGTGATGAAGAGACAATCAGTGTTATTCACTTCACCTGTCAGTGCTCATAATGTTATGCCTGATCGGTAGGGTAATAACAGTACCATGGTATATATTAAAGCAGTGGTGTCCAACCCTGTTCCTGTTGATCTACCGTCCTGCAGAGTTCAGCTCCAGTCCTGCTCAACACACCTGTCTGTAATTATCAAGTGCTCCTGACTATCTTTTAGTAAATTGGAGTGACATTTCTGAATTAAATTATTTTGGAAACAACACCATGTGATCAGTTCTGACACCTCTTATAGCTTCTCATCGTTGCCTGTGACAAGACCAATGACTGTGTCATCTGTCAACTTTATGATCATGTTGTTTGGCTGGGCAGCGATGTCCAGTCATGTCTGAAGAGAGTGAACAGAATAGGACCCAAATACAGAGCCTTGAGGATCACCTGTGTTCATTCGAGGTGCTGGAGGAGTGTTTTCAGAGGTGAACATGTTGGGATCTGCCAGTGAGGAAGCTCAGTATCCAGTTACTCAGCACAGGATGCAGACCCAGGTTATACAGCTTGGTTATGAGGTTTGAGGGCATCATAGTGTTAAATGCTGAACTAGTCAATAACAAGTAATCACGGGATAACTGTCTTTATTTTACAAGTGAGTTAGAATTTAGTGAATGGTAAATGAAATATCATCCTCTGTGAATCTGTTAGTGCTGTAAACTGTAGTGGGTCAAGAGATGTTTCTTAATAAAGCTCTCAAAACACTTGATGAGAACCGCTGTGAGAGTCGCTGGTCTGCATTCATTAAGACAAGAGACTGTCTTTCTGTGGAACAGGGATGAGAGTGGAGGACTTGAAGCAGAAAGGAGCTGCAGTCAGAGGGAGGGAGAGATTACACACAATCACATGATCAGAAACTCCACCCTCTGACAACACTCACCAGGAAAACACTGACTTGCTCCTTTCGGTCATTCTGACTTTGTCTCGACAAAAGCAATAAAGAATCAGTGAACAATGAAGAACGAAGAGGAAAAACTTTCAAGAAGGATTTAAAACGTTTGATCCTGATCAGACAGCAGATCTTTGTGATTCTCTTTGTTATTTATTTTTGAAACCTTCATTCAAAAAGTGAAAGTAAAGTTTATATTGCTGGAGCTCAAACACTGTAAATGGCTTCATTATCTGAAGATGACTTTTCTTGTCCCGTGTGTCATGAAATCTTCAAGGATCCTGTTATTTTATCATGTAGTCACAGTTTCTGTAAAGAGTGTCTTCAGCAGTTCTGGAGAACCAAGAAAACTCAGGAGTGTCCTGTCTGCAGGAAAAGATCCTTAAGGGATGAGCCTCCTCCACTTAATCTTGCACTGAAAAACTTGTGTGAGTCGTTCCTGAAGGAGAGAAATGAGAGGCGTTCATCAGGATCTGAGGAGATCTGCAGTTTACACAGTGAGAAACTCAAACTCTTCTGTCTGGAGGACAAACAGCCTGTGTGTTTAGTGTGCTTTACTTCACAGACACACATCAATCACACATTCAGACCCATCGGTGAAGTGGTTTCACCGTATAAGGTAAGACTGATTTACAGATGAGGATAAACACGTATTTAAGCTTATTTGTTACATATGAGATCATATTACAGAAATCTCTGGTATCTAATAGTTTTTATTTTTAAATTGCAGGAGGAGCTCAATACAGCACTGAAGTCCTTACAAGAGAAACTGGAACACAAAGTAACCATTAAAGGAGAGTTTGAGAAAACAATTCAACACATCAAGGTGAGGATTAATACTTTTGACACATTTACTAGTTTGATTAGAACAGCTGAATTGATTTGCCTGTCATAATTACATGTTCCTTTATTTACTGAAACACACACACAAACTGTGATTTCAGTCTCAAGTTGATCACACAGAGCGTCGGATTAAACAGCAGTTTGAGAAGCTTCATCAGTTTCTCAGAGATGAAGAAGAAGCTACAATCACTGCACTGAGGGAGGAAGAGGAGCAGAAGAAGCAGATGATGAAGGAGAAGCTGGAGGAGATGAACAGACACATCTCAGCTCTTTCACACACAATCAAAGACATGGAGGAGATGAAGAAAGACAATGACGTCTACTTTCTGAAGGTCTAATTTCACATCATTGATTGATTGATTATTGATTGAGTTCTTGATGATAAATGGTGTGTTTGTTCTGCAGAAGTTTCCAGTCTCAATGGAAAGGTGAGTGATCTGCTGGTGTCTCTGGTCTCTCTGTTTCTGATCCAAAGCCACTGCAGTTCTGACTCCTGAATGTTCTTCCAGAGTCCAGATCTCACAGCCGGATCCACAGATGCCTTCTGGAGATTTGATTCATGTGTCACGTTACTTGGGCAACCTGCAGTTCAGAGTCTGGAAGAAGATGCAGGACATCGTCCAAAGCAGTGAGTCTGGAAAAGATCTGTGCTCTTAAACACACACATACTTTATAGTAAATATATTGTCATTTTTAATATATGAAAAGACTCAATTCCCTATGTATTATTAAATATAATGTAATATATTGAGATCATTTAAACCATTTAATATATTGCTCATAAATATATGGAAATATGTTTTCTTTTTATAATGAGAACAATATTTAAGATGATGTTATTGGTATATTAGAGAACATATTCATTTTTCAAGAACTGCAGGAACATTCAAAATGTTTTTTCTTCAGAGGATTTTCATGAATCCTGAATCATTTTTAAGGGTTTCTAGAAGAAGTGCTGCTTCATGAATCTTGATGTTTCCATGTTTCAGAAACACAATGATGAGGGTTTGTTCAGATAATGATGTTTACCAGAAGAACTGCTTCAGTTACTCACAATACACAGATTTATTACATCTTATAATATTAACATGATTGATATTATTCATTACTGAGTCAAACACATCAGACAGTAACAAAGTATTTAAAGAGATTTCAGTTTAATGAAGATGTTCAGATGAAGATGAACAGAATTTTATGCAGATTAAGTTTTTCATCTCAACAGCTCTGATTGATTGATTGTGATTTAAACTTTTTCCAAAATTGATGAGACACAAATGTTTGAATCATTTAATGTTTGTATCTGACGCCACTAAACACTGATAATAAAAATGAGTGACTAAAAACACTGACAGTGATCAGAGGAAAATGTCTGATGTGTTTGATATTCAGTGTCATAATTCATAATAATCTGTGTACGGTTCACTCTTGATCATTATATGAACATCAGAATAAAATCAGCTGTTGATTGTGTTTCATCAGCTCCTGTGATCCTGGATCCAAACACTGCGAATCCATCTCTCATCCTGTCTGATGATCTGACCAGTGTGACATGGAACTGTAAAACTCAACCTCTTCCTGATAATCCAGAGAGATTTGATGAGAATTGGTGTGTTCTGGGTTCAGAGGGTTTTAACTCAGGAACACACTGCTGGGATGTGGAGGTTACAGAGAGTTCACGCTGGAGTCTTGGAGTAACTACAGCATCAAACCAGAGGAAGGGACTTGTTTTCTTTAATTCTGATGTCTGGAGTGTGCAATTTGATCAATATGGACTGTATGAACGGTCTGGTTTTCATGTTGAACAGAATCTTGATCGTGTGAGAGTGTATCTGGACTATGACAGAGGAACGGTGTCATTCTCTGATCCTGTAACTAACACACATCTACACACATTCACACCCACCTTCACTGACACACTCTTTCCATTCTTCTGTTGTTCTGACTCTCTGAGGATCTTACCGGTCAGTAGTCAGTAATTGTTACTCCTGTAGGTCTGAATCTGCTTTCATCTTTTACACTCAAATGCAGCATCTCATTTGGGAGAGTTTCTGGTTGTTAGTTTCTGGTATTTAATCCATATCACAGGAGTAAGAGTATTGTTGTTCTGAGTATCAGTACGATTGAGTATGATTGGGCCACAGCTGATCACATGACTATCACATGATATCCAACACTACAGCAACACTCACACAGACATTTTAATCTTTCTTCAGATAGTTCAGTAAACAGTTAATTTTCATTTTTCTATGGCACTTTAGACCAATTAGAAAATTGTAAGACTTTTTTAGTACATTTGACCTGATTGTTTTAGTGAAGTGTTATGATTTTCACATATTATTAAATATAATTCTAATTAATATAATTAAATTAAAAATTAAATATAATTTTTCTTCACACAAAAATTTAATTTTTATGAATAATTGTATTATTTCAGTTATAGTGATTAAATCATATTTTTTATTGTTGAAATAAATTAATGTAAAAGGCTTTCGTTAATCCACAAAAATGTTAATTAAATTTAAAAACTTAGTTTAGAAATAATTGATTACAGCTGGTAATAAATCAGGGGTAGGATGTGTAAAAACTTCTCAGAAATGCTCTTAAAGGGATAGTTCACCCAAAAAATTAAAATCCTGTCATCATTTACTCTCCCTCATGTTGATCCAAACCTGTATGAGTTTCTTTCTTCTGTTGAACACAAAAGAAGATATTTTGAAGAATGCTGGTAATCAAACAGTTTTTGATCCCCAAAGACTAACATAGTAAAAGTACTATAATAAAGAACAAAAAAGTGTCCAAATGTTTGCCTGTATATTTCACACATGAAGATCCTCTTGCAGTCAGTGATAGACAGTGTCAGTCATGTTGAGCTGGTGCGGCTCCTCTCCTCTCTCTGGGAAAAGGCTGGATGTGAGGAACAGATAGAGGAAAGAACAGGATGTCTGACGGAGAGCAGGGTGACGGGGGCGGGGAATTGTCCGGAAGGATCAGAGGGACGTTAAGCAAGCAGTCGCTTTGAGTGATGGGCGGCAGGAAGTGTGGGCGTCGGTCTCTCCTCTTTTGCCCCTCCCATTTACATACTGGCTCCGCCCTGATGTCACGCCCACCAGAGTCGTTCCAGTGTCGTTCTGTGGTTTGTTTCCTCTTCCTGTCTGTTATTTCTAAACTCTGTATCCACTGGCTGAGCTCTGATGCCTCGTCTCTGTCATTTAGACTTTTATTTTTGTATTTTCTCATCTCTTTTGGCGCTTGTCCCCGCCAAACTTCTTCAAACAAGTACTCTTCCTTTTCAGTCCTAATTCCGGTGTCTCTGCGGCGGGTCCTTGCTGTAGCATTTAGCCGTCTGCCATTATGCCTGCTCTGAACGCAGACTCTTTCCAGTGGTTTATTTAAGGATATCTCATTGTTTTGAGGGTTTGAATGTATAATTTTGGGTAATGGCCTGTCTTGTGTCTGAATGCATTTGAGTCCATTTAAGGGTGCGTTTCGGTGAGGTCGACCTGTTAACGGGTCAGAACGATCAACAGACTGACCCGATGTGTTTCGGGTCATGTTTAAGATTGAACGCAGGCGACGATGGGGTGGTAAACTAGCAGACAGACCCGTCAGACCCACCGTACGGAAGAGCGGAGCGGGCCGGAGGTTAACCATGTGACGCTTTCCCCCGTCCTCGCTAGTTTTGATGGTGATCCCGAATCCAGCAGACCTCCCTGGAGTTTCATCCATGCTGGAGTCTGGAGGAAGAACAGAGATCAATGTTTTCAACTCCACAAAAGCCACTTTCACAGATTAAAATAAATAGGGGTTCTCCATCTAAAAAATCCTGTGGTTTTTTTACCCAATTGATGGGTTAATCCTGTTGGGTCATTGTGTTACTTGTCTATGTTCAGTTTGGTTTAGTTTACTGTGTTCTGTCCCTGTTTTTCATGCCTGTGTTCCCTACTTAGTTTCCTTGGTTGTTAATTAGCTCCACACACCTGTTTCTGTTGATCACCCTCTGTGTATTTAAGCCATCAGTCTTTGTTTCACTGTATGTGGTTGTTTGTTAGTTTGCTCCTGTGATCTCCTGTATGTTACTTTGTGAATGAATAAAGAAGTGTTTATTGGATTCTCTTGCGTAGTGCGATTACTACAGCCACAGTATGACAATTAAGGTATTTTTCATATTTTTTACCAAGGTTGTACATAAAAAACCCAAACATAGTTGTTTTTTAACCCAGCATTCTTACACAGCAAAATCTCCAGAGTTAAATCAGCTCTGCTCAGAGTACATATGGTCCCTCTCTAAATAGTGTTAAAGTAACACTGAAGCAGAGTTAAAGTTGATGAGATAATTAAGCAATTCATTAAGTGATGATTGTGCATTAGTGATGAACACCTGCTGTTAACAAGCAGAATCACTGAAGAAAAGACAAACACAAGAACTACAAATGACTTCAGCCACAGCCTTATTAAAGGGATAGTTCACCCAAAAATGAAAATTTGATGTTTATCTGCTTACCCCCAGCGCATGCAAGATGTAGGTGACTTTGTTTCTTCAGTAGAACACAAATGATGATTTTTAACTCCAACCGTTGCCGTCTGTCAGTCAAATAATGCGAGTGAATAGGAACTTCTACTATGAGAGTAAATAAAACTTGCACAGACAAGTCCAAATTAAACCCTGCGGCTCGTGACGACACATTGATGTCCTAAGACACAAAACGATCGGTTTGTGCGAGAAACCGAACAGTATTTATATCATTTTTTACCTCTAATACACCACTATGTCCAACTGCGTTCAGCACTCGATTCGTAAGGTCTGATCGCGCTCTGACAGCGGAAGTGATGTCTAGCGCTCATTGAAGTATATGCGCGAGACATCACTGCCGTTGTCAGAGCGCGATCAGACCTCACTAACCAAGTGCTGAACGCAGTTGGACATAGTGGTGTATTAGAGGTAAAAAATGATATAAATACTGTTCGGTTTCTCGCACAACCCGATCGTTTTGTGTCTTAGGACATCAATGTGTCGTCACGAGCTGCAGTGTTTAATTTGGATTTGTCTACGCAAGTTTTATTTACTCTTATAGACGAAGTTCCCATTCACTCGCATTATTTGACTGACAGACGGCAACGGTTGGAGTTAAAAATCATCATTTGTGTTGAACTGTCCCTTTAATTGTTTAATTATCTCATTAACTTTAACTCTGCTTCAGTGTTACTTTAATACTATTTAGAGAGGGACCAAATGTACTCTGAGCAGAGCTGATTTAACTCTGGAGATTTTATTGTGTAGAGTTAGAGAAAAGGTTAACAAAAAGTAAAATGAATAATAAAAATAATATTAATATAAATGAATAACACATTGATGAATAAATAAACATTACATTAAAATAAACAAATAAAAAATTTTGAAAATTGGTAAATAAATACAGTACTATAGTAATGATGAATATATTTACTAAATGCACGATGGTATTTCAGTGTTTTTTGGGCATATAGTACCATGTTAATTCCACGTTTTAGACTCTGATGAAAAGACAATGACATATAAATGTGGTAATCACACAGTACTATGGTATATATTAAAGTAAATGTGTTATCACCATGTACTCTTAGTAAAGTGGAGTGACATTTCTGATTTAAAGTATTCTGGAAGCAACATCATAAATGATGACAAGAATAAAGCAGGTTCAAGCACTAAACAGAGACACAGCAAGAGATGAAAATGAGATGAAACAGTTTAATACAGAAAGAGAAGCTGAATGAGAAACAAACATCTACCTGATGATGATGAGGTCAGATTTACACACAGATCAGCATGAAGAGCCACTTACAGTCTGACGGCTTCATCTCTTATCAGACACACTCAGCATCTGTTGCCATGGAGTCCTGCAAGACCAATCAGCATCTCTCAATCTCTCTCTGTCTCTCTTTCATGTCGTGCCCTTCAGCAGCATGAAGCATGTGCAGCTCGCCTCTTTTATATCTCTCTCTGTCTATCAGTTATGAAACAGACGGCAGGACAGAAGCTCTGACCAACACAGTGAACTCACTCAAAATCTACATGATTTTAGTCAGGAGACAGACTAAATATAATAGAGACCATTAAAAACAGTCACTGCCCACCTTTTTCTTTCTTTCTTTCTTTCTTTCTGTCTTTTTTAAATATTTTATTATTTTTATTTTATTTCCAACATTACAGTAATTCAAATTTTTTTATTTTATTTTATTTTTATTTCCAACATTTCACTCACTATATTTTTACTGTTTTTTTTAAACTTTTATTTCAAACATTACACCCACTAGATTTTTACTGTTTTATTTTACAAAATTATTTACAAAATTACACTCATTTGATTTTTTACTGTTTATTTTATTTTATTTCATTTCATACACTACACTCATTAGATTTATTTACTATTTTATTTTATTTAATTTTTTCCAACACTACATGCTCTAGATTCTATTCTATTCTATTCTGTTCTATTCTATTTCCAACACTACACTCAGATTTTTTTAACTGTTTTTATTTTAAATTTTATTTTTTTCCAACACTACATGCTCTAGATTCTATTCTATTCTATTCTATTCTATTCTATTCTATTCTATTCTATTCTATTCTATTCTATTCTATTCTATTCCCAACACTACACTCAGATTTGTTTACTGTTTTATTTTTTAAATTTTATTTTATTTCCAACACTAAATGCTCTAGATTCTATTCTGTTCTATTCTATTTCCTACACTACACTCATTAGATTTTTTACTGTTTTATTTTTATATTTTATTTTTTTCCAACACTACATGCTCTAGATTCTATTCTATTCTATTCTATTCTATTCTATTCTATTCCCAACACTACACTCAGATTTGTTTACTGTTTTATTTTAAATTTTATTTTATTTCCAACACTAAATGCTCTAGATTCTATTCTGTTCTATTCTATTTCCTACACTACACTCATTAGATTTTTTACTGTTTTATTTTAAATTTTATTTTATTTCCAATACTACATGCACTAGATTCTATTCTATTCTATTCTATTCTATTCTATTCTATTCTATTCTATTCTATTCTATTCTATTCTATTCACTAAAGTCAAATAATTGCAGGCAGGTTTATGTGTATCGCATACTGCATGCGTCATAGTCGTGGTTGCAGTTCATCTCCGCGCCGCAGCGTGTCGCTGTTTCGCATCAACTCCTCCGCGTGAGAGGAAGTACGTCAGTGGTCCCTGTGACCAGAGGACTCTAGAGCTCACGGTAAGAGTTTATTTTATGCATCATAACTATCATAAACATAAAAAACACCATTGAAGCTGAAATAATCCGATTTGACGCGTTACATATGCGTTCACAAACTCACTAGAATTATTATAAACACACACAACACATCAGAAGCTCAAAGTCACATGGAGGTTAAAAACCACACAGATTTACACACAACCACAGATAAAACATGAAAAAACGACAGACAGAAATATATTGGCACATGAGCGTTAGCTTTATCGAGGCTCTGTGTCTGTCAGACTGTCAACAGTGTGTCTAACACTGGAAACACTGTTTCATATCAACACTTATACGGTTTCAGATTGAATTAACGTTATATGAATTTGTTTTCTTATTTTACATTATTATATTCGAGCAAAACATGCTGAATTACTATTATGTATGGAGCAATGTGCCCTTTTAAATGTACAGGTACAAAAACAGTGTTTAGTGCTTTTATTACTGAGGCATGTATCTGAGACTGAGAATATGAAGAACTTTATCTGTGGAAAGCCTGATTAGTGGTTAAAGTTACACATCAAGAAGGTAAAAACTCATTAAAATGAGTGTTGAATTACTTTAACAGACTGATCACTTATGATTATGATGCTTGTCATATTTTAAAGCTAATTTCTATGTGTGTCTGGTTTCAGATGGCTTTCAGGCTTGTCGTGCGGAGAGTTTGTCGGGTTTCTGTGAGAGATTTCAGCAGTCTTTCCGTCACAGTCTCGCGCTCCTCATCATTCTCATCCTGTCTGAGCGCGTCTCGCGCCACACAGCCGCTCCTCTCGCGCTCGCTCCCGCGGCTCCCGCTCGCCTCCAGCAGGAGCGTGTCGTTTAACGTGCAGGACCACGACGACTTCACCGAGAGAGTCATCAACAGCCAGCTGCCCGTCCTCATAGACTTCCACGCACAGTACGTACATCATCCCCTCTCTAGCTTTTGGACATCTGATTCATGGACGGACAGGAGAACTGCAGCCAACTGACTTAAAGAAGTCGAGTTATTAAAGGGTTAGTTCACCAAAAATGACAATTCTGTCATTAATGACTCACCCTCATGTCGATTCACACCCGTAAGACCTTCGTTCATCTTCGAAACACAAATTAAGATATTTTTGATAAAATCCGTGAGGCCTCCATTGACAGCAAGATAATTAAGTGCCTAGAAAGTTACTAAAGACATATTTGAAACAGTTCATGTGACTACAGTGGTTCAACCTTAATGTTATGAAGCGACAAGAATACTTTTTGTGCACCAAAAATAACAAAATAACAACTTTATTCAACAATATCTAGTGATGTGCAATTTCAAAACACTGCTTCATGAAGCTTTACGAATCTTTTGTTTCGAATCAGTGGTTCGGAGCATGAAAGTCACGTGATTTCAGTAAACGAGGTTTCGTTATGTTATGAGTGTTTTGAAATTTCATTGGTTCACCATTGGAGGGCATTACTTTGGCAGTTTGGTACATGCTCCGAACCACTGATTCAAAACAAAAGATTTGTAAATCTTCAAAGCTTCATGAAGTAGTGTTTTAAAATCGCCATCACTAGGTATTGTTGAATAAAGTCATTATTTTGTTTTTTTGGCGCACAAAAAGTATTCTCGTCGTTTCATAACATTAAGGTTGAACCACTGTAGTCACATGACCTGTTTTAAATATGTCTAGTAGCTTTCTGGGCATTGAAAGTGTTCATTATCTTGCTGTCAATGCAGGCCTTACTGAGCCATCGTATTTCATCAAAAATATCTTAATTTGTGTTCCGAAGATTAACGAAGGTCTTACAGGTGTGGAACGACATGAGGGTCAGTAATAAATGACAGAAATTTAATTTTTGGGTGAACTAACCCTTCTAGAGAAGTGTTATGCTGCGTTCAGACCAGACGCGACTTGCGCAAATAAATCGCGCGTAGTTGGACGCTTGAACATTTTGAGTTTACTCGCTTCATTCGCGCGTGAAATTGAATTTGAGTAAAGACCGTTTTTTACAATTTATCAGATTGTCCGACCTCCTCACTCACTTTCTTTTAAACACGATCCTTTTTATTTCTGTTTCTATAAATGTATGAAGATGTACAGCAACGATGATTTTGTCCTCCATTGTTGTTTCGAATTTCTGCCTCAGCTCGCTACGTCACGTCACTACTAGAGCAAGCTCCTGATTGGTTAACGCGGCGTGGAAATTCGCCAAAGTTCAGATTTTTCAACTTGCGCGATTCGCGCGAATCGCGTCAAACGCCCGAATCGCTCAATTCGCGCAAATCACGCCGCAGGATGTCAATTCGCGTCTTTGCATTGACTTAACATGTAAATCACTCGCGCTTACCGCTTCATTCGCGTCCGGTGTGAACGCACCATTAGGATTGATCTTAATGCTGCTTTTGGAAACGGTTTTCCACTGGAATCGAAAGATCTGCTTTAGATACTAAACTGCAGGTCTCTGCTAAATATAGTCAGTCTGTTGAATTAATATTATTATACGGCAGTTCCAGTCGTATAATATTAATGTTATTACGATTAAAGTAATATTATTAATTGTTAATTTCAGTCTGCACATGGTAATTGATATTAATATTAGTAAATTCAAATTATTAATATTAGATAAAAATAATATTATTAAACAAGCTTCAGTCGGTAAACCATAGTTAATATTAATATTATTAATATCACTTTATAAAAACTAGTTTCATTAGGTAAACAGTAATTAATATTAATATTATTACATTAATATTTTTAACTTAATTAAAATGGTGATTATTAAATGGAAGTTTAATTTGGTAAACATAAGTTGTGATTAAGTATTTAGAAATATTTAAAAAATAATTTCATTTAATATTATTGAAGGAGAGTTTTGGTCTGTAATTTGTAAGTAAAATTAATATTAAATAATATTATACTTAATTGAAATTAATATTAAACAGAATTTTCAGCCAAGAAACAGTAATTAATATTATTCTTATTATTTGTTATTAAACAGTAGTTGTAATGATCTATATTTTATATTTGTCAAATTATTAATTCTAAAATATTCATAATGTTTTACACACAGTGACACTATGATGAGAATGTGTTTACATTTCTGTATTAAATATAAATTTTTACGAGAGGGCAACTGGGTTTGTTCCGATTATAAAATGTGGTGCGACTCATCAAAAACATAATATTTATAAATTAATAATTCATGATATTTAAGATAAAAAAAGAATACTTTAATACTAAAAGAATGTATTTAAAAACTTTTGAAACTAATGATTAACACGCGCACAGTCACATGTCAAAGTGTACGGAAAATGTTACTACTTTTCCCTGGATGTTTACACAACATGACATTGAACCAAAACTTTTCTTTAAAAGGGTGTAAAGGTTTTCAGAAACAGTGTGCGTTCAGATCAGTGAACAGGCGTTGTGTGTTATATATAGATATGTGTGTTTGACGACTCACTGACAACTTTGTGTTCATTCAGGATCATGTCAGCTGACCTCAGATCAGTTTCTGTGAGCCTCACTGTTGTGGCTCAGACTTCACAGCAGAGTGATTTATAGTTCTTCAGTCCGTCATGTTCATTTATATGTGATGCCATATGAAGGTACATTTAAAGTGCATGTCGTAGGAAGCAGCTGATTGGTTAGTGTTTGTGTTGTAGATGGTGTGGCCCCTGTAAAATCCTCGGCCCTCGGCTGGAAAAGGCCATCGCCAAACAGAAGGGTCGAGTCACCATGGCCAAAGTCGACATCGACGAACACACAGACCTCGCCATCGAGTACGGGGTACGACACACGGTTATTAACTATTAAAAACATATTTGTTCAATTAAATGAAGCTGATATATATATATATATAATCGTCGCTGTCCGATGAAAACCACGTATGTCCATTTTGCCGATTTTGAGATTTTTCGACGGATTGAATGTCCAAGTTCATTTCCGTATACAGTATGCTTCACATATCTAAATGGCCAATGAAAAGTTGTGAAATCATGTCATCTGATTTTCACGTATATCCATTTGGTGTCAAAGCTGTCAATCACGCCGCGTATCTCCCGCCCTGTGGAAGCATCTCGCCGGTCTCGTGAAGTTTCATCGAAGCTCAGCACTGGATAGTCGAATAACACTGTGAGGTTACATTGCCAAATAAACATTGCCTGGTGAGACAATGACTTTCCTTTATCGAGGTAAACGTTTCCCCCCTGACGCCAGACGTACGTCTAGGAGTGACAAAATTACGGTAGGACTGTGCAAACAAAGTATCTGTCTAGCATTACCATGTCAGTGTGATTCATTGTCCCTTCATAGTTTGCAAGATACATTTAATAAATTTATAATTAATATTAAATAAACTAAGTGTATTTAATAAACTAAGACGTAGGCTATTTAATAAACTGAGCGTATTCGTCTGTCAATATGAAAAGCGACTTGGCCATTCTAATTAATGATCGGAAGAACGCGTATGGACCACCGTTACTGTAAAATATGCACGTATGTCCATTTAAACTCAATTTTGGTCAAATGTGGATTATATCATTACACTGGCAAGAATATGGTTACATGTAAAGATGCCGTACCAAGTATGACAACGCTACATTCAACTGCTTTTGAAATACGGTGTTTTTTTCACTTCCTGAAAAGTAACCGTTTTGGACATACGTGAGTTTCATCAGGCAGCGATGAGAGATATATATATATGTTAGGAAACTTTTAGGAAATATTGCCTTGTCACTGTTTGTTTTGTGACTTGTTTTATTTATTTATTTTATTTATTAATAATATAAAAAAAAATCACAAAACATTTTACAACAAATGACAAAAAATGAAGCTAAAATGAAAAATAAAAGCAAATTTAATTTGTTAAATTAATTAAATTTCATTTTTAAAAATATTTATACTCATAGTATAGTAATATTACTAAAAATAACACTGATATGAGATCGGCAGCTCAGAAAAACAAAACAAAAAATAATGGAAAAAACACTTTAATCACTTGAAACAAAATGATGAAAGTAAGTATTTTATTTTAGCAAGTTGCAAAGGCAGTTTAGCTTTAGCTGAAGTTGAATTGCTAAAATAACTAAATCTAACCCTAAAAATTTTATAGACATTTTTAAAAAAATAAAGTTAATAAAAATCACAAAATTATACAGCCAAAATTACTCAAAACTTGAACTAAAATAAAAATGAAATCAGAAAATATAAAATAAAAACTTTCCTCCGATTATTATTGGATGCTGATTGTTCCTGATGTGCTGTAGGTGTCAGCCGTTCCCACGGTGATCGCCATGCGCGGCGGCGATGTCATCGACCAGTTTGTGGGCATCAAAGATGAAGACCAGCTAGATTCTTTTGTGCAGAAGCTGATTGGACAGTGAAGCTGTCAGTCACCGCCCCTCTAGTCCCGCCCACCTCCTGCTGGAAACTCCATTACATCTAATTACATACACAGACAACTGCAACCTGCTTCACCATCTGTCCTGCTTTCATTAACTGCGTGTGTGTGTCGTTACATGTTTGTTAGAGGGTCTGGGGCAGTGCACCATGTTTACTGCGGTAACAATGTAGTAAAGTGTTCTCGGACATCATTCAGCCGCTGTACTTTGCTTTGGAGGAGAACTGATCGGCCGTACGACTCATCCGGTCCACACGAGGGCGACCTTCCTCTCGCTCTCCTTCCATTTACACCTGAATGCCTACTAATGTGAAAGTGTGTGATGATTACAGACGTGTGTTTGTCTCCGTTTGGTTTTCTTTCTTTTTTTGGTTATGACTGTGAATTTCGTGCAGGATGCATGGGATTGATGATGTTTAGACTTTAACTCATATAAACTGTAATATAACCAACTAGTCAAGTGAAATTATGAATAAAGCAACTGTACAATATTTAACTCGGACTGTTGGCTGGTGTTGTGTGGGGGTGTGTGTGTACATATATATATATATATATATATATATATATATATATATATATATATATATATATATATATATATATATATATATAACATGGGGTAAGATTTTTTCTCCTGACCATTGATGACAAAATCTCATCTCAGCACTTTTGATGAATGGTTTAAATTTTGTCATTTCATCTGAATATCAACATTTGTGAGATTTAGTCAGCCGAAACAGTTTTGAGGTTAACTGATCTAATTTTGTGTCTTTGGAAAATAATGATGAATATCAAACTATGTTGAATATCAAAGCTTTTTTTTTTGTTTCTATTTGTTTATGAAGGCTTTGTGGACACAATAATGTTTTTAGATTTGTAGAGTAAAAGCTAAAGTTTTAATTTTATATTTAAAAATATACAATTAGACCCTTGGGGTAAGATGAGCCACCCAGAATTGCCACAGAAGGCCCCAAGTGGCATGTTGTTACTTTTGTTATTATTTTAAAATGTAATACTTAATGCAGTTAATGGGGTTATTATTTCCACATGCTGGGTTAAAAATAACACAAATTGGTTTAAATATGAACAAACCCAGCGGTTGAGTTAAATGTTTGACCCAACCTGTTGGGTAGTTTTATTTAACTCAACTATTGTTTAAAAATGACTGTATTGCTTGCTTAAAATGAACCCAAAGTATGTTGGAAATTAACATTTATTAATAAGTTTAATAAATAATAATAAACAACAAACATTTATTAAATTGCTTATTAATAAATGTTAACAATTTTGATTATTATTGTTGCCTCTAGTAATTATGTGTCTGATTTTGGGTTAATTTTAAGCCAGCCATATAGTCATTTTTAAACAATAGTTGAGACATATTTAAGCTTTTGTTGTTTTTAACTACATGAATTAGATGTACATTTTAGATATATTTGCTTTTCACTAAAACCTATAGGTTAGTTGAGTGAAATCATTAAATTTGCATTCATAGTGTTGATATCTATTATGACATATCATGACTCTTGATATTTAACATTTTGTGCTATATATATGCTTAGGGTGAAGACAGCTAAATAAGGTTGTAGCGTCATATCTCTTTAAATTTGTACAGCCAATCACAATAACTGATCTTGCATTGTTGCTTCAACACTTGTTGACATGTAACAATAGTTTTGACTGGTCTGAGTTTTTTAAGGCGGGCAGGGCAGAGTGTTTCATGAAGCTTGTCAGAGAAATTGTAAGGAAAGTGAGACTGACAGTAAATTTCATTCGACACTAATAAGGGTACTAAAGCAATTATAAGTACACTTACCAACAAAGCAAAGGTTTATGAACGATGTTTTGGCATGCTCTTTCAAATAAAAATGTTTAATTTAAAAAAGAAACTTGAAAGAAAAAGGTCATTTTATTAAGAAATGGCTGGTTAAGCTAAAATGGGCTGCATACACACACACACACACACACACACACACACACACACACACACACACACACACACACATACTTTTACACAGAAATTGAGGGTGAAAATCGGTTTATATGCCTAGATCTATCCATACAAAATCTTAACAGTCTTTTAAAAACAATTGCCTTGCAGACAGTATGGCAGGAGGACAAGCAAAGAAAGGAAAGAGAGAGATAAGAGAAAGGGAAAGAAAGGAAGATGTCAGTACAGTACAGGAAATGTTAAAGTGATTTTTTTATTTTGGTCAAATATGTTCTAATCTTTAACAAAATATTTGACAGATATCTGACAAGCGTACACACATACATGCACACAAAAGACACCAATGCACAAAAACACACACCTATTTTAATTGCATTTTTTAATGAAATATTTGTTCAACTTTCTATTTAATAAAATAAATTTATGGTGTTGCTATGGCACACTAAAGACAATAGTGTCAATTTACTGTTAAAAATAAAATGATTTCAGCCTCTTTTTATATTGGCCCATTTTACCTGAATGTTGTGCCGTGGCTTAAGGGACCTGCTGATACTCTAACTCTCATTTATATCAATTATACTTTTTCACATTTAAAAAAATACATATATATTTAAGAGACCCATGCTAATTTATAAAAAATATCATTAGATCTCATGCATAGCTTGGTATTATAAGTCATTTACTAAAACGTGGCCCATTTTAGCTGACTTCACCCTATATGAGATAATGGTTGATATAATCACTGTGTTTGTGTAGCGTGTGTGTGAATCTCTAGAGAGATCTCCAGGTCTTGTTTTAGTTCAGCCCGAGGCTCTTTTTAACTGAAGGATTCCTAACCTAAATAACTACTGTGGGATTATTTCATATACCTGTCTGTCATCAAGATATGGGAAAGCTGCGTGCCTGAAACAGGTTACGGTCGGTCGCAAATACCATTTTTCTCATATTGCAGTGCAGTGATGCAATCCTCCAGGTGTGTTTTACGTAAGCTCATAACGGTCTGCCACCGTTATATCAACAACTGCTGTTTTCTTGCCCTTTTGAGATAATAGACCGTGTGCTTTGTGTGACATACTGCAATATAATGTCAATTATAAAGTGTCAATAAGAACTGAAAAGCAACAAACTCTATAGAGATGAGTTGTGTATCTTGTGAGGATATATATATATATATATATATATATATATATATATATATATATATATATATATATATATATATTAAGTGACTTTTATATCCTGCCAAGAAGGCATGACGTCACAGTGTCCGTCTTCCTCAAACATCTGCGCTGCGGTTGTTCTTGCCGCATGATGTCATCCAGCAGAACTCCAGCCCACCAATGACAGCCTGCCATTACCTGACCGCACATGACATCATCATGTCACATCAGCCACAAGCACTTCCTCTCAAAAGATCGTGCGGAGCAGTGTTATTTTATCAGTCTGTCATTGAGATACTGTTATAGTTTTTTATTCATACTTACATTAGTTGCTATAATTAATTTTATTTAAATGTTTTAAACGTTTTTTTATTATTTTATTTCTGTTTTAGTCTTGAAATGAAAAAAAAAGTTTACATTTATATTATATTTATATATTTCCAGTTAACCTTTATTTTTTTTTAACTAAACAAAAATGGGTTGTAGTTATATATCAAAAACTAGTCTTAATTTCTTGTTTTTTTAGATTTTCTGATTAACCTGACGCTTTTGTCAGAGTATAAAGTGCTGGATAAGTCACAGATCTCCCCATCTACAGTAGTCTGAGAAGACTGGGAAGTGGTAAATGAGCTGCTGAAAGGCGTATTGTTTGCGTTACTGAGACCTGCTGTCTGCGAGCGACAAACAACAGGGCCTAAGGTGAAAGAAATGACGGAATAGCGAAACTCAACACCTCTTCCGCTCTACAACAATAGACCACACCTCCACCTCTCTCTCTCCCTCTCTCTCTCACTGTAACCATATAAGGCAAAAAGACAGCGCCAGTGAGACACGCCGAACAAACGCCGCTGCAGAATTCCTCTGCGCTCTCGTTACTTTCACACTCCGTCACTTTTCCCTTACTCACGTTTAATGATTTTTTTTTTATGCCAGGCTCTTGAAAAGTAAAAGTGTGCTTATTCGTGTTGTTCTTGCAATGCTGCATACCTCAGATGCTATAGTGATGATAAGGTGTGTATATATTTACCTGAAAACAACAGTCATTACAACACTCAAGCTCGTCGCATTGTGTGACAAGTAGAAATTAACACGCGCACGGACTAGTCGCAAAATTTACGACAGTTCTCATACACTTGTTTCAAACCTGACCATCAACTCTTCAAGTGTGAGGGGGAAACGGTGAACAACAGCCAATGAAATAGAGCTGCGGTTACATTAACAATAGGATTTTTTCATTGGCTTTTAGATTATTATACGGAGCGATTGACTTCAGGACTATGGAACAGGAAGTGCTAAAATTCTCGTTTCTGGGTTTTTTTATTTCTTAAATTTATTTATTGGTTGATTGATTTAAAGGCACAATATGTAAGATTGTTTGATTAAAATATCCAAAAACCTCTAGAACATATTTTGTTGACTTGTGTACTTACATTATCCCGAATGTTTCCAAGAATGTTTATATCTAGAGAAATAAGCAATTTTAACCTAGCCTATCAATTACATCATACCTGCCTTACCCTTGATTTCTGGTTTAATTTTGTAGAAACCATTGAAACACTGAAGACACTTTAATAATAATATTTTTTATTAGACAGGTGAGCAACTGTTTGGATACATTCATCAACAGAAAACGAATCATGTTATATAGCTCAACACAGTAAGTCTTATTGTTTAAATCTCGTTTTCTTGATTTACCGCGAGTACCATGTTTTAGCATGCCTAATATTTATCTATCTTACTGCAGTGTGATAAGTGTCTCATAGCAGCCGCCAAGCAAATGCACAAAGTATATCAACTTTCAACACTCAGACAATATCTAATATGATTAACAGTGCTGCGTTACCCCACATACGTTTGACCGGAAGAAGCGGAAGCGGCGACTGCAGCATAATAAAAGTTTTCCTGCTCTCAAGCCATGTGTTGCGCTAGTCTCTCATTAGCAATCGCTCCAACGGCCTCGTTTTTGCTCACACAGCACTCGCCCTGCTCTGCTTCATACTACAGTAGGCTTGCTACGGTAGTCAGTGTTACTGGTGTTACCGGTGTTCAGTTACCGGTGTTACCGGTTTCACCACCGCAGCACCGAGGCCAATTTTTTTTTTTTTTTACTTTAACACATTAAAAATATTTGCATTTAATGCAATTAACGTAGTATCCATTTTCTGCATTATATGATCAAGGTCTTATTCATGCTAATGCTTTTAAACCATTCAAGCATGACAAAGCAAAAGAGAACGTGCTGTCTGTGAATGTCCTGCCTATGTGACACACACACACAACGCACGCCAGTATCGAGTTCTCTTCTGCTCTTAACGAACCATAACACACACAAATTATACCAAAATGTCCGTTTTGTTGAGTGTTTTTTAGTTATAGTAACCCACCATTCTTTTGGCGATGCTCTCCACGTGTTTTTAGATGCGAAATGTGAACAGCCCCATAAGCGGTTTGACACCGGTATTACCAGTGTTGTCACGTTGATTAACGGGTGGGAAAAATTTCTCACCGTCACATCCCTATACTACAGTATAGGGATGTTAATTATCTCATCCATGAACATGATTTCTGTCCAAGTCCCGTCGGATTCTTTTCCATCGGCTGTAGACGTGAAGACAACACCTCCAATGATTCCACACTCAATCTCGGTGTCATCAAGCTACGCCTTTGTTTTGAATAAGCGACCTCTAGTGGAGAAAAAATACATAGTGTGCCTTTAATATAAAAGCATTATTTTTTACAATTTCACATTCATTCTTATTCCCTTTCAGTGCAAACCAGTGAAAAAAATGTCATAAGCTCTTCCTCCATATCGTTCGATGACAAAACATATAGGCTATAGAAATTATCTATAAAGTAAAAGCTAATAGCTAAGTTAGCTAAGCGAAGTATGTGTGTGTGTGGGAGACACTAAATACCTCTAATCTAGTCGGTGTTTACAGTAAATATGTTGTTTGAATATGCATTATTTGTCATTTAAACACTGTTTGAGTCTGATACACTCTCAACTTCACACTTCTCATTCTTAGCTGTGAGTAATGTGTTATTTCTAGTGTGAGGGAGGCTGACAAAGGAGAAAATTTCACAATAAAAGGAACTTCTCGAAAACATTCCCGAAGCGAGTGAGTCAACAAACGCCTTATCGATTGATGGTTCCTGCGCTCTGATTGGAGGAAAGCGGGCGGGAGGACAGGATGCATCGCCTTCACGCCGGCCTGCTCTTGCTCTTTTGTTGATGCTGCTGTTTTTAATTATTTTGAGGTTTTGTTTGGAGCCATTTAAGGACAAACACAAGCGCCTAGAACCTCAGTCATGAGAAAGGATCATGGGAACGCCGCGTTGGGTCGCCTAAACAATTTTAGCTTGCGTTACAACAGACATTAAAAAAACTCATCTATGGTAGTTTTCTCACAAATACAGCAAGCACAAAGGTTGCACACACACTGCAGACGTTGCATGAATGCATTCACAGTGAAAGTTTGTGTGAACACACCCAGCGGCCGGGACACACCCAGACCGGGCGGCACACATCAGGAGCCGAGCGGGTCAAACTACGGGAGGAGGAGGAGAGAGAGAGGTCAGAAGTGACCTTATTTGGTAATCTGTCTCTCTCTCCCTCTGTCTGTCTCTCTGCATCTGGTATCGCTCAGCTAGAGACCTTTGACTTTGCGTTCGAAATTCCTCTAGTTGCCCAATCAGCAGAGAGAGAGAGACGCTGCAGCGACGCATTGATTTTTCCGACACATCGCTCCGTTCCCGAGTGGAGAGTTATAATTGATGATTCAGGGCGACTGGAGGCTTCCACAAACATTCCTTACGTGCTGATAAAAGTCTCCCGGCAGGATTTTTACGTCCCTTTCCCTGGACATCATTCCGCATTCCTCAGATACTTCAGTGAAGCATGCAGCCGGGAGACTCTCCAGCCTCCCGCATGGGATCATTCATGCATGCGCGTGTTTACGCGTCTTTGGGTTTTGCATGAGAGACAATCTGTGACAGTCTTTCCTGTAGGCACACATTTGCATTTATGTGTATTCAATTTGTATTCAAAGCAACTTATATGAGAAATATTCCAATATGTCATATACATTTGGATTGCATACATAAATAAGTGACAGTAAAACACAGTACACAAAATATATAATAAAGCAGACAAGCAGCTTTCACATATATTTATTTTTGTATGTACACCGAGATGTGCAGATAGCATTCAGGTTTTGCATGTTTGCGAGATTTTATCTTTAATATTTTTCTTGTTTGGGATGTTTTGGTGAGTGTCAGTTTGTATTTGAATACTGAGTTAATCCTGTTTAAATATTCAGAATTTAATATGACAATAAAAATAATAAAATGCTAATAAAAATATTTAATTGTATTTCAATAATAAAACAATACATACAAACCCATAAGAAAAAAACAACCCAATTTGGGTTGAAAATGAACCCAGCGGTTGGGTTAAATGTTTGCCCAACCTGCTGGGTAGTTTTATTTAACGCAATATTGTTTAAAAATGACTGTATTGCTTGCTTGAAATAAACCCAAAGTATGTTGGAAGTTAACATTTATTAATAAGTTTAATAAGTAATAATTAAATGATAAACATTTATTAAATTGCTTATTAATAAAAGTTCACCTTTTGATTATTATTGTTGCCCCAGTAATTAGGCCTATGTCTGATTTTTAATTTCCAACCTATTTTAGGTTCATTTTAAGCCAGTCATAGTAATTTTTAAACAATGTGTTAAATAAAACTGCCCAGCATGCTGGGCAAACATTTAACCCAACCTCTGGGTTTGTCCATTTTCAACCCAACTTGGGTTGCATTTTTATTATGATTGAGAGAGAGAGATCTGTGATAAGATAAAAAACAAACTCTAAAAATACTGGGTTAAAAAACAGCCCAAGTTGGGTTGAAAATGAACCCAGTGGTTGGGTTAAATGTTTGCTAAATTACTGTACTGCTTGCTTGAAATGAACCCAAAGTATGTTGGAAATTAACATTTATTAATAAGTTTAATAAATAATAATTAAACAAACATTTATTAAATTGCTTATTAAGAAAAGTTCACCTTTTGATTATTATGGTTGCCTCAATTATGTGACTGATTTTTAATTTCCAACCTATTTTGGGTTCATTTTAAGCCAGCCATATAGTCATTTTTAAACAATAGTTGGGTTAAATAAAACTGTCCAGCAGGTTGGGCAAACATTTAACCCAACTGCAGGGTTTGTCCATTTTCAACCCAACTTGGGTTGTTTTAAGCGCAACATTTTTATAGTGTGAGAGAGAGAGATCTGTGATAAGATAAAAAACAAACTTTTAAAATAGTAAAATAAACCATATAAACAAAAATATTTGAATGGAAATAGTAAAATAAACGCTTCATATTGTGGAATGCAAGTCAACACTGCCACTCATTATTTATTAAAAGAAAGTATTTGTGAGGAAATTTCCTGATTCCAGACATTCCTCTATGTGTGTGTGTGTGTGTGTGTGTGTGTGTGTAAACACGGTCCGGCGACTTATATGGTCACAAAAGCCCAAAAGTCGCGCACATACCTCAGACATTAAACACACATACGGGCCCCTGCGGCCCAACTATTTCAAGTTCACCCTCTGACGCGAACTTTACCGCTCCGACACGCCCACGCGCCACTTGTGATTGGCCGAAGCCCTTGGGAATGCAGAGCGAGCGGGCTGTTATTGGAGGAGGGGCGGGGCTTGGGGCGGTGACGCGCAGCACAGGCCCCGCCCCATATCGGGACCGCACCCCGAACCATTACAGCAGGACGGAGTTCAACTAACCGAGTGGAAGAGGGAGGGAAGAGAAAGAAAGGAGAAAAAAAAAGAGAAAAGAGAGAACGGAGCGAACTTGTGCGCAGTTGCTGCGGATTGAAAATTGAAGTTTGGAGCGCAGCGACACGGATCCACACTGAGTCCCTGGAGTTTTTGACAACCATCCCCCCTGAACTCCGAGCGTCTGCATCTGATTAGCAGGTAAACCAGCCGCACGGCACCGGTTTGAGCGTTATGTTCATTCCGCAGCTCCATTCAGACGCCGCGAAGTGAAGCAGGAAGCGCGCAGCGCGCCGCTGGGTGGGACCTCACTGACGCGACCTGATTTTGCAGCACATTCAAACTTCCGAGCTTGAAATCTTCACGCTTCATCTTTATTTCGTGCGAACGGGAACTGATAACCTGCTGTGACGCGTCAGATCGGCTACAATAGACGCGAGGTGAGTTTCAGGAAGTGCTCGAGCTCAGGAGCACCGGCTCGCGCGGGCCTTAACGTGGTCTCCGGCGCGTTAAAACGCGACAGAAGACGTTATTTGCACGGAGTCGAGTAAAGTGAGAAGTGAGCATGATGTTATAGTGGCGAGTGACGTTTCACGGGCGCTCATTACGTCATTGGTCGCGTTAAACTGGGCCGAGCGGCGCGTTTTCCGTTCCGCCCGAGCTTCAGGACAAAGCTGAATTAGCGGGTACTTACCTGAGTAGACAAATATGAACGCGCATGGGAGGTCCGGAAAGGTTTCTGACACTTTCAGGGAGTTCTGGCAAGTTGGCGACGGTTACAAAAAGGTTACGCGGAGCGCGAGCGCGCTCTCAAAGTTCGATGAGCGCGGCCTCGCGCAGTGCGCCCGCGCTCGCTTTCTAAAACTGTATAATATTCAGCAGAGGCTGCAAGAAACATACATTAGGCAGTTAATATTTGCAAAGCGCGCACACGGTCTTCCCGGGAGCGCGCTGCGCGAGCTCGTGCCGACTTTGCAGTACATTGTCAACTCTGTTGTACTTAAAGGAAGATGGTCTGTAAAATAGCTTTCATAAATATTCAACTTTATTTATTATAACCTGATTGTTTTCACCACACCTATTGTTTGGCCTTCACAATGACAAGAAAACGAACAGGATGTTCATGAAGAACTGAAGTTAGTCATTTAGGGATTGACAGCTCGTTCACGTGATGACGTCAGCTCAACGTTCATGTACTGATTTGATTTCGTTGTGGTGTAGTTTAAATCACACATAATCTGCAAATATTGCAGGTATTATTGACATAGTCTAACCAGTTTCACTTTCTTAGAAGACTGTGTGTGTGTGTGACCTGGTTTTCTGCGAGGGAGTGTGTCTAGGACGCTGTGACCCATTAAAGCACATGCTGGTCTTATTCTGCATTTTGTTTTAGTTGTTCTCGTTTGTTAACCCTCACATGTTATGTTTGGGAATACTACTACTGCACAATACTGGTGCAAGCCACATCAAAAGATCATATTTATTAGTTGAACGTTGTAATTACAAGTGGGAGACAATTTTCTTGAGGGTGTGCCAGTGAGAAAACATGACGGGCACAATGGATGCCACGTCTGTAGTTGACAGTAAATTTGTTGGAATGCCCTTTCTTGAATGCACAAAGTGATTTGACCACACCTGATGTCGTAATTACGTCTTCCCAACTCATAAATAGCTACTATTCAAACTTCCCAGGAGGATCTAAATGCATGAAATACCTGGACCTATTTGCCAAAATGTACAATATACAGCCAGAAGCGATGACAACCACCATTTTATCTCTCAAAGTCAAAGATTAGGACATTTTGAAATGCAAATTGGCTTAAAAATGCAAAATAACCATATTTAAGTAACATATTATGCGCTGGATATATTGTAACATGACAAACTAAAGCATTTTCAGCATAATTGTGTGTTTTCAGTGTAGAGTAAAGCAATAAGCAATAGGAAGACATGTATTGCAGTGATTTTTACCATGTTCAGAGGCTCTTAGTCCCACTGTAAAGCATGGTAAAATCAGTTTCTTGAGTTACATGTTGCTTTTATAAAACAGTGACAACAGCAGTATGATAAATAAACAGCCATGATCAATAAACATTTACTTCTGTAGGCTGCTGTGGATCTCATAAAGAGTTTTGCATTATCATTCACCGCCATCTTTCCGCATGCACTTTTCCTCAGGAGACTCGCGAGTTAAACCACTCCGTTTCCTGAGAGTAAGTGTTTGAGCGACTGTCCCGGCTAATAGGGAATGTTCTCAGAACTTTCTGGCAAAGTTACGAACAATCAGCCTTCCAGTAACGTTAACAGAACGTTTGTTCAAAGTTATCTGGTCTTTAATAACGTTCTCAAAGCATTGGCACAAAAACATCATCTATACCAGGGCCGTAACCACTATTGCCACTACAAGTCCTCCCAATAATTACAAATGGCCAAACTGCCCCCCTCCCCATATTTGAAATTCTCGCACTGCACTGCTCTATCCATTACGCAGTGCTCTGTATGATGCTAGGAAGACAAAAAAGTTCATATCGCAGATGAATCGCCTTCGATAATGAACGCGATATTGCGTAGCTTGTCAGTGATCTACGGCTCTGTCTATTAAATGCCGCTCCATTTGAAAGCAGGTGATGGCGATTTCGCGGTAATCAGGGAACCGGCTTTACTGACGAAATGCGCGTGACAATCTCATGCGATATATCGTGCAGCCCTAATTGAGATGGCCAATCAAATCAAAGTAGGCGGGGTTTACTGTTTACGGAAGCTAAGCGTGAATTCCAGCGCGACGCGTCAGTTTAACGTTGAAAGAGTGAGGTAAATAGCGAAACATAATGCGTCAAATGTTTTACGATAGAAATATTAAGGTGAGAATAGGGTGAATAGGGTAAAAAAATAAGTTCTCAATACATTCTGACAAAGTTCTCTCAAAGTTACGAACAAACGTTATTAACGTTCTTAACATTTGTTCAGTTATCTGGTTTTAATAATGTTCTCAAAGCGTTAGCACAAAAACATTATCTATACCAGTGCCGTAACCACCATAGACATTGAGGGAGACAAGTACCCCAATAATCCCCCCACACACAATATTTGAAATTATTGCACGAAATAGGATAATATAAAGGTTTTAAAGTTACAATTTTTAGTCTTTTCTGCCTCAGTGGTTTAACAGCGCTCATCAATGTCAAAATGATTGAGATGGCCAATCAAATCAAAGTAGGCGGGGTTTACTGTTTACGGAAGCAGAGCATGAATTCCAGCGCGAAGCGTCAGTTTAACGTTGAAAGAGTGAGGTAAATAGCGAAACATATAATACATCGAATGTTTTATGACCGGCATCCAGTGATGCAAACTACAAATACAAATGCATTGAATGCAAATATTATTTACAAAACGATTATTTCTCAACTAGAATTAGACCTCGAATTTCTTTCACGGTTCTATTTTTATTTAGCTTTATGAGAAATTGGTCCCCCCTCAATGTTCAAGACATGCTGCATCCCAATTCGCCTACTTATACTACGTCCTAAAAATATGTACTGTTTTGTAAAGAAAAAGTACATACTTCATAATTGCCTCGTCATAATTGCGTCTTTAACGGACATTCTGTCACTTAGTTACGTAACCTGTAACTGTTTAAACTACCCTGTCAATCATCTTGTCACAGTTAAAATCCTCTACATATAATTAAATTTAATGGTTACAGCCTTAATCTATACATCACTCATGGAATGTTCGTCTAATGTTTTTTTTTAATGTTACATCTTGTTTCAGAATGCTCAGAGAACATTCTAAAGTAACATTCAATAATGTTTTCAAAATGGAACTTTCGCTTAACATTCGAATAACCAAGAAAAAAGCATTTTTTAAATATTTTTGAGTGTTTAGAGATCAGTCAACGTTTTCATAACTTAATGGGAGCGTTCCATATTTTTGTTAGCTTTGCTGGGATCAGTGGAGTGAAAATGGCCGCGGGCCGATTGATGTTAATCTGCAGGAATACTGGTGTGATGAACAGGTGTGGACTTGCAGGACTTTATTGTGCTTCAGGTGTTGTTTATCCTGCATTCAGAGCCCGTGGCATTGTGGGTTGAGTGCGCGAATGGCTGCAGGGTTTGATGGATGCAGCTGGCGTGTCTGAATGAGGTCATGTTCAGGTGCGAGGTTAGTGATGAGCGATCGTGTCTCGCCAGTATGATGTCATCCACCTGGCCTCTGATCTCCATGGTGATTAATGTTATTTCCTCTGATCTTACCCTGTGATTTCTCTGTGTTTTCTGCAGTCCAGTTCTGGACGTAAAAAATCCCTTTGTTTCTCTCCATAGAGCATTGTTGTTTTATGCGATTACATCATTTGCAGTGCTTCATGGGATGCATGGCTCATTAAAGGGATAGTTCACCTTAAAATGACCATTCTGTCCTCATTTACTGACCCTCATGTCACTTGCTTTCTTGCTCAGAAGAGGTTATAGGAAGATATTTAGAAGAATGTTAAATATGTTTATTATTTATGGTTATTTATTATAATATATTTTTTAGAAATATCAGAGATTATGTGTTTCAGTGTGGTCTTCTTTGATCATTTGACTCTTACGATTTAGACGTGCAGGAATTCAGTGTCGGAGTCATGTTGTATTATCAAATATAATAATGTATATATTTATATTTATTACTATAAATTTATATGTATCTTATATTTCATTATTATTAAATAAATATTAGTAAAACATTCATTTATTTTCTAATTAAATTATTAAACAATACATATTACTAGTAGCTTAACTTATAAATATATTACATTAAATTAATAAAATGTATCTCTAATCTCTTTTTTAAAATAATAAATAATTAAATAATAAATTAATGCACATTTATTATTAATAATCATTACTTCAGTGGAACATTTCAAAGAATGACTCAGTGTTTATTATATTTATTATTTATGGTTAGTTATGATTATTTTTCAGAAATAGTCTTGTTTTTTTTTCTTTATATTTATTATTATTAATTTATATGTAATATATTTTATTATAAAAAAATAGATAAATGATACATATTTTATTAAATTAACAAAATGCTAGTTTAAATGTATTTAAAATTAAATAATAATAATAATGAATAATAAATAATGTACTTTTCACTATATGGAGCACAAAAGAAGATATTTTGAAGAATGTCCTTACAATGAAAGTCAATGGGGTCCAAAGCTGTTTCGACCCCGATGTTAATATTATTAAATACATTATTAGAAATTAATAAATTAAGTTAATGTAATTTAAATATATTTTGAAATAATAAATAATAAATTAATGCACATTTATTATTAATAATCAAATGACTTCAGTGGAACATTTCAAAGAATGTCTCGATGTTAATTATGTGTATTATTTATGGCATGATTATTTTTCAGAAATAGCAGAGATCATAACTGTTTCTGTCTTGTCTGTCTTAGCTGATTATCAGATTCTTCTTTCCATTAGAGATTTGGACTAATTTATTATTATGTTTAACTTATATATGCATTATGCTTTATTTGCATATAAATGCATTTATGCATTTAAATAATGCATAATGCATTTAAATGCATTATGCATTATATATGTATTTATGTATGTATATGTATTGTTAAATAAATAAATAAATACTAATAAATTAATAAATAATAAAACTAATATTCTTTTTAAATTTTTAAAAATGTTTAAATATTATTTAAAATTAAATAATAATAAATAAATTATAAATCATGTATATATGCTATTAATAACTAAATGGCACACAAAAGAAGAGATTTTAAAGAATGTTGTTTTTGTGCGTTCAGTGAAAGTCAATGGGGTCCAAAGCTGTTTCGACCCCAATGTTCTTCAGAACATCTCCTTTTATGTCCTAAAGAAGAGGTTTGGAATGACATGAGGGTGAGTAAATGATGCCAGAGTGATCATTTTAGGTGAAATATATCACATTCTTGTACCGTGTCTTGCTTTTCAAATAATTTTTTCCCCCCTTTTGAATGGGAAAATTCTTCCGCAGTGAAGTCCGTCTCGTTTTTTACATTTTACACTGCTGCTGTTTGGAGTCTTCAGGGAGTGTCCAAACTATTTCTCCTCATCCTCCTTTTCCTTTTTTGGTTTTCTTTTCTTTCCTATCTAACAGCTCTTCCCATAATGCACCTGCGTAGTTGGAGAACGCAACAATCACAGGAAATGAGCGAACGAGAGCTGATATCCAGACAAACAAAGTGCTCAGTAAAGAGCCACGTCCTGGTTGTTTGCTGACCGCATTAACATGTGAATAAAGGTCTGGTTTCGCCATCCGTGTCGTTTAGCGCATGATTTGCTGCATGACTGCATTATGATGCACTGCAGACTCATTCCGTCTGCTGATTGGCTGATTGCCAGGCTCATGATGTCACTTCCTGTTGCAGAAACGATGGAGGCTCAGAATAAACTGTGTCTGTCTTCGCAGGGAAAACCCGTTCTAGCTATTTCCTGGAGCCGGATCAGAGGTTTTATTAAGCTCGGCTGGTTTTGTCTTGAACTAATTGAGTCGGGTTAATAGCCAGAAGCACGTTGTCCTGTTCATCAGTAACTACCGATCGCCGTCCTGGTCTGGGCGGGACGGGTCAGGGTCTGTTTAGAGCTGGACTTTGAGCTTTGATTTCATTGGGTGTGGCGTCATCAAACGCAGATAAGCAGAGTGAGATAAGACGCAAAACCACCGAATGAAAGCGACGGGATTTACAGATAAAGACGCTCATAAATATTTACTTACTCCAGTCAGAGATTAACCGTCTCCTGATGTTATAAAGAAATATGATCAAAATCTGGTTTAGTGTTACTGATACGGCTTTTTCAACACTGTGATGTTAAATAAATATAGATCTGGGTGGCAAAAATATTCCAGGTCGTCACTGCAAAATAAACCCCAGAGTTAAAGAAACCCTGCCACTACTCACAAATCAATGTGCAAATAAAAATATTGATTTGATTTTTTTTTTTTTTTGTTATATTTAAAATAATGATATTCATATGTATTATGTAATATATTTATATGTATTGTTGTTGTTGTTATTAAATAAATATAATTATTATTATTAAATTAAAGTATTATAAACTAAACTAAATTCTTAATAAAATAAAATGAATTCATGTTTATTATTCATGTATTATTCATTAATTATTGTGCATATAAAGTTGTGATTTATTTCATTTTATTCATTTATTTTTTAATTATAATGAGTAAATTAATTTACAATAATATAAATAAATGCAAATTAATTCTTATTTTAACATAATACATATTTATATTTATTATGTAAGATATTTATATTATTTGTTTTATATATAATCAATGGATAAATGTATGTTAATTATAAATTAAACTTTATTAATTATATATTATTAAATTACTTTAACTGTATTTTAAATTAAATAATTAATAATTAAAAAATAATACAAATATTGGTTATAATATTTTATTTATTATAATGTAAATGTATTATGTTATATATTATACATATTGTTATATACTATTTAATATGTATTATATTATTTTTATTATTATTAAAAATGCAATCAATAGATAAATGTATGTAGTAATTATAAATGCTTTATTAATTATATAATATTAAATTTAACTGTATTTTACTGTATTTTAAATTAAATAATTAATAAATAATTAAAGTAATGAAAATATTGATTATATTATTTTATTCATTATAATGCAAATGTATTATGTTTATATATATATATATATATATATATATATATATAATTTTTTATTATTTTTAGAAATATCAGCAATCAGTGATGTTAATGTCTATTTGCACATTATAAAAATATTGATTATTTTATTTCTTATTTTATTATAATCCATATGTATATGTATTGTTTTATTATTATTATTATTTTCAGAAATATCAGTGATCAGTATCATTAATGTCTGTTTGTGTGTATCATTTGACTCTCTTTATCTGTACGACACAAACTCTCTCAGACGAGCAGTAATTCAGTGTCAGGCCCTCGGATGGCTGGATACTTATCCTCCTTTGTCATTTCCTCTTTCTTTGTTTATGGTTTCCTGTCTTACACCATCCTCTCTCACAAGTCCTAAGCTTCAGGATGAGAATCCTAATGTTCCTGAACGACTGTGTTATTGTGCCTCTTTCAGGAATCACAAGCAGAATGAAATTATGAACCAGTTACACAGAAATGTGATTCATGAATGATACACAGTTGAGGAAGGACAATATTTGCAAACCAATCCTCACCGCAGATCATAAAATCAGATAAAAACACTTTATTACCCGCTGTAACTGGTCTGTCATGTAGGTACCACAGAAGGTGTGTTGTTTACACTTGTAATGGCGGGAATCAATGTCCTTTTGTCTAACACACACAGGAAAGACATGAGGGTGGGAACAAATGGGTGTGGCTGATTAATATGCAAATGTGAGGTGAATACAAGATGAGCAGCTCTCGTCTGATTGGCTGGAGGGATTCCGCAGGATTGTGCTGATAGTTGTGTGTCAGTCTGCAGAAACAAACTCTCTCTCGCTCTCTCTTTCAGCCAAACACGGAAACAGAACATTCCGTTATATTTTAACTGGCAACTGGAGCGTTTGCGTGTTTTTCCTCAGAGACCTTCAGTCAGAACGCAGTGATCTAAAGACACAAATGTGGTCCGGATTAGATGAGTTGCGTCACATTTGCATCTCTGTCTCTCTTTCTGTACTAAATCACAATTAATCATGAATTAAAGCTTCCAGAAAGAGGGTTTTTACAGTCTGATAAAATAAAAACAAATAAAAAAAACAAACAGAAAACAGAACGATTTATTTTAGAAAATCATCCATGTTCTGGTGCTTTGAAGGGGACCTATAATGCCCCTTTTCACAGATAAATAATATAAGTCTCTGGTGTCTCCAGAATGTGTCTGTGAAGTTTCAGCTCAAAATACCCCACAGATCATTTATTATAGCTTGTCAAATTTGCCCCTATTTGGGTGTGAGCAAAAACACACTGTTTTTGTGTGTTCCTTTAAATGCAAATGAGCTGCTGCTCCCGGCCCCCTTTCCAGAAGAGGGCGGAGCTTTAACAGTTCATGCTTCAGTTGCTCAACAACAACAAAGCTGGAGAATCTCACGCAGCCAAAATGAGGATTGTCAGTAACGGTGTTCAGCCCCTCACCCGCTTTGTTGCGTTTATGTAAATTTTAGGGTTTGTGATGTCACCAACCTGGCTAGAAGCTTGTTGTAGTCCCTACCAGCCGTTTGTTGTAGTCCTTAAACAGAGGTTTCTTAAAAAGAAAATATCTCCCTTTGCATTGAACTTTGAGCGTTGTAACTTTGCAGATGTTGTTTATGCTCAAACAGCAACATTACACACTTACTAAAGTTAAAAAAGTGAAATCATAATCAACCACCCCTTTACCTTTTGTATGATAATTTTATTCAATTTTGGGGTGAAATGCACTGATGCGTGTAACTGTATTCATAGGGTTCTTGAATGGATTATGTGAGTGAATCTGTCAGAGATCACATGAAGTGATTTGTTTGCTGGACCTGAAGAGCCTTTGCTCTGAAGCGAGTCGTAGGGAAGGAAGTCTCGAGATCGCAGCAGGAAGCAGCAGAGAGACTCACGGTTATAATTAGGTTCACAGAAGCACCAGGAGACTCAAGTGTGTCAGGCGGATCTGTGTCAAACTCCATCTCCTCGTCAAGGAGGTTTGAGCTCAAATTTTACACCTCTGAGTGATTCAAACACATTCAAAGATTTACCGCTCTTATCAGACACTTAGTCATTTCATGAGGAAGTTCATTTCACGCCACGCTTGAGAACATGCTTTAATCGTCCATCTTTAAAACAACAAAGAAGAAATGACCATGTCTGACTATTTCTTTTTGTTTCTTTTACGTTTACTTGGATGAATGTACTATTCGATACACGTGATACTGAGTTCTTAGTCTTTCCTTCCTGTAACAGGGAAGCCCAAAAACTACAAGAGGTTGCATTGAATTAAATGGCAGGTACAGATTATTGTGTAAAATAACAATAATAATAATAATAATAATAATAAAAAACCTTTATGCATAATGCGGGACTTTTATTGTAAACAAGCCTAAAATACAGTGGGACTCTTATTTTGAAATGTCAATTAAAAAAGATGGGGGAGATAAAATTTACATTCTTACAACTAGGGCTGGGCGATGTATCGAATGCTTTTGTCACGCGCATGTCACGCCGGTTCCCTGATTACCGCTAAATCGCCATCACCTGCTTTCAAATGGAGCGGCATTTAATAGACAGAGCCGTAGATCACTGATAAGCCACGCAATATCGCATTCAATATCGACGGCGATACATATCGATATTGAACGATATTGAAAGATGATTCTCCCACTATTCTGAACAGACAAAATACATGTTTACTAGAGGTTCTTACAAAATGTCTAGCCTATTTAAAATGTTTAATTAATCTGAATGAACTGTTTTAAAAAAAAAAAGGGTTGAATGAATGATTCAATGACTCACTTGGCATTTTTGAACGAATATCTTGAATGAATGATTCAATGACAAATAAATTTTTTAAGTCACTTGTCACTGGTGTAACAATTAAATCCATACAGTTGTTAAAATCGGGCAAATAATCTTTTGTTACTTTCAAAAGATTATTTGCCCGATTTTGATTGTCTCCGTAGACATCAGTGTTTATATCCGAACTATAAACTTTTATCCCAGTACTTCTGTGGTAATTTGAATATAACACAGAAATAACAATACTGTGTGGTTGAAAAGACTGTTTGTTAAGCAGTTTCATACCTATACATGACAAATGCCCTCTCTGGATCAATAGCATCGCAAACACAGATCTGAATGTTTCGATGTGATTTTGTCAAAGATTTAATAGACACAGGTGATTCGCTGTCATTTAGGAATGAGATCGTGATTTTATTGAATTATCTTGCAGCTCTAGTAGGTCATAAGCAATCTATTATCATAAATGCATGGCATTCATTGATTACAAACTGCTCTGAAACCACGATCCTGTAGAACAGCATGCTTTTTGTATATAATTGTAAATAAATTTGAAGTCGCATTTAGTTGTTTGTAGTCAAAACTGCACAAATATAACATCTGGTTACAAACAGATTTTTGGAGTCATTTAAATGGATTTAGAAGTGATTCCAGACATAATGTTTTTGATGTGTGTAGGAATGTGAATGCATAAAATTGTACCAGGTTGAGTAAAGCCGTTCAGTCTGATTGAGAAACGCTTGTGGTTTTTGAGTGCAGTATATTCTTCAGACGGACCGCGTGTCTTCTGAGAATAAGGGTGCAGCCATTTCTAGGAGAGAAGGACGGGAAAACTGCTGAAATTAAAGGAATAGGGAAAGAAACGGGTGGAATAACTCAAGCTCTCTCTGATAAAGAAACGCCGATGGGTGGTCGAGCGGGAGAGGGACTAATGACCGTATTTATGAGATGAAGGACGCCACATGTTGTAATTGTGGAAAACATTAACCACGCAAACTCGAGTCTAGCATTAAAGAGTCACGGCGTAAGCAGATCATAATTACCCGTTCATCGACTGCACGGTTTAGTTACAAAGCTGGTTTATGAACAATAAAACTACATCTCCCATCATTCTTGGTGGCAGCAGGACAAGTTGCATAGCCTTTGCTGTTCATTTTGATGCATCAGTGCAACCACGCAAAAACATTTTTCATTTGAACTCTTAAAAGTGGATGTCCCAGGAGGAGAAGCATGTCAGGGTGGTTCACTCGTAAAAAAATAAAGGTTCTTTATTGGCATATGAAGAACCTTTAACAGCAATGGAATCTTTTCATTCCACAAAAGGTTCTTTATAGTGGAAAAAGGTTCTTTAGATTTTTTTAAATGGTTAAAATTTAGAAATTTTGATTTTTAGAACCTTCAGAATTCTCTTCGTCAGACGGCGAGCAGCTGTGGAGGTCAGCGTGTTTGGGGTTTTGTTGATGTGTTTGGGGTCATGAGAACGGCCCAGCGGTCGCCTCGCTCTCTGTCTGCTGTTTGGATGCTAATGGACTGTTGCAGATGTGTTTTCTCAAGGGTTTTCACACACACACAAACTCTACCAATGCTAGTGCCGTTTGATGCAATGATTAACCAGTCATGCTGTATTAATCAACCATTCCCATTAATTAACCAGTATTTGGCCATATTGAGACCAAATGGCTGGTCAACAGATGTTTTCCCAAATCTACAGCCATTGTTAATGGATAATTCAGTGTCTACACTCTTGGGAAAAAGAAGGTTCAATGGGGTTCTAAGTAGAATCCAAAAGGGTTCTTGGCTCAATTTTAAAGAACATTTTATGCCGTAAAGGTTTTAAATAAGGAGAAATGTCTTAACTGATTGCATAATACTTTCATGTTTAATTAAAATTGACAAAACTAAATCCATAAAATGATCCCATGATGGAACCCCTAAAAGGTTCTACATATTAAGCGGATAGAACCCTTTAAGATTCCATATAGAACCTTTTCTTCTAAGAGTGTGTTTTAAAAATATTTTGTAGTAAATTGAGTTAAATAATTTAATATATTAAATAGAAATTGGATGAATATTTCACACAATAAAAATCACAATTACTAAAAATCATCTAAAAAATATTTGAAATCAGAGCTTATACAATTACTGTACTTTTATTTTGTTGTAAGAAATATTGTTAAATTATTATGCATAATTTCCTTTATTTATTGAAGTTTATTTATGATAATTTTCTACTACTCTTAAATTTGCAATTAAAATGGCCTGTGCTGCTGCTATGGCATGAATGTATGAATGTTGGAAAACAAGAAACCAACAATGCATTATTAACTGGTCAAGCCATTGGCATGCTGGCTATTGATGCAGATATTGTCAGAATGATTAAATCTTCTCTAGTTTACTGCTCAGTATTGGCTTTATAAGTCTCTGCTCTCTAGATAGCATCACCGGTCATAGTTCTATTAAACTAGCAACTCCACATATGAGTGTCTGCCATTACAAATACACTGAATTATCTCGTTTAAATCTGGATCAGCCAAAGTCCTCCCATGTGGGAATCTGTTTCTTGCTCAGGGTGTGGAAGAGCGTCAAACACTAAAATAACTCACCGGCTTGACAGACTCAATGGAGTGTGCAGCTCTGAATCACTAACCACCCAAACCAGTTCCCGGGCACGGACGAACGCCACGAGTCGCAGGAGAACCTGTGCCGCTATCAGAGCTGCTGGTCAGTTCAGTTTTTAACCTGGAAATAAATTGTGATTGCCAGGTTTGGAACATCCAGAAATTTCTGAAGCTAAATTTGTCCATTCAGTTGTAAAATATTTCATTAGCTATAAATTGCTTTTTGTCAGTGTTAATCTATATAAAATCTGTTTGGCCTACTTTTGGCAGTGTGCTTGGGAAGCTTGTTTGGAAATTATGATTATTTTTAGTCTTGTTCCCTTGTTTGCCCATAATTACTTGTTCTTCTCCACTATAAACCCAGCTAACAAAAAAAGAAAGATTTGTTGGGAAATTGGCAAAAGCAGAACATGTTTTGTGGACTGTCCATTGAAGCCACACACAGGATTGTTGTTTATGATTCTGTGCATTCATCTGATCTGGTCAGACCTGTTGCGTCCCTCCCTCTCCTGTAGCTCGAATGCTTTGAGATGCAGTGGCGCGTGGGAACCGCTGCCGGCCATCTTGCGCCTGTTTGGGCTTGCAGTGTTGTGGTTCAGTTGAACTCAGAGATTGTTTGTGTCCCCGAGTGACTGCGCTGAGCTGCATTAACCCAACACCTGCGTGAGTTCACCTGCCTGACTAGTTCCTTCGCGCCAAGAGGTTTTGTTAACACAGCAAGATCCAAACCATTGAATTTTTATGGTTTAACCTGTTAACTGTCACCCCGCTTTTTGAGCATAGATCTCAACTTAAACGCAAGCTTTCTTTTTTTCTTTTTTTTTTTTAAAGAAGACACTCTATAGATTATGGCAGAAGTGAAAACATTTCAAAAAATTAAAGTGTAAAAATGTTGTAGTTTACTGTAAAGCAAATGTTTATATAAAATACACATTTTTCAAAATAATTTGGACTCTAAAATTACTATAATTTCAAAGCCTAACCAAGTTGTGTTCCAAATGTGAAGTTTGGTTCTGGTGACTGACACTAGAGACTGCGGTCTTTAGCCTCATTGTTAGAGTGCCCGAGTCCCATGCCAGCGGACCTGGGTTCGAGTCCCACTTAGAGCGGGCGGTTCGAACAGGAGGGTTTACATTGGTGCCGTGACCCAGATGGGAGTGAGGTTTATGGGGGTGAATGTAACTGTTGTAGGCCAGTAAGAGTTGTGCGTGTAAATCTCACTCCCCTGATCTCAAGAGGCGCTCTAGCGACTGACGCTAGAGACTGCGGTCTTTAAGCCCCGGGTAAACTTTAGCCGCCTGCGTTCGGTGCGCATGCAACAGCGCATGTGCAAGCAGGAAAGAAGCGTCCACTAGGTGGCAATATGCACACAGTACTGAGCACAATGTGCAGTTGTCGAAGAAGAGTGTGTAAAGAACGATTCAAAAATAAGACGAGTAAACTCAAAAGCATGCCATCTCCATCGTTTTTGATTCCTGTTCTCTCGGTGTATCTTCTGAACTACAGTAGTCAACATTTGAAGTGGATCAAAAAAGTTAATCAAAATTGTCCTAAGAACTAAGTTGTCCTAAGAGGAAGGTTTTAGGACAACTTTGATGAAAGGTTTTGATCCACTTCAAATGTTGACTACTATATGTTGCAATGGTGGCTGCACTATTTTCTTCTCCGATCCTGCCCAGCGAATGTCCAATTGTCTGGTAATAGTATAGAAAAAATTGCATTGCACATGTGTTGAACTCTGTCATCCACGCGCATCCTTGGTTTAGTATACTTTGAAAGATGCGCGGATGCGACTGCGCGCCGAACGTGTCCGGGCGTGGAAAGTGAAGTATACTCGGGGCTTTAGCCTCATTGTTAGAGTGCCCGACTCCCATGCCAGCGGACCTGGGTTCGAGTCCCGCTTGGAGCGGGCGGTTCGAACAGGAGGGGTAACATGGACACTGACATTTAATCTTGTGTTGTTTGTTCATGTTTTTTTAAAGAATGAGTGTCACACAACTTGTCTGTCTAATATGATTTTCAAAATACTGTAGATTTACATCCCCTCCAGAAACTAGGTCTGTCGCGACGCGATTGTTGATTAATCATCATGGTTATTCGATCTAATCGCAATTATTTGAGATACCTGCAATACTTGTGCTATTTAAATTTATAAAAAATAAAATAAAAAAAAACACTATTATAAAGTACACAAAGATAGTCAAAGGTCTTCTTTCATATGAAATGAAGGTTTGTGGGTTTAATTAGACTGTATTATATTATATTTTATTATATTAGTATTATATAGGATTCCAAATAAAAGCCAGGGAAAAAAAGTATTTTTTTTCCCAGAAACTTTACTTGCACTGTTCCTCAGCGGTGGCTTGATCTTCCCAAGCCTCTAAAACATCTAAAATCGCATCTTTTCCTTCAGCACTTGACTGAATCCTGTCTATGCTTTCAATATGTCTCATTTCCCTACCTTTACTCTTCTAAACAATGTTTAAAATATCTAATTTTACAATTTTGAATGGCATTGCCTTCTTCAGATGAATCGGTTTGTCGTATTTCTTGTTTAGAAGTCACTTTGGATATGGAATCAATGGAAATTTGGTAAATGAGTAAATGTAAATGATTTGGTAAGTGTTTTTCTAATATTTTTTTTTTAATGTATTGTACTATAGTAACTAACTCTGCACAATTATAAGGTTAGCTGCATTGTTTTATTTGCATTTAGCTTTGTTGTTCCCTGCCTTCGGCGATCTGAACAGGCCTGTGACCCACCGGAGACCCGCTGCTCTTTGACACGAAGTTTAAACAAGCACGGCGTTGTCTAAACACGTCTCTGAATAGTATAATCAACAATGTGTTTGGCACGACCGCATTTAAAACAAAGCGTCCCGCGCACCGTGTTCATCAGCCCGAGTGTGTGTTTGAGATGCCGTGGCTGTAATTGCGGACGGTGGTGTCATTTCATGTGGCCGCCAGGAGCAAAAGCTCTCCTTTCTGACGTTTGCTGTGTTTTACGAGCTGTGTTTGGACTGGCACTACAGACCCAGCATTCCTGAGGGATTGTGTAAGACAAGCAGAAAGTGCTCCGTTGCAGATCTGCTTCTCGACCGCTCGCGTTGTTAGCATCAGTTGAAGAGTCTCTTCGGCTGATGTTTATTTAAGATGTTGAACGCTGATATCCTCTCATCCCTTTGTGATGGCCCTAGAAACCACCCAAACACCCTAGCAACCACATAGCGACATGCAAAATCATGTTGAACAACATTGCAACAACCTAGAAAATGGGAAATTTGGTTGGTTAAAAAAAATAATTACGTAATGGCACAACCTTAGTTACTTAATAGAACTTTTTTTTAAAAACGTTATTTGATTTTTCTGAACTATTATAAAAATGTTTGTCTTAAGAATAGCATACAGAACCAATCAGGGACATTTATCGCGAAAATAAACTGGAAAAGCTTCTTCAGGTGGGTGATGTAATTGTCTATTTTTGCTGTTTCTTGTTTATTCTGCTAGCTAGGGTTTGAAATAAACACTCTGTACTTTATTAAACATGCTTATTATTAAACATGTGTGTATATTAATGGTCTACAAACAACTCGTAACATCCTGCTCTCTTCTCTCGCCTCCAGAAACCATGTCGGACGCCGACAAGTTCCTGTACGTGGACCGTAACCTGGTCAACAACCCGCTGGCGCAGGCCGACTGGGCCACCAAGAAGCTGGTGTGGGTGCCGTCGGAGCGTCTGGGGTTCGAGCCGGGCTCTGTGAAGGAGGAGCACGGTGATGAGGTCGTGGTGGAGCTGGCCGACTCGGGAAAGAAAGTGCGAGTCAACAAGGATGACATCCAGAAGATGAACCCGCCCAAGTTCAGCAAGGTGGAGGACATGGCCGAGCTCACCTGCCTGAACGAGGCGTCCGTGCTGCACAACCTGAAGGAGCGATACTACTCCGGCCTCATATACGTGAGTCTGCGCAAACACTGTTATTAACGACCACTGAGGGTGCAACCCGAATAACAGGGAACATTCTGGCAAGGTTCTCTCAAAGTTATGAACAAACGTGGTTCCAGTAACATTAAAGGATTAGTTCAGAATTAAAATTTCCTGATAATTTACTCACCCCAATGTCATCCAAGATGTTCATGTCTTTCTTTCTTCAGTCGAAGAGAAATTAAGGTTTTTGAGGAAAACATTCCAGGATTTTTCTCTATATAGCGGACTTCACTGGGGTGAAGATAAAACAGCTCTAACATGCATTTTATCCTGGACTAGCTTAAGCCTTGTCTGTGAAACTGGGGGATAATTTCCCACAATTCCACAGTCGCACCAGTTTGATTGTTTTTCCAAGGTAAAACAGGAGCTTGTTCAATGTTTTTGTCTGTCAGAGGTTTTTGAGAAATGCTAAGAGGTTCAACAGCCTTGAATGTAGATAATAGGGTCTCGCTGACTCGATCACTGAAATTGTTTAGTGCTCTTTCTCTAAACAGGAAGCTGTAGGAACAATGTGCTCCCGAGGGACAGGAAATGATGCGTGTGGGAGGAGAGGGGAGTTTTGAGTTAAAAAATGTTTGAGAAAGAGAGAAAAATCTTTTGAATCCCTATTAAACAGAGTTACGGTCATCTAGTCTGGTTAAGATAAGTCAGGTTTGGTTAATCCAGGTTAGGTTACACTTTTTTTTTTTTTTTTTTTTTTAGTTATTTGAGCCGATTCTCCTCACATGTCTGTTATTTGGTTCTGAAACCAATCTGACTCATAAATGTGAGCACTAGCACAACCCGGTTACCACAGCAACCACATAGCAACGCCCCTAGCAACTTCTACCATATAGAACACACTAACAAGATTTGTATTGTCTTCAGAAAATATATATATATTTTTTTTGCAGAGCCACAAATTCAGTTGCATTAACAGTTTTAAAATAAAAAACTTATTCGATTTTTCCAAAACATTTTTGTCTCAACTTGTTAACCACATTAACTCGATGAACCACACAGCAGGAGAACATGCCAGCAATGGAAAGTTTTCACTTCACCTTTTCGCATATATTTCTGTTCTTGTGGTTTTATGACGACAACTCAACAACCATCACAACGAATGAAACAAATGAAACCTGCTCACATGTGCTTTCTGCAGTGAGGGCTGGAGATAAAGAAATGCAGTTTATTAGCAGACGGACTTTGCTGTTTGGTGAAATGTGTTTAAACTAGAGATGCACCGATACTAAATTTCTCTACTGATACCGATAGCTGATTATTCAGACCTTTTTTTTTTTTTTTTAAATGTATGATAATTTTATTATAAATAATAATTAATCATCCTATATTTAATAATTATTTTTTGAAAGAAATCCAAATAAAAACTTTTAATCCTTTTCATCAACTTGTTTCAGAGTAACTGGTATCAGTTATAAACAAACACATTACTCAAATTAATATGAACACACATTAACTAAATTCTGAAGATTAAATTAATATTTCTTAACTTTCTGAATGTTATTAATTCATATAATTACTATTAATATTGAACATCAAACTGGTTTCTTAGCATTTTCTTTACACAAAGCCAAAATTCAGTGCATTTTCCTGCCCTCTTTTGAATGACTATCGGCCAATGGTGTGAAAATATGCTTTTATCTGCTGATACCGATTATTGGCCGATACATCTCTAGCATTAGCATCTCTAGTTAAAAAAATAAGATAAAATAAAGTGAGGATGCTGATATTTTTATGGACAAAAAGTATGAAATTATGCTTGTAATGGAAATCAATGAGATCTTTATAACAATATAGCATATATTTACATAAAATGCATATAAATATTAGTCGTCAATAATTTTTCTAAAAAATGATGTATGGATAATCAAGGAAAACTAAATTGTTTCAGTAATCTTGAAGTATTACTAACAATATAAAAGTTAATCTTACATTTACTTAAAAAAAAAAAAAAATCATTAAATATTTCATATCAAAAAGACACGTGAACCACAATCTGAAGGTGGACGTCTGTATAATTATTCTAAAAAGCCTTTTACTTGCTAAAAATATATCAATCAGATAACAGAAGGCATGTAGTAGATCATGTCCAACAGGTTTTTAGCAAATTTTTGATCATGTTGATAATTTAGACGCCTTAGAAATGTGCGTATCAAATATGATACAGCAGGCTTCATAGGGCTTCATACGTGCATCTCTAGTGGTGAAATGTGTTTAATGTTGGCTAAATATATAACTTTTAATAATTTCATGATGTTTTGTGCTGTTCTGAAGGAACAGATTTAACGTGATCCTGCTCATCAGGGTCGGTTTGCTTATGCAAATCAAGCCAGATTAGTTTCATACCAGTAGATCCCAGACTGCCGGTTTCAGTCTGGTTTGCATTCAGAAACAGATTTCACTTCAAATACTGATTTGAAATAGAAAACACTGTAAACGTAGATTAATCTGAAGGGTTGAGACTCAAATAAAGCAGCTTTTTTACACCATGTTTGTGACCCTGGAGCACAAAACCACTCATAAGTCACACGGGTATATTTGTAGCAATAGCCAAAAATACATTGAATTTTTGCTTTTATGCCAAAAATCATTAGGATATTAAGTAAAGATCATGTTCCATGAAGATATTTTGTATATTTCCTACCATAAATATATCAAAAATGTATTTTTGTGAGTGGATATAATTGTTAAGGACTTCATTTGGACAACTTTAAAGGCGATTTTCTCAATATATTGATTTTTTTTGCACCATCAGATTCCAGATTTTCAAATAGTTGTGTCTCGACCAAATATTGTCCTATCCTAACAAACCATACATCAATGGAAAGATTATTTATTCAGCTTTCAGTTGATGAAATGTTGAATTGACCATTATGACTTTGTAGGGTCATAGTTTTTACTGTTTTTACTGAGACTTCTTTCACAAACATTGATGTCTCACTGAACCCAGATGTTCGAGCGCTGGTGTCGTCTGTGTTTGTGAGCTCTTTGTGAGTGAATGTCTCTGTTCTCCGTCGCAGACGTACTCGGGTCTGTTCTGTGTGGTCATCAACCCGTACAAGAACCTGCCCATCTACTCAGAGGAGATCGTGGAGATGTACAAGGGCAAGAAACGACATGAGATGCCTCCACACATCTACGCCATCACAGACACGGCCTACAGGAGCATGATGCAGGGTACACACACACACACACATCCTACAGGATGTAGAATCTGACTTGCAGTTCAGTCGATTCTTCTTCCTGTCATTCAGAGAAACTCAGCAGTCACACAATAAGGTGATTTCATTAGTCCAGCGCAGACAAAACATAAATGTTTACATCATTAATGTAGACTGATTATATTTATTCCCTGAAATGTAAATAGATTTTATCAGCCAATTTGAGACGTTTTCTCTGCTGTCAAAACAATACACAACCATGAAACGGATTTTAACTTTGAAAAACAGCAACATAAAGTGTTCATGAAAATCTGTGATTTAAAGAGTTAAAGACTTTGATTGGATTTCTACAGTGTTTGCTCAGAAATAAGAGTTGGCATCTTGATTTGATTCTGACTGCACATAACTCTCAATAACAGTTCATAATGCTGTTTTCTGCTTGTGTGTTTGTCCCGCGGGCCTCCGGAGCTGGTTTGTGTTGTGCCAGACCTCATTTACTCTGTTCCCCCCGTCAGGATTTAATGTGCCTCTCAAATCCTCCGCGGCCTCCTGCAGTGAGTCTCTGACCCGATTCCTGCCGAGGGAATGCGCTTAACCGCCTCGCTCCGGGAGGCCCTCATTACCGCCTGACAGAAAATCATGATCGTACGCGATTAGTGGCGTTTCTCCCGCCGTCGAGCCTCTCTCAGGTCACAGAGGCGTCTGAAACGGAGCACGTTTAATAGCCTTCAGGGGCTCATATTTTCCTGCGTAGAATATTTGTGTTTTATTGTTGCTCAGATTTAGGGTGAATGATGTGGTGAAACATCTAACACTAAGTATTAAAGTATTACTTTATCTAGAATGTTTCCCCTGACATTAATCTTCAGAATGTGCCATTTAATCTCTTAAAATGTGTTTTTAGTAAGTGTAAGTGTTAATTTGAGCGAGACCGTTATCTTGCTCGGAGTCGTTCAGGCAGTTTGCTGGAAAGGCGGCTCCTTCTCCAGTCACAGGAAGCCAGTTATTGACTTCCTGTTTTGTGGTCTGAGCCCTTCCTGCTGAAGGAGGCGTGTTTCTGTGCCCTGAGGAATTTATAGCTGCTCGGCTTACTTAATTCAGCTAACCAACATGACAAATGAATGACACTGATTGAGTTCACATGAAAGCCAATCTTGACCTTGTTCAGTTTATCAAATACTCTTATCATGCTCGAGTCATCAGTACACGCTCTTCTAATGAAGAAATGTTTGCTTTCATAATCATAAACATTTATTATAAACATTATCTGCGTCTAAAACTAATTTTATTAGGCGGATAGTAGCCAATAATTTCACATTTTGCTTGTTAAATAAAAAATCAAGAATGTATAATTTTAATATATATAAATTTTATATATATATATATATATATATAAATTTAAAATGTAAGTAAATAAATTTTAAATTACTCAAAATACATGCTGTTTTTCATTAAAAAATCAAGAATAAAATAATTGAAATTAAGTAAAATAAATAAATAAATAAAAATAAATATTTAAATATAAAATAAAACATAAAATTATAGAATTATTTCTTGCCAAATAATCAAAATACATAAAAATAATCCTGCTTTTTTTTAATAAAGATTAAAGATTAAATCAATAAAATATATATTAAAATATGAGTAAAAATACATAAAATATACTATAAAATTATGATTTCCTGCCAAATAACATCATCTTAAAATATATAAAATACATGTTTTTCAAAAAAAAAGAATAAAGAATAAATATTTGAAACAAAGTAAAATAAATAAAATAGAAATAAAATTAAATCAATAAAAATAAAATATAAAATATGATTAAATTAAAATATAAAATTATTACTTCCTGCTAAAAAAAAATTATCATTCAAAATATATAAAATAAAATAAAATCAATAAGTAAAATTTAATTATAAATAAATTCAAAGTGGAAAAATGAAAATATACATAAATAAAATATACAATTATTATTTCCTGCCAAATAATCTCACTCAAAATATATAAAATGTGAAGTAAAAATCTCAAAATATATATAAAATGCCAGAAATGAAATGCTTAGCGAATGTAAATGATTAATTTCCATGTTTCTGTCTCCTCCAACAGACCGTGAGGACCAATCGATTCTCTGCACGTGAGTCACATGGTCTTGCATGCGTTTAATGATTAGGATTTGTCCATGAAAGCTGTGCTTGATTTGTCACACTGTGTGTTTGTGTGTGTGTTCAGAGGCGAATCTGGTGCTGGAAAGACAGAAAACACCAAGAAGGTCATTCAGTATCTGGCTCACGTGGCCTCGTCTCACAAGACCAAGAAAGACCAGGTTAGTTCTTGACGAGACGACGAGAGCAAATACCGCAGCGCGTCTGTTTAGTCTTTCAGTTTCACTGAACGTCAAGCGTGTGTATCAGTGGTAGACTAAAGGTCGAGTTTCCTCGTTCAGTATTTTGACGGTTTTCTAGTGTCCTCCACCCTGCTTTCATCTGGTTTCACATCATCGTATCAGATCAGGCCGTGACGGAGGATTGTGGGCTGGTTTGGGTGATGGGAGGGAGTTTAAAGCAGTTCATAATCATCAAAGCAGCTGTAGATCTCAAACAGCCCAGTCCAGTTTAATCCAGTCAAACTCCTGAACAATGGTAAACATCAGATATGATATATGATATGATATAATGATATATGATGATTATACCGACATCAAGTCCACTTCATGCCCGTCAGAGACATTCGAAGACAGCCGGAGATCTGCAAAAATATCTTTAGGTTTTTTTTTCAACAAATGGTTGAAAAACCAGAAGGTGCTTTATTACATTTAAATAAATAAATGTATATAATTTTATATACTTTTATTTTATTTATTTTTACAAGCCTTTTACAGGCCCATATTTCTGCATATAGTTTCAGTCAGATTTTGTAATATAAACTAAATATATATAAAATTAAATAAAAATGACACACAACTTTATTTATATTATATAATATAAATTATATATTATTTATATATATATTTCATAATTAAATTGATTTATTTTAGATTTTTTTTTTTATTTAAATGATTATTTTTGCATGTTATATTTATTTATTTATTTATTTTTAGCATACAAAGTTTTGCAGAGTGTAATAAACATTTAAGAAATAAAAATAAAATATTGTATAATTTATTTTTTAAAATCTGTCGGGCCATATTTCCGAATATAGTTTAAATCAGATTTAAAACCATTTATTTATTTATTTTTATTTTTATGATATATTTTTGCATATTGTAATATACATTAAATATGAAAATAAAATAGACATTTATTTCCTGCACTTTATTTTTGTTTTAAATGGTCAGTAAAAGAAGGCACAGGAATTAACATCAGAAAATTAAATTAAATCTTTTGTATACATTTATTTATATATTTTATACTTTATTTTTGAAAGCTTGTTGGGCCTTAACATACACATTTTTTCACATTTTATAATATACATTAAATAAACATAAAATTAAATAAACACATACGTTTATATATTTCATAATTTCATAATTTTGTTTTTCATTTTTATTTATTAATTATTTTTGCATTTTTATATTTATTTGTTTGTTTTTTAACATACTTTTTGCATATTGTAATATACATTAAATATAAAACTAAAATAAAAAAATTATATTTTTTTATTTACTTTAATTAAATTTTGCAAGCCTGTTTGGCCATATTTCTGCATATAGTTTTAATCCGATTTAAAATATTTTTATTTATTTATTTGTATATTGTAATATATTAAATATCAAATAAATTAAAAATATATATAAATTATTCATATTATGCTTTATTTAAAACTTTTTTTATTTTATTTTTGCAAGGCTGTTGGGCCACATTTCTTCATATAGTTTCAGTCAGATTTAATACCTTTTATTTATTTATAGCATACTTATTTTTGCATATTGTAATATACATTAAATGCACATAAAATAAAGTTTTTCATTTCAGATTTTGTAACAGGGTTGCAGATTTTAATTAAGTCAGTGAAGTCTATCTAGTTTGCAAACAACTGCATCGAACGATTGAGCTCGACTAGCGCAGGTTTGCTAATACATTTGTCCTCGTTTGTTCCTCGTTCATGGAAAGGAATCAATCCAGACTGTTTTGAAAAAAAATATTTTTCCTGGGATTGTGTCCAAACACGTGGCTGATGTTCCTGTCAGTCATCATGGTGTGTATCTGGACAGTGACGGTGTGTGTGTGTGTGTGTGTGTAAGTTGATGGTTTGAGTGTTTTTCTCTTTGTACCAACAGAGCAGCTCCATCCTGTCACATGTGAGTCACATCATCATCTCTCCACCTGTCTCCCTCCGTCTCATTCCCATCTCACCCTCATCTCTCTCCGTAGCCTCTGCTGGGTGAACAAGTGAAGCCGAACACACCGCGATTCAGACGCACGACCCTGAGAACCAATGAATCACATCACAGTAATGTTAAGAGATTATAATAATAATAAAAAATCAGCGCTTGGTTTATTTTTAAAGCAGTTAATGCAAGATTTTTCGAGATTCGATTGAGCGTGATCACATTGGGCTCTCAGTCTCATCCGTCTGAATCCGTCTGTCTGTCTGTTTCTGTGCTCATGGGATTCGGGTTTGAAAACTGCTGTTGGAGTAAGATGTGTGTTTATGTGTGTCGATTCACTTTGGCCAAAGGTATGAGCGAATCCCTCCCATGGCGGGAATCATGATGTCAGCGATGTTGGGAAACACAAACCTCATGCTGCTGGAATGTTCTGGCGTGTTTAACGAGCCTCGCTTTACGAGAGCATGTGAAACGATTTACAGAGAGATCTCACATGCTGACATGATGTGAACAAGATGATGCATGCAAGAGTAGTCCTGGATATATAACAGCCAGAACTGGATCAACCTTTGAGCAGAGAAAATATGTTCAAACTGTGGAGACGCTTTCCTAGGAGGAGGATCTTCTAGTGATGTCATGATGTGGGTGGAGTTTAGTCCATGTAAAGAGGTGTTTCCGACTTGCAGAGCGATCGGCGTATGAAACCAAAGTACGGCGACAGTGTTTGGAGAGCATACGAATCCTTATGCTTTTGAATCGCTCTTGCGGTACTTTAATGTCATACGCCGATCGCTCTGCAGCGCCTAAACTTTAAGGATTAGGCTCTGCCCCCTATGAGGAGGATCCTCTAGTGATGTCATTGCTGTGGGTGTGGTTTAGTCCATGTAAATTAGATGGTTATGTCAGAGCTGATGGATTAGGCTCCGCCCACTGGAAGTCCATCCACCTAGAAAAGTTGTCCTGGCTCGAATTTACATACGCATAATTAACATAAGACTTATTTAAATGTTTTTTAATTGGAAGAACTTATAGAATAATTTCCATTTTAATTTTTAATTTTCATTTTGGTTGAAGTTTTAGTAATTCTTTTTATTTTTTTTATTATTAATATTCTGAATTTGCTTTTATTTTTAATTTTTCAGGTTTCATTTTAATTTTGGTTGAATTTTTAGTAGCTTTATTGTGTTTTATATATTATTATAGTTTTCATTAATTTTTTATTTTACACTTTTTCAGTTTTCATTTTATTTGACGTTTTAGTTTTGTTGTTTTTTGTTACAACAAAATGTACTATTATTTTGTTATTTTACTATAACTTTTTAATTCATTGTAATTTTATTTAATGTTTTAGTAATTTTATTGTGTTTTTATTACAACAAAGTATACTATTATAGTTTAAGTTATTTTAAATTTTAGTTTTTCAATTTTTCAATTTATTTTAATTTTAGTTGAAGTTCAGTAATATTTTGAGTTAATTATTTAAAATTTAGTTTTTAATTAATTTTTTAGTTTGTTTTTGTCATTTTTTAAACATGTATATATAGTTTTTTATGGATATCAGTTTTAGTTTTAGCCATTTTAAAACAAACTAAATGAAAATTAGAATGTTTTATATTTTATTTCAAGTAAATACTGTAATAATCCAGGTAAGAGTTGTGTGTTTAAAGTGAATGTGTGTGTATGAGAGTGTTTTGGTGGATGTCTGGATGTGTTCAGAGGTGACGGGTCGCTCACTTTGGTGGTGTTTGGGATTGGGGATCAGACCGTGCTTATGTCGTCTGTGTTTGTTTCAGCTCGTTTGCTCTTCTGTGTGCGAATAGCTTGTGATGTTGTGCTGGAGAGCTTTGCTTTCGACAGCTGGTCGTGATCAGCTCTTCTTCACAGTGGTTGGTTTGAAGTGAACTCTGATGTCTGATGATCGGTGTGTTTGAGCACAGGGCGAGCTGGAGAAGCAGCTGCTGCAGGCCAATCCCATCCTCGAAGCCTTCGGCAACGCCAAGACCGTCAAGAACGACAACTCTTCTCGATTTGTAAGACCTCCATTCTGCACATCAGCACCAAGACTGACACTTAGAAATAACACAAAGGAAAACGTTTAACTATTCAAACATAAATAACTTTTTAAATTAATAAATTAATAGACATATTGAAAACTGAAAATAAATTATCAGGCAACATGCCTGCAGAAAAATGCTAGCAATGTGCTAAACATACTAAAACATGTTAATAACGTGTTAAATCATGCTAGAAATGCTGACAACGTTAAAATCATGCAAGAAACATGCTGAATCATACTAGAAACATTAGAAGTGTGTTAAATAATGCTAACAACATGTTAAATCATACTAGAAATATGCTAAATCGTACTAGAAACATGTTAGCAACGTGCTAAATCATGCAAACAAAATGGTAATTCGTACTTGAAACATGGTAAATCAAACTAGAATTGTGTTAAATCATGGTATCAATGTGTTAAATCATGTTCACAGCATGTTAGCGCCATACTCAATCATGGTAGCAGTATGTTAAAACATGTTTGCAATGTTCTAAATATACAAGAAACATGTTAACAACATGTTGAATCATGCTAGGAATATGCTGAATCATGCTAGAAATGCTAACAACGTTAAATCATGCTAGAAACGTGCTGAATCATACTAGAGATGCTAACAATGTTAAATCATGTTAGAAATGTGCTGAATCATACTAAAAATGCTAATAACGTTAAATCATGCTAGAAACGTGCTGAATCATGCTAGAAATGCTAACAATGTTAAATCATGCTAGGAACGTGCTGAATCATGCTAGAAATGCTAACAACGTTAAATCATGCTAGGAACGTGCTGAATCATGCTAAAAAATGCTAACAACGTTAAATCATGCTAGAAACATGCTGAATCATACTAGAAATTTTAACAACGTTAAATCATGCTAGAAACGTGCTGAATCATACTAAAAATGCCAACAACGTTAAATCATGCTAGAAACGTGCTGAATCATGCTAGAAATGCTAACAACGTTAAATCATGCTAGGAACGTGCTGAATCATGCTAGAAATGCTAACAACGTTAAATCATGCTAGGAACGTGCTGAATCATGCTAAAAAATGCTAACAACGTTAAATCATGCTAGAAACATGCTGAATCATACTAGAAATTTTAACAACGTTAAATCATGCTAGAAACGTGCTGAATCATACTAAAAATGCCAACAACGTTAAATCATGCTAGAAACGTGCTGAATCATGCTAGAAATGCTAACAACGTTAAATCATGCTAGAAATGCTAACAACGTTAAATCATGCTAGAAACGTGCTGAATCATACTAGAAATGCTAACAACGTTAAATCATGCTAGAAACGTGCTGAATCATGTTAGAAATGCTAACAACGTTAAATCATGCTAGAAACGTGCTGAATCATACTAGAAATGCTAACAACGTTAAATCATGCTAGAAACATGCTGAATCATACTAGAAATGCTAACAACGTTAAATCATGCTAGAAACGTGCTGAATCATGCTAGAAATGCTAACAACGTTAAATCATGCTAGAAACATGCTGAATCATACTAGAAATGCTAACAACGTTAAATCATGCTAGAAACATGCTGAATCATACTAGAAATGCTAACAACGTTAAATCATGCTAGAAACGTGCTGAATCATGCTAGAAATGCTAACAACGTTAAATCATGCTAGAAACATGTTAGTAACGTGCTAAATCATGCTATCAATGTGCTAGCAATATTTTAAATCATGTTAACAACATGCTAAATATTGTTAAAACATGTTAGCAACATGTTGAATAATGCTAACAATATGTTAAACCATACTAGAGACATTTTAGCAATGCTAAATCATACTAAAATGCTAAATCATACTAGAAACATGTTAGTAACGTTAAATCATGCTATCAATGTGTTAAATTATGTGAACAACATGTTAACACAGTACTAAATAATGCTAGCAATATGCTAAATCATGTTAAAACATGCTAGCAACATGTTGAATAATGCTAACAATATGTTAAACCATACTAGAGACATTTTAGCAATGCTAAATCATACTAAAATGCTAAATCATACTAGAAACATGTTAGTAACATTAAATCATGCTATCAATGTGCTAAATCATGCTCACAACATGTTAACACAGTACTAAATAATGCTAGCAATATGCTAAATCATGTTAAAACATGCTAGCAACATGTTAGCATGTTAACTTTTTAGCCACTTCAAATTCAAGCTTTGCAAAGTTATTTTAAACTTTCAGACAAGGCTTTGTCAAGCCAACATCAAAGTTTGTCATCAAACTTTACTCATCTAGTTCCTGTTTTAAGATTGATTAATGATTTAATGCATATTTTAAAAAGCATTTGTCTATTAAGTATGCTAATTTGTGCATTTAAAATGTATTTATCTACATTGTCATGTTTGAATTATTAAATTGAAGTCCTCATACAGTCTTACTGTACATATATGTGATTTATCTTTCGTCTCTTCTGTGTTTCAGGGCAAATTCATCAGAATCAACTTTGACGTTAACGGGTACATCGTTGGAGCCAACATCGAAACCTGTATCTTTAATATGATGATGCTTTAAGTGTGAAAATGTCTGAAATTAGCTCATGGTGAAAGTAAAGATGGCTTATTTTCATAGTTATGAGGTTGAAAACATTAGCACAACTTATTAAAACAATAAATCTGTAACAAAAAAGTTGAAAAAAATAATGAAAATGTAGATAAGCAAATTAGTTAATGGCTAAGGCTAATGATCATTTTCTGTGACTGTATGTAGAGCATAAATTATTAATGAGGTGAGAGCTGAGAGCTCAGTCACAAGGTAGACTGTGAAGTCTGTCGCATCTGCCCTGTTGTGGTCCTTGACTCTGACCGTCAGACCTGTTGGAAAAGTCTCGTGCAATCCGTCAAGCCAAAGAAGAGAGGACCTTCCACATGTTCTACTACATGCTGTCCGGCGCAGGAGACAAACTGCGCTGTGAGTGTCACTCTTCACTGCTTCAGTGCATGATTTTTGGATGTTTTGATGCTTATAAAAGACTCTAATCTTAGGCTTTTCTAGTAAAAGATTCAATCATTTTCTTTGCCCATCAGCTGAACTGTGTCTGGAGGGCTACAGTAAGTACCGGTTCCTGTCCAATGGGAACGTGACAATCCCGGGACAGCAGGACCGAGACATGTACCTGGAGACCATGGAGGCCATGAGGATCATGAGCATCGCTGAGGAAGAGCAGATCGGTGAATATATAGAGCCGCTGCTAACATGACAGCATTATAATCTGCAGCATGTTTGAGGGTTTGTAATTATGTGCGTCGCCCCCTGCAGGTCTGTTGAAGGTCATGTCGTCTGTGCTTCAGCTGGGTAACATGTCCTTCAAGAAGGAGCGTCACTCGGATCAGGCCTCCATGCCTGATGATACAGGTAAACACACGACATTGTGTCTTTACAAACAGGCTTTGTGTTATGGTATTTTTATCATCATGAAGGTAGTGTTTTTACATGGTCTCTAGAAGGTCAAAGATGGTCATTAGATGCTTAATTAGCTAGAAAACCAGCGAATATCAAGCAAAGGCTGACCTTGTAGTGTTATGAAATTATAGTCTTTAATATTATTTTGAGTTAGTTTTTATTTTTATATTTTTAGTATTTTATTTTTGGTCCGTATTCATATTTTGAATTAATGTTTATTTTTATATTTTTTATTTTTTATTATAGTATTCATATTTTTGATTTAGTTTTTATTTTTAAAATGTATATATTTTTGATTTATTATAGTATTTATTCATATTTTGAATTAGTTTTTATTTTTGTATTTTTAGTATTTTATTTTTTGTCTTTATTAATATTTTAAATGAATCATTATTTTTATATTTTATATATTTTACAATATTTCATATTTTGAATTAGTTTATTGTTAAATGGTTTTTTTTTATATTTTATTACAGTATTTATTTATATTTGAATTAGTTTTTTCTTTTAATATTTTTTTATATTTTGTAATCTAGGTTTCATTTAATTTTAAGTTTCATTTAAAAGTTTTCGGAATCTTTTGTGTTTTTGTAGTTTTTTCTTAATATTTCTATTCATTTTTCTTTATTAAATTTAATTTTTATTTAAAATTTATAATTTTATTTCCGTTTAGTTATTTTACTACTCAACTTTAATTTTATTATAGTATTTTTTTAATATTTTGAATTAGTTTTTACTTCTATATTTTGTATTTTCAGTTTTCATTTTCATTTTATTTTAGTTTAAGTTTTAGGAATCTTTTTTTTTCCCCCTCAATATTTCTATAAGTTTTTTTTATTTCATTTTGGTTTGTTATAATTTTCAGTTTTTTAGTCATTTTTAGAGTTTTTACTTCTATACTTCTATATTTTTATATTTTGTATTTTCAGTTTTCATTTTATTTTAGTTAAAATTTTTGGAATCTTGTTGTATTTTTTTCCTTAAAATTTATTTTTTAGTTTAATGTTATAATTTTATTTCAGTTTTAGTCATTTTACTGTACTCAATGTTCCTTTATTTTCAGTTAGGCAACATTTCTCATTTTTCATAAGTTGTTTAAAATGTTTGACATTTTTTTCTTACAATATTCATATTTTATTTTAATGCTGTTAGAGCAGTTATTTATTTTAATTCACAAAAATGACAACATTGTAGGTCATTTTAGTCGAGCTGGTTAGAGCAGGTCGAGTAGGTAAACTAATATCATAGCATTATCAGATTGTATCTCTAAACGACTCTTCCTTCACGTCTCCAGCTGCTCAGAAGGTGTGCCATCTGATGGGCATGAACGTGACTGACTTCACACGTGCCATCCTTTCGCCCCGGATCAAAGTGGGCCGTGACTACGTGCAGAAGGCCCAGACGCAGGAGCAGGCCGAGTTTGCGGTGGAGGCTCTGGCCAAAGCCACGTACGAGAGGATGTTCCGCTGGCTGGTGATGCGCATCAACAAAGCTCTGGATAAGACCAAGCGTCAGGGCGCCTCCTTCATCGGCATCCTGGACATCGCTGGCTTCGAGATCTTCGAGGTACGGCCGAATCCTTACAGCTTCAGCCTTACAGTGAGATTACCCACAACTCCTAGAGGTCGTAACTGTATTTGTGTTCGTCTCCGCAGCTGAACTCTTTCGAACAATTGTGCATTAACTACACTAACGAGAAGCTCCAGCAGCTGTTCAACCACACCATGTTCATCCTGGAGCAGGAGGAGTACCAGCGCGAGGGCATCGAGTGGAGCTTCATCGACTTCGGCCTCGACCTGCAGCCCTGCATTGACCTCATCGAGAAACCTGTGAGTCTCTCCACCAATCACGTGACTCTTAGAAAGATCATGTGACATCTAATGGAGCTGTTTTTATTGAGAATCCAGAACTTGGAAAGCCATTATTTTAAAAATACTAAATCCTGTTTTATTTCCATTATGTTCTCATTGTCTTCTGTTGATTTACATAGAAATGACGTTTTACAGGGTTAATAAAAGGTAAAAAATGGTCAAGCTAGTTTAGATGGTTGATTAGCTAGACTACCAGTCAATAGGGCCAATGTTGACCTGGAAGATCATTGATTTCACCAATCCTGCAAGTTTTTGGCCATTAGCTGCACCAAGCTGGTTTAGATGGTTAATTAGCGAGACTACCATTCAGTAGGGCTGCTGTTGATCTGGTAGATCATCTTAGACAATCAAGTTAGAGCAGGTAGAGAATGTAAACCACAACAGCTATTATTTTTGAATGCCTCCACCAATCATGTGACTTCTAGAATGATCGTGTGACCTTTAAATTAGCTATTTTCATGTCTATAATTGGGAATCGATAACTTGGGATCCATTATTTTAAAAATCCTGAATCCCGTTTGATTTCTGTAATGATCTTCTGTTGGCGTAGAGAGAAAGGTGGTTTTACATAGTTACTAAAAGGTCAAAAATGGTCAAGCTGGTTTAGATGGTTGATTAGCTAGACTACCAGCCAATAAGGGCCAATGTTGAGCTTGTAAATCGTTGATTCCACCAATCATGTAGGTTGTTGCATGTTTTTGGCAAGTCAAAAATGTCCATTAGATGCTCCAAGCTGGTTTAGATGGTTCATTAGTTAGACTACCAGCCAATGGAGCCAAGGTTGACCTAGTAGATCATCTTAGACAATCAAGTTAGAGCAGATAGTTAAGGTAAACCAATAATTTATTCTTTCTAATTGGCTGCACCAATCATGCGACTTCTAGAGTGGTCATGTGACCTTTTAATGGAGCTGTTTTCATGTTTATGATTGGGAATTGACCCTTCTCAAAGACCCGGCCCCACTTAGTTACCGTTGCTTTGTCCGACAAGCCATGGCTCTGTCACGCCAAATAGAGTGAAAAATACATCGCGGAGCAAAGAGGACACTGACAACACGTCGGCAGACAAGACAGAGCAGGTTACTTGTGATATTAAACGAAGTCACAGCTTTCAAACTGTCTAGTTTTTTAAAGAAATACGAACAATAAAGACCGTTTTGTGGCTCTTTAATGTGTTGTGACATATTGTTGTAGCGCCTCAGCTCAAGCGGCTCGTGAACCGATCATCTCTTATAGCATCAAATAAACATGAAGAAGGAATCAGAAGGAATGTTGTTTCAATCGCGTAAAGACGTCAGTACGCACCATTTTTCAAGTTTAAGTCCACTGAGGATAATCTTCTAATTCCTGACTGCTTTGTCGGACAAAATGGCGGATTCTGCGTTATGATTGGTTACATCACTTGTCAATCAAACTCCAGACGAAGGGTCAATTGAGAACTTGGGATCCATTATTTGAAAAATCCTGAATCCTGTTTGATTTCTATGATGTCTTCATGATCTTTTTTGACGTAGAGAGAAAGGTGGTTTTACATGGTTTCTAAAAGGTCAAAATGGCAAAAATAGCTGGTTTAGATGGTTGATTAGCTAGACTACCAGCAATTAGGAGCCAAGGTTGACCTGGTAGATCATCCACTCTGCCAATCATGTGACTCCGAGCTGTTTTTATGTGTGGATATTAGTCAAATCCTGATGTTTAAGATTGGAAACAGAGAACTTAGGAATTGAGAAACCTATTAGTGTCTCTCCACCAATTGTTTGACTCCTAGAATGGTCACATGATTTGTTTTCATGTTTAAGATGTTTGATTGTTATCTGTGTTGTGTTGTTTCAACCCAGTAATCTTTCCATCAGAATGATCATGTGATCTGTTTTCATGTTAAGATCATCAAGAACTTCATGATTAATCTGTTATTTATTATAGATGCTCCAAGCTGGTTTAGATGGTTGATTAACTAGACTACCAGCCAATGAAGCCAAGGTTGACCTGGTAGCATTAGGTCAGTAGGCGGAGAGTAGGCGTTTTTTGCGACTGTTCAAAAGCATTCGACCACATCAGTGTTTCCACTACGAAAGCAATCCAGTCGAATGCATTATCCATTACCTCTGGAAGTGGTCAAAAGTGGAAAACCCTTAAAACATTTTAGACCCTTTTTACACCTGTACTTAACGTCGTCCACTTGTGATCTGATCGACCAAAATGCATCTTAATACCAGGTGGAAACAGGGCCTAGGATTGGGAATCGAGAACTTGGAATCCAGTTTGATTTCCACAATGTCCTCATGATCTTCTGTTGATCTAGACAGGTCACCAAATGAAGACTTTCTTTGATTGTAACCCGTGTTTTGTGTTTCCAGGCAAGTCCTCCAGGAATCTTGGCTCTCCTGGATGAGGAGTGCTGGTTCCCCAAAGCCACAGACAAGAGCTTCGTGGAGAAGGTCCTGCAGGAACAGGGAACGCATCCCAAGTTCCACAAACCCAAGAAACTGAAGGACGAGGCTGATTTCTGCATCATCCACTACGCTGGAAAGGTGTTGACGAGCTCCTCGGCTGAACCCATGTGGGATTTCAGGCAAAACTGTGAATTTTAAATGTCTGTGATTGTGTTTTTCAGGTGGATTACAAGGCGGACGAGTGGCTGATGAAGAACATGGACCCGCTGAACGATAACGTGGCTACTCTGCTCAATCAATCCACCGACAAGTTCGTTTCAGAGCTGTGGAAAGATGGTGAGTCGATAGATTGCATTTGATCAGCTCTTAAATGAATAATAAAGCAGCAGGTTGATGGAGAAAGTTGACATGAAGCTGAACAAAGACTGATGTATTTAGACTCTGGCCACCTTATTTCATGCCAAAATCGGTGGAAACTCACTGGATTTGTTCTCTTCTGCTCGTATCGTCTGGTGTTTGGTCCTCTGTTTTCATCCATCCATCCGTCCGTCCCTTTTTTCTTGTCCTCCTGGACCTCTGTACACACCGTCTCCCGTCTGTCCGTCTCTCTCAGAGGTCCAGAACTGTCAGAGAGCTTATTTCTATCAGCGTTTTCCATTCCTTCATTTAGAACCAGGTGACGTCTCTTGATTTTTCTCTCCCGTGACTTTCTTTTCCTCCTCCATCCATCAGCTGTCCTGTGTGACTGTGTTTCTCCGAGGTGTTGATATATATATATATATATTTCTCTGATATTTCTGCTGTCTCTCCTCTCTGTGTAATAGTGTGCTTTGGCGCCCCCGCTGTTGGTCTGTGGTACTGCAGAAATGGGTATAAACTGCATGGGTTTGGTTCTGTTCTCACCAGTGAAACATGACCACAGTATGCAGTTACACACACACACACACTCACAGGGTCCAAAATTCACTTCAGCCAAACCTGACAATGGTTGCTTTATTAAAAAAAAAAAAAAAAAAATTGAGAAATATAACCTATATAATATATATCCCAATTTTATTTTTATCTGCTTTATAAAAAAAAAATATATATATATTTATTTATTTATTTATTTAAGGGGAATTTTTTTTTCATCATTTATATAAAACAGTATAATTTAAATCATTGTTATTTATATCCTGTTTATAGTTTTATTTTTTATATTGTTTTTTTATTTTTATTTTATTTTAATATTTAGTAATTTTCTTATGTGCTTGTGCCATTTTTTTTTTTTTTTTAATATTACTTATTTTAATTTTAGTTTAGTTTTAGTTTTATTTATTTCCAGTTAGTAATTTTAGTGTTGTCTTGCATTTAGTTTAGTTTTTTTTTTATCTTTTATTTCTATTTTATTTCAGCTTTATTTCAATTAACAAAAATAGTTTCAGTTAACGACAATAACCCTGCTTTGAATTTTAGTAAATTGATAACATGTGGTGTGAATACAGTGCAGAACATACGGGATTTACGTCAATAATTACTTTTCCTATCTAAAAAAAGGTTGAAAAACATAAGACCTGCGATGGTCCTTGCCCTACTAATTTGATTTAATTAATTTGATTTGCTCAAATGACGTACAACAAAGTACCAGACTGTTGTTCCTACATTGAAACATTTAAACCATGTACTACTTATTTAAAAGTAGAGGCAAATTAAAACCAATTGTTTTACTCATCAAAGCAAATTTGTTGAGCCTCTTTCATGAAACATGAGGAAAATGAATTGTTGAAGTTGTATCATTCAGTTCAATTGAGGTGAACGAGGTGAGAGTTTATTTTGGACCCTTGAACACACAAACACACACACACACACACACACACACACACACACACGCGTACGTTTCACCTGCACTGCATTGAGTTGGATCCATTTCCCCGTGTGTGTTTCCCCTCCACTCTTCACCAGCATCGTGTCTCTGTGGTTTTGTCACCAGTGCTGAAGTGTGTTTGACCCCACTGAACTGTGGGAAGTTGTCACATCATCATGACCAGACTGCATGCCGGAGATGAAGCTTTCTCTGCAGCGCAGTGACTCTGTCTGTGTCTCTGTCTGTCTGTCTCTCAGTGGACCGTATCGTGGGTCTGGATAAAGTGGCGGGGATGTCCGAGCTACCGGGCGCGTTTAAGACCCGTAAGGGAATGTTCCGGACGGTCGGGCAGCTCTATAAGGAGCAGCTGTCCAAACTTATGGCCACGCTCAGAAACACCAACCCCAACTTCGTCCGGTGCATCATTCCCAACCACGAGAAGAAGGTACGAAAAAGATTCTAAAGAAATGATAAAACTATGTATGTTTAGCATATGCTTATGTGTTACTCTAAGATGCCTCAAAGAATATTGGGATTATTATGGTAGAGTCTAATCACCATTTTATTATCGTTTTACCATATACAATAAAGTCCCAAAATTGGTACATTTTTGATGAATTTGTCTTTTTTTGTTTACTTTTTGCTAGCATAATAATAAAAATAAACACTATAAAGCCTAAAGTTTACTTCAGTTTTGATGCAAAAGCTTAGCAGCCAGTTGATGTTGTGCGCAATCCCGCCTTTGTCCACTGACTGTGCTGTTTCTCTCCAGAAGTTACAAGTGATAAAAATGTCGAACAAATAACTGCAGAAAAATTGCAAATTGTGCAAGCAGAGTGTACACACAGTTAGAAAAATTGAACTGTGATCTAATTTTATCGATGAAACTTTCATAAACTACCTACTTTAGCGTACGCATACTTTAAGCTTTATTTGTCCTGAATTTATCGTAAGCATTTGCGTTTTATGTCTCCGTCCGTCTCAGGCTGGTAAGCTGGACCCTCACCTGGTTCTGGATCAGCTGCGGTGTAACGGTGTGCTGGAGGGCATCCGTATCTGCAGACAGGGATTCCCCAACCGTATCGTCTTCCAGGAGTTCAGGCAGAGGTATCGGACAAACACTGCAGATGTTTGGCATTTTCTCACACTGAATTAATTCATCAGAAGAAACCACTTTATTCTCTCAACAGCTTAATCTTATTCTGTTAGCATCTGTTACAACCTGAATCTAATTGAATTAGTTCTTACTAATTTAACTCAAGAACAGGACCTGATTGTGTGATTTGACTGATGTTAATTTGTGTTTTTTGCTCAGGTATGAAATCCTCACGCCCAACGCCATTCCCAAGGGCTTCATGGATGGCAAACAGGCTTGTGTGCTGATGGTGAGACCAATTTTAGAGTTTAAATAAACCAATTTAAAGGCGTCCGGTGTAACTTCAACACAGTGTTTCTGAAACTGGGGTTTGCAAACCCCTGGTGGTTGATGAGGGAACTGCATGGTGTTTGTGAGTTGGTAGAAAGTTAATCAAAACATAAAATTAATAAATAGTTTTCAAATGCAAACAATCACAATAAAACTATAAAAATGTTTTAATATAGAATATTTTTAAATAATAATGTTTTATTTTGATTTGTTCGTATTAAAAGTATTTGTTAGAATATTTGTAAATATTTGTGTTCTATTTTGATTTTTTTTTTAATGATTTGTTTTAATTTAGAATATTTATAAATCCTTTTAGTGTTCTGTTTTGATTTGTTTATATTTAAAAAAATCTTTGTGTTCTATTTCTTTTCCAAATGAAAAACAATCAAAATAAGCTCTTCATCTGTGTCTCAGATCAAAGCGCTGGAGCTGGATCCCAACCTGTACCGGATCGGACAGAGCAAGGTGTTTTTCCGTGCTGGAGTTCTGGCTCACCTTGAGGAAGAGCGAGACATGAAGATCACTGACGTCATCATCAATTTCCAGGCCTGGTGCCGTGGATACGTCGCCCGCAAGTGAGTGTTAAAACACACAGTGAGATGGATGGGTGCTCTGGGTGGTTGCTAGGGCGTTACTATGTTTGTAGCCAGTTTCTAGGGTTTTCAGGGTGGTTGCTAGAAAATAGACCTACACATGAACTAAAATCCACATAACAGCAATATATTGATATCATGTGGTGTTTGTCATGCAGGGCATTCGCTAAGAGACAGCAGCAGCTGACGGCCATGAGAGTGATCCAGAGGAACTGCGCTGCCTACCTGAAGCTCAGGAACTGGCAGTGGTGGAGACTCTTCACCAAGGTTAATAAACACACACACACACACACGTTCAGATGTGCCTGATGTGTGTTCTGTACTGATGCCGTGTGCGTGTGTGCGTGTTTCAGGTGAAGCCACTGCTGCAGGTGAGCCGACAGGAAGAAGAAATGCAGGCCAAAGACGAGGAGCTCCACAAGGTGCGGGAGAAGCAGCAGTTCGCCGAGCAGCAGCTGCAGGAGTTGGAGGCCAAACAACAGCAGGTGTGAAGCGCGTATTCAAAATGTTGTCATTGTTACATTTTATTTATATACTTTTCTTTCTTTTTTTCATTAATTATACATTATGAATTATATATAATAGAGCTGCATGATTTTGGATACAGTGAGAATCATGATTTTTTCATCTCAAATAGAGATCATGATCTCTCACGATTCTGAATAAACAAACTAAACAAAATAACATGAAATTTACTAGACGTTTTGACTAAATATTAATTGCTGCAGTCTATTTTAAAAAATAGTTAAATCATTTGAATTATTTTTTTTAAATCCGTGAATTATTCAGTGACTCAATCATAAAGATTTGTCTTGTTTCATTACTGAATGAATCAGCATTTTTTTTAAACAAATATCTTAAATGAATGATTCAGTGACTCACTCATATATACATCAGTTGTTTCATTACTGAATGAGCATTTTTTCAGCATTCAGCATTTTTTAACAAATCTCTTGAATTAATTATTTAATGACTCGTTTATAAAGACTGACTGAATGAATCAAATTTTTAACAAATCTCTTAACAAAATAACATGAAATTTACTAAATGTTTTGACTAAATATTAATTGCTGCAGCCTATTTTAAAAAATATTTAATTAATTTGAATTATTATTTTTTTAATCCGTGAATGATTCAATGACTCAATCATAAAGATTTCACTTGTTTCATTACTGAATGAATCGGCATTTTTGAACGAATATCTTTAATTGATTATTTAATGACTCGTCTATAAAGACTGAATGAATCAAATTTTTAACAAATCTCTTAAAAAAATAACATGAAATTTATTAGATGTTTTGACTAAATATTAATTGCTGCAGTCTATTTAAAAAAATATTTAATTAATTTGAATTATTTTTTTTTAATCTGTGAATGATTCAATGACTCAATCATAAAGATTTCATTTGTTTCATTACTGAAGGATCTAATCTAACTAATCTCCTGAATGAATGATTTAATGACAAATAAACTTTTAACAGTTACTTGTCGCCACCTACTCGTGTAACGATGTATTTGAAACAATCTTTATTTGAAGCAACAAGTCACTTCCAAAAGGTGATTCACTCTATTTTGATCCCTACCGTAGACATCAGTGTTTATATCCGAACTATAAACCCAGGACTTCTGTGATAATTTAAACTCTCTGGCTCAGCGGCAGCGCCAACACAGACCTGAATGTTCGCTGTGATCGTACTTGTCAAAGGTTTAATAGACAGAGCCGAATCTTTGTCATAAGAATGCATGGGTGTTTGAACAGAGATCACAATCGTTTAACGATTAATTGTGCAGCTCTAGTATATAATTGATGTATGTAGTATAATTATATAGCAGTTTGGGTGGGAATGTTGAACGCTGTGATTGTTTCTCCAGCTGAATGCGGAGAAGATGGCGCTTCAGGAGCAGCTGCAGGCGGAGATGGATCTGTGCGCCGAGGCTGACGAGATGAGGAACCGCCTGGTGGCCAAGAAACAGGAGCTGGAGGAGATCCTGCATGACCTGGAGGCTCGAGTGGAGGAAGAGGAGGAGCGAGCCAATCATCTGCAGACGGAGAAAAAGAAGATGCAGCAGAACATCGCGGTAACCAGAGTTTGCTTTCAGGAACAGGCTCCGGTGTGTCTCTGCGATTGGTTGAATGAGGAATGTCTGTGTTTTGGTCCAACAGGATCTGGAGCAGCAGCTGGATGAGGAGGAAGCCGCCCGACAGAAGCTGCAGCTGGAGAAGGTCACGATGGAGGCCAAGCTCAAGAAAACCGAGGATGACGTGATGATCCTGGACGACCAGAACAACAAGCTCTCTAAGGTCTGTCCTCACACACGCTGGTTTTGATGTTGTTTAAACACTGGTGGTTTTTCTCACTGTTCGTCTGTGTTCTGCTCGTGCAGGAGAAGAAACTTCTGGAGGAGCGAATCTCTGAGTTCACCACAAACCTGGCCGAGGAGGAGGAGAAGTCCAAGAGCCTGCAGAAGCTCAAGAACAAACACGAGGCCATGATCACCGACCTGGAGGGTGAGTGCAGACGCTCTTACTTACTGACACATGTTTGTAACACGTGCAGAAAACTATGCTTTATCCTGCTGTAAATGATTGGGGCAATAAAATCATCATTCAACGTTTATTGTACTTTTAATCATTTATCCAAAGCGACTTATGAGTGAGGAATACAACAAGCACTTTTAAAATATAGCATAATGTATAGTTCATCATGTTTGAGTCACATAAAATGTACATTATGAATTATACATTATGCTGTAAGTAATGTAAAATATATCATCATGTACATAATTCATAATGTATATAGTTTATAATGTATAAGTCATGTAAAATATAGCATAATGTATAGTTCAGCATGTTTGAGTCACATAAAATGTACATTATGAATTATACATTATGCTGTAAGTTTATAATGTATAAGTCATGTAAAATATACATACTACTTGTACTTAAGTCATGTAAAATAAAGCATAATGTATATAATTCAATGTATATAGCTTATAATGTATTATATACATTATGCTTTAAGTCATGTAAAATATAGCATAATGTATATAGTTCATACTATATGCCATGTAAAATATACATTATGAATTATATACTTGTCATGTAAAATATAGCATAATGCATAGTTTATAATGTGTCATGTAAAATATACATTATGAATTATATATAATATGCTATAAGTAATGTAAAATATAGCATAATGTATATAATCCATAATGTATATAGTTTATAATGTAAGTCGTGTAAAATATACATTATCAATTATATACATAATGTTATGAGTAATGTAAAATATAGCATAATGTATATCGTTCATAATGTCATGTAAAATATACATTATCAATTATATACATTATCATCCATAATGTCATGTAAAATATAGCATAATGTGTATATAGTTAATAATGTATGTCATGTAAAATGTACATTATGAACTATGTATTATTATGCTATAAGTAAAATATAGCATGTGTATAGTTCATAATGTGTAAGTCATGTAAAATATATCAATGTATTTAATTCATATAATGTATATAGTTTATGATGTATAAGTCATAAAATATAGCATAATGTATATCATTTATAATGTATAAGCCATGTGTACAATTCATAATGTGTAATGTTAAATATAGCATAATATATATAATTCATAATGTATAGTTAATGTTATGCTAAATGCACAAATGTAAATATAATTTATAACATGATATATAATATTCATAATATTTAATGACATTATTTAATATGTAATGCTATAATTCAAAATATGTACCTGTAAATAATGTAAAATACAACATCATATTTATAATTTGTAATATACATATACAATTAATATGAAATATAGTATTATGTATCTAATTAATCATGTATAAGTCAACATATATTGTATAATTCATTATGTATAATTAATATGAAATATGGCATAATACATATAATTCATATGTAATTTATGTAAATTACAGCATAATACATATCTAATTTATATGTAAAGTTATGCATTATAATGATTCATAATATAAAGTTCAATTAAAATCTTGCAAAGTGTGTGTGAGAAATATAACTTATGAATAATTTATAATATATAATTTATCATTTATAATATGTAATTAATGTAACATATAGTGTATTATATATATATATATATATATATATATATATATATATATATATATATATATATATATATATATATATATATATATATTAGTATTGTTGTGTAAATATTACTTTAACATATTACATTTCTGATGCCTAAAATGATGATAATGAATGGAACGTCATAATGCAATTTTTTTTTTTTTTTTTTTTTTTTTATCATTTAAATATATAGTTTATCATATAGTGTGTATTTACTACACACATCAAAATAGATCAGGCAGTGACGAACACACCCATGATAGGATCTGGTGTAGGTTTGACAGGATTTCTATAGGAAGTTTCTGTGAATTAAATGTGGCGTCTCTGTCGGTCAGACCGTCTGCGGCGCGAGGAGAAGCAGCGTCAGGAGCTGGAGAAGAACCGCAGGAAGCTGGAGGGTGACTCCACCGAGCTGCACGACCAGATCGCTGAGCTGCAGGCTCAGATCGCCGAACTCAGAGCGCAACTCGCCAAGAAGGAGGAGGAGCTGCAGGAGGCGCTGGCCAGGTGTGTGTGTGTCAGCTGACCTACAGGAGCCAATCACAGTCACCAACCACTGCATTAATCCATCTGAATGTAAGATCAGAGCATGTGACTGACAGTGATTTCCCATCAGGATCGAGGAGGAAGCGGCTCAGAAGAATCTGGCCCAGAAGAAGATCCGTGAGCTGGAGGCTCAGCTGAGTGAACTTCAGGAAGACCTGGAGCTGGAGCGAGTCGCCCGCACCAAAGCTGAGAAACACCGCCGAGACCTGGGAGAGGAGCTGGAGGCGCTGAAGACCGAGCTGGAGGACACACTCGACTCCACGGCCGCGCAGCAGGAGCTCAGGTGAAGAAACACACACACACACAACATTTACACATTATGCTATGTTTAGGATAAAATATACATAAAATGATAAGTTTGAACAGTTTTACATGTGAAAGTGGAAAAAATAAAGAATTGGATATTAGTATTTTTACTATTATAGTGTATAATAATGACAATAATGTTTTATTTTTATTATTAAATATTCATTTATGTTACTGTACAATTACATTTCAGTTCTTCATTTTTATTACTTTAAATAATAGTTATATGAAAATAATTTAATTTTATTATATTCGATATAAATTATTTATTAATGATTATTACAGTACAATTGCATTACAATTCTTCATTTTTATTATTAGTTAAAATAATAGTAATATGACAATAGTTTAATTTTGTTATTATTAATAATATATTTCATTATTTTTATTATATATTATTTGTTATGTAACAGTATAATTGCATTAGAATTACATTAGAATTTATTATTTAAGGTTTTATTTGATATTATTTTTTAATAGTAATATATAGTTATACTAATAATAATAATATGAAAATAATAACATAATTTTATTGTTACTATATTTTTATTTTATTAGATATATATTTTTTATTTAACAATACAAATTCATTGCAATTCTTAATTTTATAATTTAAATGAATGATATGAAAATAACTTAATTTTATTATTATTCTATTAATTTTTTTATTTTATTAGACATTAAATAATAGTGATAATATGGAAAATTTTAATTTATATATTTTATTATTAAATGTTTTATTTTATTAGATATTCACTTTTAATATAACTGTACAATTGCATTACAATTCTATATTTTTATAACTATTTAATAAAAATATTATTATAGTAATAATTAAAATATGAAAATAATGATTTAGTTTTATTATTATATTTATATCTTATTAAATATTCATTTTTTTATTTAACAGTACAATTGTATTGCAATTCTTTTTTATTTTTATAAATAATTTATAAAGTAATATGAAAATAACTTAATTTTATTATTATTAATCTATTCTTTTTATTTATTAGATATTCATTTTTTTATTCAGCAGTAAAATTTCATTACAATTCTCCTATTTCTGTCTTTTCAAATTACAATTATAATAATATGAAAATAATAATTTATTTTTCTTATTATATTATTATTTTTGATTATATTTATTTAAAACTTTTTTTACATTTCTTTATTTTTATAGGTCTATTTAAAATGTTCTAATTATAGTTAAAATAGTTCATAATATGAAAATAATAATTCAATACATTCAAACTGATTGAACAACAGTGTTAATTTTATATTATTAGCTGGTTCTTGTAAAGTTGTGAACATTATTTCTATTGGCATCAGAGTCTGGTCCGTTTCTTTTTGTCTGGATGTCTCAGCAATATGAGATCAGATGTTTATCATTGGCTAAATATGTCAACTGACGATCATCACATGTATTTCCTGCAGGACGAAGCGTGAAACCGAAGTGGCACAGCTGAAGAAGACTCTGGAGGAAGAGGCTAAAGTTCACGAGCAGCTGGTGGCGGAGATGAGGCAGAAACACGGTCAGGCCTTCGACGAGCTCAATGAGCAGCTGGAGCAGGTCAAACGGGTAAGACGCTCAAACACACCTGAAAAACAGCGGCTGGTCAAACGTGTGATTCGCCGGCTTCACTCTGCGTTTCTGTTCACAGAATAAGGTGTCGGTGGAGAAGACCAAGCAGGCTCTGGAGTCGGAGAGGAACGAGCTGCAGATCGAGCTGCAGACGCTCATGCAGGGCAAAGGAGAGTCCGAGCACCGCAGGAAGAAAGCCGAGGCGCAGGTGCAGGAGCTGCAGGTCAAACACGCCGAGAGCGAACGCCAGCGGCTCGAACTGGCCGACAAAGTCTCCAAGATGCAGGTGCGCAATTTCAAAAATTCAAATTACACTGGAATCCTAAAGACGTTTTTCGGTTGGGAGAAAATACTAGTGAACAACAGATTTAAATCAACAGTCCACAAGAGACGCAACAAATAAATACAAAACAGAATAACACTGTATTTTATTTCAGTGATTCCCAAACTGTTTGTATGGAAGCCCATTTCTGCCACATAAGAAAAGAAATCATGTTTTGGTAAATCTTAATTGACATAAAATGGCAAAATTCTGACATGAAAAGTCAAAATGATGAGTTTCTGTCACAATTGACACTTTATAATTTTGACTCTCATAATAACTTTTTCTCATAATTTTTAATTTAAATGTCAGTTTTAACTGTCATAATTTCAACTTTTTGTCATATTTTTAATTTTTTGTCGTAAATTCAACTTTGAATGTCAGGTTTAACTCATAATTTCATCTTTTTGTCGTAATTTCAACTTTAAATGTCAGTTTTAACTCAATTTTTAACTTTTTGTCATAATTTCAACTTTTTGTCTTAATTTCAACTTTAAATGTCAGGTTAACTGTCATAATTTCAACTTCTTGTCGTAATTTTGACTTTTTTTAATGTCAGTTTTAACTGTCATAATTTCAACTTTTTGTCATAATTTCAACTTTCTGTTGTAAATTCAACTTTTTGTCGTAATTTCGACCTTAAATGTCAGTTTTAACTCAATTTCAACTTTTTGTCATAAATTCAACTTTTTATGGCAATTTCGACTTTTAATGTCAGGTTTAACTCATAATTTCAACTTTGTGTCGTAAATTCAATTTTTTGTCGTAATTTCAACTTTAAATGTCAGGTTTAACTCATAATTTCACCTTTTTGTCATAAATTCAACTTTTTGTTGTAATTTCGACTTTAAATGTCAGTTTTACTCTGTCATAATTTCAACTATTGTCGTAATTTCAACTTTGAATGTCAGTTTCAACCGTCATAATTTCAACTTTTTGTCATAATTTCAACTTTGTGTCGTAATTTCGACTTTGAATGTCAGTTTCAACCGTCATAATTTCAACTTTTTGTCATAATTTCAACGTGTCATCATTTAAACTTTTTGTCATAATTTCAATGTGTCATAATTTAAACTTTTTGACATAATTTAAACCTTTTTTTGCAGTAATTTCGACCGTGTCATAATTTCAAATTTTTATTGTAATTTCAACGGTCATAATTTAGACTTTGTCTTAATTTCGATGTAGACATAATCTCGACTTTGAATATCATTGTTTCAACTGTCATAATTTCAGCTTTTTGTCGTAATTTTAATGTAGTATGTCATAATTTCAACTTTTTTGTCTTAATTTTCATTTTGAATGTCACAATTTCAACTTAGTATGAAGTTGAAATTGACTTAATACGTAATAATTTAGTCAATTTCTACTTAGTATGTCACAATTATGATTTAATCATATTTATAATTATGACTTACAAAAGCATGACTTTTGTGGTGAAAATGGGCTTCCATAGTTTTGCCACCCATGAAATATTTTCTGGAAGTTCCCCTGAGAATTTAAGTAAATAATTCACTAATTTAACCCCACATTTGCATGTTCATGGTCCTCTGGTAACAGATAATTGTCACATGACATAAACATTTAATCTTTATTTATTGAGTGTTTTATTTTGACAGCTCTTTTACACTCTAGATCTGATTATATTCCATGGTAACTCACGTTTAAGTAGTTATTGTAAGTAATGCTCGTTTTTTGTCACTATTAAAGTGTTAGCGTGTGTTAAACGGTTGTGTTTCCTCTTCAGATGGAGCTGGATAACGTCAACACCCTGCTGAGCGAAGTTGAAGGAAAGTCCATCAAAGCAACGAAGGACTACTCAGCCGTGGAGTCGCAGCTGCAGGACGTGCAGGTATATATGAGGGACTGTGGAATCATGGGATTCCTGCAGGTGTGTCCGCGCGTCTCGCTCACCTGATTGTGTCCTTGCAGGAAGTGCTTCAGGAGGAGACGCGGCAGAAACTGGCGCTGAACACGCGCCTGCGGCAGCTGGAGGATGATCAGAACAGCCTGAAGGAGCAGCTGGAGGAGGAAGAGGAGGCCAAGAGGAACCTGGAGAAGCAGCTGAACACCATGCAGGCGCAGGTACATGTCACGGTTTTCCAAACCTGGAAAAGTCTATTGTGATGTAATGTATCATGTTCAGATGATAATACTTTTGGATGCTGCACATTTTGACAAATCCAAAATGAAGTGAGTAGTATGATAGTGTACTCTTTTGAACACTATTTTGCTTTGCTCTTCTCCTGTAGCTGGTGGACATGAAGAAGAAGATCGAGCTGGAGGCCAGTTCTCTGGAGAGCGCAGAGGAGACGAAGAAGCGGGTGCAGCGCGACCTGGAGGCCGTGACGCAGCGTCTGGATGAGAGGAACGCCGCCTACGACAAGCTGGACAAGACCAAGACGCGCCTGCAGCAGGAGCTGGACGACATGGTGGTGGACCAGGACCATCTGAGACAGATCGTCTCCAACCTGGAGAAGAAGCAGAAGAAGTTCGACCAGGTGAGAGCCAGCCTGGGTCAGGACGGGTTAGTCAATTAGAGTGCCGGTTCTCAAACACAAGAGGAATCAAGATGACAGAGTTCAAATGAGCCAAACACAAGCATTTAAATGGCTAAAAAAAAACTACAAATCAAGATCTTCTTCATTTTAATTCATTTTTAAAGTTAAAATCAAATAAAATCTTTAAATAACATGGGTATTTTAATATACACTTGTTGAATATACTTTTTTTTAGTTATTTTGAGCTTTTTTAAATATATATCTTTTAATGTTTTATTTATTTTAGTTTTAGTAGTTTCAGTTTTAGGAATGTCATTTTAAAATATTTTATCTGGTATTTTTAGTAAAAAGAAAACCCTTTTAAAAAAAATCTTAAAACGAAATGTTCATTTTAATATATATTTTATGAATGTACATTTTCTAGGTAAAAATGTTTTTTGTTGCTTTTTTAAATTTGTTATTTTTTTTAGTTTAATTTTTTTTTAGTTTTGTTAATTTTTTAAAACTGTTTTATACTTTTTTAATTCTTAAAAAAATAAAATCATAAAACGACATTGGCATTTAAAAAAAATTGAAAATACATTTTTCTACTTAAAAAAAATATTAAAACAAATATGCATTTTTTTGTAGTTATACCAAAGGTTTTTTATATACTTTAATTTTGTGTTGTTTTAGGGATTGTTTATTTTAAATAAATAAATAAATATTAATGTCATTAGCATTTTTTTTTTAATTGAAAATACATTTTTCTAGTTATGTTGAGATGTTTTAAGTAATTTTGTTAATTTTTGTTGGGTTTTTTTTTAGTTATTTTTATTTATTTGTATTTTAAATATTTATTTTAGGAATGTAATTTTTCATCATAACTAATTTAAAAAAAAAAAAATCAGGTACTTTGAGTAAAATATATATATATATATATATTTTTAAAAATGATTAAAATGACAGGCATTTTTACTATACATTTTTCAAGTATAAATTAATTATATATTATAATTATTATTATTATTATTATTATTATTATTACTATTATTATTTAAAAACCCTTATCCATGATCACGAACAGCCAGAAAAGTTGCGGAGGCCTTTGATTATTGTTGACAAATCAAAAAGCTTGAGAGCCGCTGGTTTAGACAAACGTATTTTTGAGCATTCCTGCTGACGACCATCAAAAAATAATAGCTGAATATAACTAAAAAGTTATTGACATGCTTCTGTTTTTTTAGATGCTGGCCGAGGAGAAGTCCATCTCTGCCCGTTACGCCGAGGAGCGCGACCGCGCCGAGGCCGAAGCTCGCGAGAAAGAGACCCGTGTGTTGGCGCTCGCCCGAGAGCTGGAGACCCTCACCGACCTGAAGGAGGAGCTGGACCGAACCAACAAACTGCTCCGGGCTGAGATGGAGGACCTGGTGTCCTCTAAAGATGACGTCGGCAAGAGCGTAAGAGCCTTTTCCGGTCATCAGAAACCTCGACTTCACCGCCTCGTCTCCAGTAGTCTCACGGTTTCTCGCTCTCTCTCAGGTGCACGATCTGGAGAAGTCGAAGCGCGCGATGGAGCAGCAGCTGGAGGAGATGAAGACGCAACTGGAGGAGCTGGAGGACGAGCTGCAGGCCACCGAAGACGCCAAACTGAGGCTGGAGGTCAACATGCAGGCCATGAAGGCGCAGTACGAGCGAGACCTGCAGGGACGAGATGAGCTGGGAGAGGAGAAGAAGAGACAGCTGCTCAAACAGGTGCGAAAACGACACGGACTTGCAGTATTTATTGTAGAGCTACAGCTAGTGATTATTTGATAATCCATTCATTAAAAAGCAGAGTTTTATATATGTATAATAGTTGTTGCAGCCCTGATGATGCTGTGTGTTTGTTTTCAGGTGCGTGAGATGGAGATGGAGCTGGAGGACGAGCGTAAACAGCGTACGGTGGCAATGGCGGCGCGTAAGAAGATGGAGCTGGACCTGAAGGAGCTGGAGGCCGCCATCGACCAGGCCAACAAGAGCCGCGACGAGGCGCTCAAGCAGCTCAAGAAAGTGCAGGTTCGTCTTTATCTCCACACTGACAATCCTGTATTACCAACAAAAGAAGCTGAACAAGTCTTCAAACTACCACAGAAAACTTGCCCTTGCCCTTTTATAAGTGAAAACTGTTGCAATTTTGGCATCACATTGTGCCTCGTTGACTTTCATTGTAAGTGCTTAAACATGTGCTGATGGTGTGTTTTAGGCTCAGATGAAGGACCTGCTGAGGGAGCTGGACGACACACGTCTGTCCCGTGAGGAGATTCTGGCTCAGAGTAAAGAGAACGAGAAGAAGGTGAAGAGCATGGAGGCCGAGATGATCCAGCTGCAGGAGGTCAGTGTGTTTCTCTCTCTCTCTCTCTCTCTCTTTTCTCAGAGTAAGTGAATGTCTGTCTAACGTGTCTCTGAATGCGTTCTCAGGAACTGGCAGCTGCCGAGCGAGCCAAGAGACAAGCGCAGCAGGAGAGAGACGAACTGCAGGATGAGATCAACAACCAGGCCGCTAAAGGGTGAGAAGAACACGGTTAAATCACATTATTATCAAATTAATAGCACACATTGTATGGAAAACTATTCAAAACTATTAAATATACTACAAAACATTTTTATTAAATGATATCATTAAGAATACTGATTGTTATGTTCGTGAAAGTTTTTATCTCAAAAAAAAAAAAAAAATAAACCTAGTTTTTAGAGGAATATGATTTAGAACTACTGAAAAAAATCTTCTAGTGTTTTGAAGATTTTTACATTTTTGTATTTAATTCCCCTAATTATAATAAAAAAGTTTATAAAAGATAAATTAACAATTAAACACTTTTTTTTACCAGATATGTATTTTATTATTTTAAAATATACAAATAAATAAATACAATTAAATTAGAAATTACATGTTTATTATCACAAGATATACAAATCCAAAACAAAATCTACATATCATACATTTATTTCCATAGAAACATAAAGACATACATTTTTAGACTACATACCTTTACAAGATACGTATTTTATTAGTCAGAAAAATGTATAATTCAGAATATATATTATAATAATTATAACACTTTTTTATTACTTATTTCTATATTATTTCTCCTATTTTATAAACATTTTAATTGAAAGAAACTACAATAAAAGTATGATTTTTTTTTTATGAAGAATGTTGACTATAATAGTCAATTTTTATTTGCCCTACTAATTTTAAGTTAATGAACTATTTTTAATGCAAACAAAAACTTAAAATACTACTAAAAATCTTCCATTGTTGTGAAGAATATTATTTTTCGTAATTGATATGTAAATTATAATGAAACTTATTTAACAAAAAACAAATTAAAAATATTTCAGAATATATCCTATAGTAAAACACTTTATTATTTATTTATATATTATTTCTCCTACTATTTTATAAACATTTTAATTCATACAAAAAAAAAAACTACAATAAAAGTATGAATTTTTATGAAGTGTTGACTATAATAGTAATTGATATGTAATTTATAATGAAAATTATTTAAGAAAAAATAAATTAAAAAGCCCTACTAATTGTATTATTTCATCAACTAGTTTTCTTTTTTGAGGAAATGTGATTCAGGATTACTGGAAATAAAATAATATTCTTCCTTTGTTTTGGAGAATACAGTTTTTTCTATTTGTTTTCCCAAAAGAGGTATATACATTATAATAAAACAGATTTATAATAAATAGTTAAAAAACAAATGTTCACAATTAATGGCTTGTATTAAAAACTATTTTGAAATGAAACAAAAAATTAAAAATCTTAGTGGAACATAAGTGTTTGTTATAATTCAGTCAAATACATATGGCACCATTTTGCCAAAAAAAAAAAAAAAAACATTAAAATGGACAGATTTCTAAATTTATCATCCAATATTGTTGGTCTTGTGGTTTGTAACCCAATGTTGTGTGTGTGTGTGTGTTTGATCAGCGCTCTGGGCTCGGAGGAGAGGAGGCGTCTGGAGGCGCGTATCGCTCAGCTGGAGGAGGAGCTGGAGGAGGAGCAGAACAACACGGAGCTGGTGAACGACCGTCTGAAGAGAGCCCTGCTGCAGGTCCGACACGCTCCCGAGATTAACACAACCCGTTCTGTGTCGACGAAATGTCTACAAATATCTCTGTCTTTTATCTGTAGACGGACCAGATAAACGTGGAGCTGACGGCCGAGCGCAGCACCACACAGCGCCTGGAGGGGGCGCGATCACAGATGGAGCGGCAGAACAAGGAGCTGAAACTCAAACTGACTGAACTGGAGGGAGCCGTCAAGAGCAAGTACAAGGCCACCATCGCCGCCCTGGAGGCCAAGATCGGTCAGCTGGAGGAGCAGCTCGACGTCGAGACCAAGTGAGGAGAAAACCAGAGCTTTTATTCATCATGATATATATGTTTATGGATTGCTCGTGTTTATTGTAGATGATGTTTGTGTTCAGAGAGCGGCAGCAGGCGTCCAAACTGGTGCGTCGTACGGAGAAGAAGCTGAAGGAGGTGATTCTGCAGGTCGACGACGAGAGACGCAACACGGAGCAGTATAAAGATCAGGTGACGCTCACTACATCTCTGTGCAAATTACACTGCAGCAGGTTGAAGTAGATTGTGACATAATGTTTGGTTGTGATTGGCTGCAGTCTGACAAGTTGAACAGCCGCATGAAGCAGCTGAAGCGTCAGCTGGAGGAGGCGGAGGAGGAGGCGCAGCGAGCCAATGCCAACCGCAGGAAACTGCAGCGAGAGCTGGAGGACGCCACCGAGTCGGCCGACGCCATGAACCGCGAGGTCAACAGTCTGAAGAGCAAACTCAGGTGCGCAATAACTCTCAGTGTCACGACTGCACCATAATCACTATTATCCTCCTCAATATTTGAATTGCAATTATTAATAATGATTGTTGACAAATTTCTTTGTACATTTCATCAGAACTTTTGCACGTTCACATCAGGGTTATTGTGAACTACATCTAAAACCATAAACTAGGCCTGTCGCAACTACTGATTAATAATCTGAATGTGCTTATTAGAGCCAATCACAATTAATTGAGATAACCGCAATAATTAGGGTTGCCAGGTTTTCACAACAAAACCCACCCAATTGCTACTTAAAACTAGCCAAAACTAGCCCAATTGTGTTTCGGGGGGGGTCCCCCGCGTTCCAGAGGGTAAAATCTGCATTTTTGGTGGGGTTCCCCTGGTAAAATTAGCATTCCAGGGGCTAACTAAATATCATGTTTTGGGGGGGTCGCGTGAAAATACGGACACGAGTAAAAGTAGCCCAATTCAGCGGGAAAATTGCGCACTTGGCGACACTGGTAATAATTGTGAAGTTTAAATTTCAATTAGCTTTTGCCATCCAAATAAGATGGTTGTATAATATTATATTATAAAATAACTATTTGTATAAATATTATTCATTTTCACAGCATTAAAGTAAATCAAAAGTTTTCTGAGTAAAAAATAGGCTTACACTGTAAGTGACATATATATATTACAGCTATGGAAAAAATTAAGAATTGGAGTGGTCTCTTAATTTTTTCCATAGCTGTGTGTGTGTGTGTATATATATATATATATATATATATATATATATATATATATATATATATATATATATATATATATATATATATATATATACCATCCATCATAAAAATAATAAAGGCAGGAGGTTAATAAAGGCCTTCTGAAGTGAAGCGATGGGTTTTTGTAAGAAAAATGTCCATATTTATAAATTTGCGAACTATAATAAGTATCTTCAGGCAGACGGCCATACACATCATTTTGCAGCAGATATCGATGCCTGACCCGACGCATGATGTAATGATGAATGCGGAAGCGCAGAGGATAGAGCAAAACAAAACACCGGTCATGAATTAGAAGTCAAAAATTAGAAATTTTATGATACTTTACGATTAGCTTACGATACTCCTAAATCCTGCATCATACATCACGATAGTCAACTTTCACAGTATGCATACAGTCGTCCGCCAGAAGCTAGTTATTTGAATTTATAAAGTTTTAAATATGGGTATTTTTCTTACAAAAACTCAGAAGACCTTTATTAACCCCCTGGAGCCATATGGATTATATTTATGATGGATGGATAAATTTTTTTGGGCTTCAAAATCTTGACCACCCTTCACTATCATTATAAAGCTTGGAAGAGCCAGAATATTTTTAAATATATCTCCGATTGTGTTCATCTGAAAGAAGATGAAGATGAAAGAGTAAATCATGGGGTAATTTTCATTTTTGGGTGAACTATCCCTTTAAGACAAACACACTGATTAGGGGATTCAAACTCTTGACATCTGGCAACCCTAAGCATGCACGATAACCCAAGTTTTCAGGATAAGTCACCAGTAGGCCAATATCACAGTCGATTGTGATAACGATTAAAATACAATAAATCATGCAGAGGCCTGCACATGTGATCAAATGCATATCTGACATTGAAATGTACGTCTCTTGTGTCCAGGCGTGGCGATTTACCCTTCACCATGCGCCGCATCGTCAGTCGCTCAGGAATCGAGAGCGACGAAGACCCAGAGGCCAAGAGCGAAACCCCCGAACCCAAACCAGAGTGAAAGAAGCCGAACTGCAGCGTTCCCTCACAAACACACAAGCAGATACACACAAGTCTCGGACGATATCGTCCATAAAAACTCAGAGATCCTTCTCTTTTTTTTTTATTATTATTATTATTTTAGTGCCATAGTGTATTCAAACACACACACACACACAATGGTTCTCTTGACAATCACACTCGACAGCTTCACTCACACTGAGGACCAAATTTGTGTTTTCATGTCATTGTCTAGAATAGAAAAGAGTGGAATGATATTTTTGTAAGGACACATTCCCTCAGTGATAGTCCCAATTCTGGATCTATTTTTCTAACTGATGTAAAAGAAAAAAATGACTTAAAAAAAAAGTGAAGAAAGAACTTATTTGAAGGGGACCAAAGCAACGTTGCTTTCTATACAACTGTATTTTATTCATAAGTTTTTATAATGGTAAAGGATGAACATAGCGCTCGCTCTCTTGCGCCTCCTGCTGGTAAATACGAGATTGTGACGATAATTACAGATAGTATCATACAATTACGCTTTTGGGCTTTACACACGAAATAAGGCATTTAGTAATTCAAACCAGCACCGAGAATATTAGAGATTGTCACACCACCGTATATGCACATGAAATGGGGAACGATTTGTCTGTTTGTTCTGAGCAATAAAATGCGTTTTTTTCGCACTGTTGCAGCAGATTGAAGGAATAAGGACAGAGTAGGCACTGCACGAACTCATTTAGACATGGCACTATGCACTATCGCCTTAAATCTACTATTTGGATATTTTCTGATCCTCTTTTCCTTTCATTACCGTGTCTTTATTAATGTTCAGGGCATGATGGGTGGATGGGTTGACGGTTTCTCTCACGCACACACTGTAAACTCTGAGCACGGCCGCGAGGGGCGGGAATCCACTGTTTGGCGGGAGTTTCCATGGCTACCTCTGGTCGCGTTTAAAACTCTGACATCATATTTGATTATTCTGCGATCTGTATTTGATTTCTCTTTCTGGGGTTTCCCTCAGAAAGGCCAAAAAAAGTAAGGATTTGATTAACGTTCATGATCTCTCACTCCTCGAAGCTCGTGCTCAGTTTATGCTTTTTCGCTCACACTGCTGGGAAGTGAGAGAAATTTACTATTATTGATTATGTATGGATAGATAGAGCATTTTTCTCTCTCATTCTCATTGTCTCCCAATAATGACTTTGTGATGTTGTGTTATGTTCTCTCTCTGCAGCTCCTAAATGATATCTGGAGAGATTTGTCATAAATCGTTATAATGATGCAATAAAATGGCTTTTTCAAAACTGCTTTAGCAAGTGTATGACTCTTGACTTGATCTTTATCTTTTCTTCTTTTTTTTTATTTTTATCTAACACTAGCTACAGTTAAAAACAGACCTATCAACATTTAAATTGTTAAAGGATTAGTTCACTTTCAAATTAAAATTTCCTGATAATTTACTCACCCTCATGTCATCCAAGTCTTTCTTTCTTCAGTCGAAAAGAAATGAAGGTTTTTGATGAAAACATTCCAGGATTTTTCTCTATATAGTGACCTTCAATGGCCTCCAAACGGTTGAAGGTCAAAATTACAGTTTACAGAAATAAGGGTCTTATCTACAGAAACCATCGCTCATTTTCCAAAAAAATTACTCCATTTACGATATTGATGGCTGTTGAAAAGTGTCTTCACATTGTGAAAAGGGTCTATTTAGCCTACTGTACCACAGTCCTATTAATGAAATGAGCTTTAACATCAAATGAAACTAAAATTACTTGCACTATGAAATGCTCCCTACCTCCGCATTCGTTCATCTACATTTTTTTCCCTTAAAGCATGTTTTTCAACATCATTTGTTAAGTCAGAAGAAAGCAAATCAAACTATTTTGCAAAATATGTGAACAGAACCTCATTTGAATCAATATTTAACTATTCATGTTCATCATAAATCAAATAAAGCATTTAATAAATTAAACGCAACTTACTATTCTACTAATTTGTCCCACAACTCGAGAAGAAACCATTTTCTTCAAAGTAATGAAACTGTTTTGACCGTTACTGAGTTTTGCCACGAGAGCGCGCACACCGGTCGCCTCACTGCAGAGGGACGTTGGTCCAAACTGGTTTTGAGCGGATTTATCTACTTTACATTGAAGGGATTTTATTCCATTTAAATTTGTGTATATAATTATGTGTTTTACTGAAATCATACTATTATTTTCTTATGTGAGAAAAAATTATGACATATAGCCAGTGTTATACTTACACTGTTACATTTGGGCACTGGTCTTGCAACCGCTAGCTGGTAACGGGCCAGTCAGATTCAGTGTACTATACACCTTGCATCAGGCCCCGCCCCTTTCTTTTATACCTACCTGTGGAGCGCGTAAACGGTCAGACAGCAGCACGACCCCTTCTGTTTCTCTTCGTTATTCTTCTTTTATAATTTTTAATTATTTTTAAAGCTTCGATCCTAATCACTATATCGAGGTCGTCTGGGGATATTTTTCACCTTTTGCAGCAACATTTATTGGAAACCCCCACCCGCCGCGGATCATAAGAGGTGAGCTGATCTTTTACTTCAGACGTTTATTTATAACTCAGCAAATGCTGCTACTTAATTTAAAACCTCATCTCTGAAACCACAAACGTGCGGTGCACCTCACGTGAGAAGCGCGCGCATGAATGAGAGGCACGGGTGGACACTAACAGAATAATAAACACTGAGTGATTGTGTGTGTTGAGAGAGGGGCAGTCAGGTGATGTTAAGTTTGTGTGAAATCAGAGAGATGCGGTCAGTGATTTATTCTCAGATCACTCTGGTGTTTCAGAAGCTGAGCTCGCTGCTCTCAAGGACAGACTGACTGATCATCTCATGGAGTTCTCACTGGTAAGACTTTGTGTTTTTATCACTTTTTACAACATTTTGACATTACTATAGTCAAAGGTTTAGACACTGAATTTGTTTCTAATGTTGTAAAAAAAACCAAAAAAAAAAAAAAAAAAACCATAGCGTTCCCTGGCAAACATTTGCATTCGCTCGTAAAAGCATTGAAATATCGTTTTGCTTGCAAAACTATTGCGTTCCCCTGAGTAACGTTTTGTTCTCACACAAAACTTTTGCGTTCCTCTAAGTAACTTTGCATTTGCGCGTAAAAAAACTCTTTCGTTCCCCAAGGAGAAACTTTGCGTTTTGCACACAAAACATTAGCGTTCCTCTAAGAAACTTTGCGTTTGCAAAACTCTAATTCCCCTAAGAAATGTTGCATTTGCACAAAACTCTTGTGAAATATTATGACGTGAAATGTCAAAGTTTCTTAGAGGAACGCAAAAGTTTTGTGTCCAAAAACGTTTCCTGGGGAACGAAAGAGCAAATTGCAAAGTTACTTAAAGGAACGCAAAAGTTTTTTGTGCAAAAACGTTTCCTTAGGGAACAAAAGCGTTTTTTTTTTATTATTTAGTTTTTTTTATGAGCAAACGCAAAGTTTCTCAGGGAAACGCAAGACTTTTGCGAGCAAACGCAGTTTCTTAGAGGAATGCAAAAGTTTTGTGTGCAAAAACAATGTTTCCTGGGGAACAAAATATATATATATTTTTTTTTTATTTTTTATTTTTTTCGAGCAAATGCAAAGTTTCCCAGGGGAACGCCATAGTTTTGCAAGCTACAGCAAAGTTACTTAGAGGAACAGCAAGAGTTTTGTGTGCGAACACAATGTTTCTCAGGAGAACGCAATAGTTTTGTGAGCGAAAGCAAAGTTTCTTAGAGGAACAGCAAGAGTTTTGTGTGCAAACACAATGTTTCCTGGGGAACAAAAGAGTTTTTTGTATGAGCAAACGCAGAGGAACGCAAGAGTTTTGCGAGCAAACTCAGATTCTCGGGGCAAATCAAATTTGCAAGAGAACGCAAACATATATTTTTCCCCCTCCTATCTCATTCAGCAACTCATACTGTACACTATGTAACACTATAAGTAGGCTAATCAATATAGTGATTGACTTATTGATTCAGTTTATTCGAAGTATATAAGTTTGTCTGTTCTGCAGTTTCCCTCTGAACTCTGACCTCAGACTTGATCCGGTCACATCAGCTTGCCCCGTTTCTATCAGTCATGTTATCTGGTTAGTGACGATAGGGCAGAATGACTGATAGTTACCGCAGCTCTGACTGTGCAATAATTACACACAGGCAGGAGGGTTATGACGTCTCAACCCATGAGGTTTAACATGTTCGTTGTGTTTGATCATAAAGAGTGACTGTAATATGCGGTTAAAGACCTGAACTGTGAAAGTGATTTCACGGAGTTTGTTGTTGTTGTTTACTTCAGGCATTTGCAGAAGTGAAGCAGTGAAGTTAATCCTCTGAAGGGGGCGGGCTTTAGCCAAGCCTCCTGTTTTCTTGCACTCTGATTGGTCCGTATGAAGCGGTCCTCTGTAAAACATTCTGTTTCTATGGTGATGCTCTAAAAAGGCGGGGCTGAGCAAACACACACTCAGTTAACGAGACAGACGCACAGATGAGAATCTTAAAGTCCAGCAGAAAGAGACGAGCTGAAGCTCTGCTGAGTCATGCATTACATCACATTCATATCATTCACTTATGAAATCATTTCATTGATCTTGTGGATATGATGGCCAAAATACCGCCCAACTAAAACTATTGTATATATATATATATATATATATATATCTTCCATTTTCATTTTAGTTAAAGTTTAAATGTGTTTTTGTGTTTTTTAAAGTCTATATAAAATACTGTATGTCAATAATATAGGCTACATACATCATATATAAAATATGTCTGGTTTTTATTTTGTTTTAGTTATTTTAGTACTTTATTTCACATAATTTAAAAATTAAATAAACTGAGAAATGTTGCCAAGCATGGCAAATAGCTAGTTCTGTTCTATTTATATTTTAATTTATTTAATTTAACATATATCTTATTTCAAGTAATAAAAAACATTTTTTGGCTTACGTTTAGCATAATTGATATTATTAGTTTGTATTAATATTTTCTAGTTTTTATTAATATTTTGAATTAGGTTTTTTTTATATCCTCCATTTTACTTTTATTTTAATATATATATATATATATATATATATATATATATATATATATATATATATATATATATATATATATATATATATATATATATATATATATATATATATATATATATATATTAGTTTTTATTTGAGTTTTAGTTATTTTAGTACCTAATTTTGTACAGTTTAAAGCTTAAATGCTTAAATTAAGTTCTACCTGAAATAAGTTCAAGTTTTCTTATATTTTATTTTATTTCAGTTAACGTTTATTTCAAGTAACGGAAATTATTTTTATGGCTTAAGTTTAGTTTTAAATAACTATAAACCTGTTTTACAAACAAAAAAAGTGTGACATGCTGAACTAAATAACATTTTTATAATTCTTGTGAAAAATATGTGATTAACGCAGTTTTCGACTGACTGTTGAATGTTGAATTGTATTTATAATACGCATGTTTGAATATGATTTAGGCTCACCCCGCAGTGAAGGCGTTCATGTGTGGCTCTCTGAGCGGTACGTGCTCCACGCTGCTCTTCCAGCCTCTGGACCTGGTGAAGACGCGCCTGCAGACCCTACAGCCCGGGTCAGTACACACGCGAGACGGGTTTGATTGGCAGGTTCAGTCTGGCTGAATGAAGTTTGATTGAACTGTATTCTGTGCATCAGATCGGGTCGGGTCGGCATGGTCGCAGTCTTTGTTAGTGTCCTGCGGACGGAGAAGCTTCTTGGACTGTGGAGAGGCGTCTCACCTGTGAGTGTCACGTCTGATTTGATACAAGGCCTCTATTATGTTTGTGTTTGTATAGTAATATTCTCTCTTTCTCTCTCCGCAGTCGTTTGTGCGCTGTATTCCAGGAGTCGGGATCTACTTCAGCACGTATTTCACGCTAAAGCAGCGTTTTTTCGCCGACGGGGCCCCGGGGCCCCTACAGTCAGTGCTACTGGGAGCTGGAGCCAGATGCGTCGCGGGCGTCTGCATGCTGCCTGTCACTGTCATCAAAACACGCTTCGAGGTGTGTGTGGATCAATAACCCTAAAATGTACATAAACCCCGCCCCCGAGAACACGCAACAAAGGGGGCGGGGCCATGTTGGGCTGCTTTAGAGAAGAGGAAAAGTTGTTGTTTTACGCCAGACTGCTTCACAAACGAGGGTCAATTCAACACTGGATTTGCACAAAAGATTAACATGACGGCACATGCTAGTGGATGAGTTGAATCAACTCGACAGCAACTACATAAATTTATCCACTAACCATTCAGAAACGTCCAGTTTCATTCTAAATGTTGTAACTTCTTCCTGAGTCTCTCCATCAGTGTCGACTCTGGTTTGAACAATGTAAGGCTGAACACCGTTACTGACAATCCTCATTTTGGCTGCGTGAGATTCTCTAGCTTTGTTGTTGTTGAGCAACCGAAGCGCAAGCTGTTAAAGCTCCACCCTCTTCTGAAAAGGGGGCGGGGAACAGCAGCTCATTTGCATTTAAAGGGACACACACAAAAACGACATGTTTTTTTTTGCTCACACCCAAATAGAGGCAAATTTGACAAGCTAATGATCTGTAAAAGGGACATTATAGGTCCCCTTGAACAGTAGTGTAAATCGGCCTCATGAGAGAGTGTGAAATCATGACTTGTGTGTGTGTTTCAGAGCGGCCGCTATCAGTACAGCAGTGTGGGAGGAGCGCTGCGGTCCGTGTGCCGGGTGGAGGGACCGAAGGCTCTGTTCTCAGGTCTGACGGCCACTCTGCTCAGAGATGCGCCGTTCTCCGGGATATACGTCATGATCTACAGCCAGGCCAAATACTCGCTGCCACGAGGTCTGTACACTTACTGAGAGTGTGGCCGTATACTACATGTGCTTCAAATATGTGTGATTAAATAGGATTTTATCCACTTAAAGTGTTCATAATTATTTTACAGCAAGAAAGTTAGGATTTTTTCTTTTACACTGGAACATTTGTGTCATGGGAGGAAAAATGATATCATTAGTTCGCTCACAAAACACGTAAAACCTGTGCGAGTGAACACAATATTTCTGAGGTAATCCTAAAGTTTGCAAGAGCGCGCTACGTTTTTATGGGAGCGCAAAAGTTTTGCGAGAGAATACAAAGTTTCTCTGAGGAAAGCTAAATTTTTTCCAAGCTAATGCAACAATTCTTGGAGGACTGCAACAATTTTGCGGGTGGATGCAATGTTTTTCAAGGCAACGCAAAGGTTTTGCGACCGAATGCAAAGTTTTTATTAGAGCAATGCAAAGTTTTTGCAGCAAACGCAACATTTCTCAGGGGAACGTAAAAAGTTTGTGAGAAAAATGCAAAATTTCTTGGCAATCTCAAAAGTCTTACGAGTTCTATGGAAGCTTGTTTCTGCCACAGAATAAAACAATTTAAAAGATAATCGCAACTTTTTTTCCTCGCAATTCTACCTTTTTTTCTCAAAATTCTATTTTTCTCACAATTGTGAGTTTTTTTTCTCACAATTCTGACTATTTTTCTTGCAATTCTGACTATTTCTCACAATTGTGACTTTATTTCTTGCAATTGTGAGTTTCTTTATTGTCATTTTCTCCCAATTCTGCCTTTTTTCTCAGAATTCGGACTAATTCTCTCACAATTCTGACTATTTTTCTCACAATTCTGACTATTTCTTGCAATTCTGACTTTTTTCTTGCAATTGCGAGTTTCTTTCTTGTCATTTTTACTTTTTTCTCACAATTCTGCCTTTTTTCTCACAATTCTATTTCTCTCACAATTGTGACTTTATTTCTTGCAATTCTGACTTTTTTTTTCTGAGAATTGTAAGATATAAATGCAATTGCGAGCTTTAACATCCAATTCTGAGAAAAAAAAAAACTGAATTGTGAGATAAAAAGTCACAATTACTGTTTTTATTTTTTATTCAGTGGCAGAAACAAGCTTCCGTAGAACACCAAAATCTTGCCAGCGAATGCAAATTATCTCAGAGAAAAGTTTTGTGAGCAAACTCTAAATGTCTTTGGAAACAGAAATGTTACATGTTTTGCAAGCAAATGCAACATTTCTCAAGGGAACACCAACATTTTGCAAATAAATGCAAAGTTTATCAGAGGAATGCAAAAAAAAAAAAAAAAAAAACAGGATTGAAGTATAGTTTTTCCTTCCGTCTCATATATTTTTCCCATCCCCATGTCCTTCTGGAACAATTTTTTCTCAGTGTCTTAAGAGGTTTAGGTGAGATAACAGCTAACAGGAGTATTGCTCTTGATGTACAAATGTTTCTACATAAGAGATAAGAGAGCCGTTCAAACATCCCGACAGCCCAGACAGGGAGTCATAGTGATGGTAAATTGTGTAACAGCCGTGCAGATCATTTCCACAGACTGTACTGATAAACTCTCTCTCTCTTTTAGAGATCAGTCAGTCATCTTACGCTCCACTGGCTAACTTCAGCTGTGGTGTTCTGGCCGGCGTCCTGGCCTCCGTCGTGACCCAGCCGGCAGATGTGGTGAAAACTCACGTTCAAGTGAGTCCAGACGTTTTCAGGAGGACATCAGATGTGGTGCGATACATTTACAAGGTAACAGATGCTCGTCTCCAGCTCTGTTTTACTGCTTAAATAAACAGTTATTTTGGATCTTAAATAACACACTTTACATTGGATTAAAAGTTTAAAAATAAAATCTAATCAAAACGACAACAACAACAAAAAAAACAGAACAAAATGACTAAAACCAAAATATTAAAATAAAAACTAATGAAAAAAAAAGGAATACTAAGATAACACTGCTGACTTGTCTGTGTTTGTCTGTCAGGATCACGGGTTGGTGGGTTTTTTCCGTGGCGCAGTTCCTCGCTCTCTGAGGAGAACCATGATGGCGGCGATGGCGTGGACAGTGTACGAGCAGCTGATGGCTCAGATGGGCCTCAAATCCTGAGAGCGATCAAACCATCTCACATCACACACTGAACGAGATCTTCACAGCGGCTCACGGGCCCGTCTGATGTTTTAGTGTTTGACTCTGAGATCCTCGATGGTGAGGATCATGTGGGTCTGGAAACACGGCGATAGAAAATGATCTGTTTGTCTGACTGACTGTGATCATCATGGTTCGGCAAACTGCCTTGATTATCAATGGAGAACTGAAGTGAGAAACATCTTGAACACAGAGACTGAGCTTTGAAACGCACTTTAACATGTCAGCTCAGCTTGTCTTGTCTGTTTTTATGCTGCTTATGCTCTGCTCTTATAACGTTTGTATACAGTTCATGAGCTGCTTTAGGACAGTCATAATCTGGTGACTTTTATAGTATTATGTTGCAGGTTATGATTGACAGGTTAACTTAATATGTTGTTTATCGAGTCAAATTATTATTATTATTAAAGTCAGCATGAAATGGTAGGGGGGATAGTCTTTTCTTTCCTGTGATGTATATCCGAGTGAAATGGCTTCTAAAACAGTGTAGGGCGGGGCTTAATTTTGTCCATGGGAAATTGATTGGATCGTTGTAGTTTGCTATTGGTAGATCTGGTTGTGATTGAAAGGTTGCCCCACCCTCGTGCCAGTCATCAGAGAAGAGAGCAAAATCTCCAAAGTTAAATCAACTCTGCTCAGAGAACATATGGTCCCTCTCTAAATAGTGTTAAAATAACACTAAAGCAGAGTTAAAGTTAATGAGATAATTAAGAAATTAATTAAGTGATGATTGAACATTAGTGATGAACACCTGCTGTTAACAAGCAGAATCACTGAAGAAAAGAGAAACACAAGAACTACAATTGACTTCAGCCACAGCTTTATTATTTGCTTAATTATCTCAAGAGAAGAGAAGAGAAGCTGCAAGATGGAGAATATTTTAATTTTATTTTAATTACGAGGGCACACGAATAATGATGTTCACAGTTAAATAGTTTATTATAGCCTACTGTAATATTCCTTTAAAAATATGAATTGTCAAATTTGATTTAATGGTGACTTTAAAACACTCAGAACTGAGTCCCATTGTTTTTAACCCTTTGATGCACAAGCTATGAAAACCCCTTCTAATGCGCAACATGGGTCAAAAATGACCCGTATTCCCGTATATGTAATTTCAATAATGGTTGAGTGTTTCTTTGCTGAATCTTTGAAAGAAATGTATTTTATCATTAATTTATTCCAGGTATTCCTTAAATATCTTGTTTTCGATTGACAAAAATCATTATGTTCATTTTTTCTTTCTTACTTTATAAACAAACACAGTTTTTGTCTGTCTACATCAATTTTACACACATGGGTCAAAAATGACCCATATTCATTTCCTATGTAATTTCAGTCATGACTGAGTGTTTCTTCGCTGAATCTTTGAAAGAAATTTTTTTTATCATTTATTTATTTCAGGTATTACTTAAATATCTTGTTTTTGATTTTCTACAAATAATTGTTTATTTTTCTTTCTTACTTTATAAACAAACACAGTTTCTACATCAATTTTACACACATGGGTCAAAAATTACCCATATTCATTTCCTATGTAATTTCAGTCATGACTAAGTGTTTCTTCGCTGAATCTTTGAAAGAAATGTATTTTGTCATTTATTTATTCCAGGTATTCCTTAAATATCTTGTTTTTGATTTTAACAAATCATTGTGTTTATTTTTTCTTTCTTTTTTTCATAAACAAACACAGGTTGTGTATTTCTACATCAATTTTACACACATGGGTCAAAAATTACCCATATAGAAACCTTTGCAAATTTTCGCAAGAAGGAACATATTTACTGCAGACAACTGTTCATCCGCCACACATTTCATGTCTCAACATGGCTGCTTTTGTATATTTGATGGATGAAAGACATATTATATTTCATATAATAGGCTGTATATTATATTTCATAATTTGTATTTTTTGTCATAAACCAATGCTACTGGTCACCTTTTACATCTATCAGTGTTCCTGAAAAGTAACAGTTTTGAGGTTTCTGTCCAACAGTGAAAATATATAATAAGTGTATCGATCAACAGTGATTTTGATTTTCTTTATCTATAGTGTTAGCGGCTGGTCCTCAACAGAACTGAGGTGGATGATGACATCACTGTAAAAAAAGCTGAAAGTGTACTTTGCGAACAGTCAAACGCAATTTAAATGTGTATGTGCAGGTTCCACATACAGTTACAGAAATCTGGTGGAAATTATAAAAAGTTACAAAAATCTGTATGCTGACCCTCACGTACACATAAAAAGTGAAGTATACGTTGGCCTTTAGAAAGGTAATGACACACACATTCAAAAAAATTCATTCAAAAAGAAAGGAAAAATTAAAATAAGGATTTGGTTATTGAGTAATAGATGGACTAATGAATGATAAAATTAATTTATTGTAATATATGCGATATAGAAAATAACTAATTCAGGTCACTTTTGACTCATGTTGTATTTGTCCAAAACTGTTACATTTCAGGAACGCTGACAGACATAAAGGATGACCAATTGCATTGATTTATGACAAAAAATTAAAAATTATGAAATATATAGCCTAATATATTAAATATAATAAGACTTACATCCATCAAATATACAAAAGTAGCCTTGTTAAGATGTAAAATGTGTGGCAGATGAACAGTTGTCTGCAGTAAATATGTTCCTACTTGCAAAAATTTGCAAATCTTAAAGATTTCTATATGGGTCATTTTTGACCCATGTGTGTAAAATTGATGTAGAAACTGTGTTTGTTTATAAAGTAAGAAAGAAAAATAAACAATTATTTGTAGAAAATCAAAAACAAGATATTTAAGTAATACCTGAAATAAATAAATGATAAAATAAATTTCTTTCAAAGATTCAGCGAAGAAACACTCAGTCATGACTGAAATTACATAGGAAATGAATATGGGTCATTTTTGACCCATGTGTGTAAAATTGATGTAGACAGACAAAAACTGTGTTTGTTTACAAAGTAAGAAAGAAAAAATGAACAATGATTTTTTTACAATCAAAAACAAGATATTTAAGGAATACCTGGAATAAATGAATGATAAAATACATTTCTTTTAAAGATTCAGCAAAGAAACACTCAACCATGATTGAAATTACATAGGAAATGAATACGGGTCATTTTTGACCCATGTTGCACATTAGAAGGGTAGTGATACAAAAATGATTTTTATTAAAAAAGAAAGAAAGAAAAAATTAAAATGAGGATTTGTGATGATCAAAAACAAGTTAATTGAGAAATACCTGGAATACTGAATGATTAAAATAATTTCTTGCAAAGATATAGAAAATAAAAACTCAGCCGGGTCATTTTTGACCCATGTTGTGCATCAAAGGGTTAAATAAAGACTGAAATCTGTTTTTATAACATTGTTTTATCACAAAATTAGTTTTTTTTTTTTTTTTTTTTTTTTTCAAAATTGAGCTAGTTAACCCGGGGTTAAATAAACTCTGGGTAAGTGGAATCCTGGGTTATCCTGCTTTTCACATGCTCATGGGTAACCAATTAGTATTCATAAACTGCTATTTCACAATGACTCTGACACTGCAAATATGAAATTAATAACCTTAACACAGGGTTTAGGAATGTACAGTGCACTACACCCCAGGTTAAAGTTATTATTTTCATATTTACGAAATCAGTGTCATTGATTAAGCAGTTCTAATCCTGCTCTGCAGCAGGTTTCATTACCCTGGGTAAAACTCAGTGCTAAACCCGCTTCTAAATTACAAATGTGAAAGTTCTTCTACCCAGGGTTAAAAAGCAGAGTTTAGAACAATAACCCAGGGTTAAAAGCCCTATTGGGTGTACATTCAAGAAACAATCATTGTTTGTGTGCTGTGATGTAAATTGAGATTGTTTTTCCTGCTTGTTCAGTAATTTTCTAATATGAACGAGGGTCAAAAGCAGACTTTCTGAATGAGGGGAGCAGATAAGACTGATGACCTCAAACGAGCCTCTTACGCAAATCCCTACAAACGAGTCAAAGAAAAGTACACAAACCATTACAAGACAACATGACACTGAACTGGACAATCATTACGTGTGTCACGCTCAAGGGCGTAGATTTGGTTTCAACTTTGGGGGGGTTGAACGTTGGCATGGTTGTATTGTATTGGGGGGGTTGTAACTGATGGCTTTGAATACCGGTTAACTAACACACAAACTTTTAAAGTAATTTTTATTTGATTGTTTAAAAGCGACTTTACATAAACTTGTTTCATAATATTCTCCAAATTACCTTTTCAATGTGCATTTAAAGCTGTAAACATAATAAATGTCACTTTCATTGTCTTTTTTTAAATAAAATATTATTTTAAACAAATTCTGAATCGTTGTTTTAATAAATAAACTATTATATTAATAAATATAATTCAGAATCTTTATTTACATTTTTTTTTGAATAAAATTCAATTTATTCAAATACATTTTTTCAAATACATTTTTTCTTTAAAAATCAGAAAAGGTATTTTAGTAAATTAACTATTATTTTAATATCATTCATAATTTTTCTGTTAATTTAATTTTTTTATTAAATAAAATTCAGACTGTTATTTTAGTTAATAAATATTCATCCTGTTATTTTAAGTCTGTTTTAATGTTTTTGTCTGTTTTAATCTTTTTATGTTAGCACAGTTTTACTGCTGTAACAATAATAATGGCATTATGGAGGAAACTATAAATATCATGGCTAGTTTTGTAAGTGAACATCTGGTGAAAGACTTCAGCTAATTATTATTATTCTTAGGCCTATTATTTTTAGTTGTAATTTTAGTTTTTTGTGCATTTTTAGAGGGTGGAGAATGACATTTTTATCCCAGTTAAATGAGGGACGTGATGATCGTGCTCTTGTTGCATCCTTATTTACCTGCAAACATCAAATCACTTCTTTACACTTTAACCTGTACAAGAACAACGTCATTGATAACACACACGCAGAGCACACATTATTGTCCTCATTTTCAGTTCATTTTCTCTTTCACTTCTTCTCTTATTCAGGTTTATTGATCCTTATAAAATGAACATGCCTTTAAATGTTAATTAAAACATTTAAACATGTTTTTGCGCCGTGTAAACACCGATTTAGGACACTGTGTCTCTCAGCAAACAGAAGTTGCGACAGAATGTACACAGTGTTTAACCGAGGAGTCACTCCGCGTCTCGCCATTGTCTTAATATGGTCTTTGTCTTAATATGGACAATCCATCCCGTGTGTCTTAATATGGTCCACCCGTCCGTCACAGCAGCAGCGCCATCTAACGTACAGGACAGAAAACACAGTACAGCGACTCATAGAAACCACAACACTGAACACAAGCGCCACCCAGAGGTGAAGAAAACACGGTACAGCAGAACACAGTCAAGGAAGAATTTCATTTTGGGCTACCAATGGAAAATGTAAAAATAAAAAATAAAATAACAAACACAGGTGTCATAAAAAAATAAAATAAAAAAAAAAGTTGGTTATGTCTAAAGTGAAAGTAAACAATTGAGAGAAAATTGGATGCGTGGCTGTATATTAGATATACGTGCAGGTCTTAAAAAGTGACAGAGCAGCCTAATATTAACCATGCGGTGGCTTGTTCACCCAAAAATTAAACTTTTGTCATTATTTACTCACTGTAGTGTTGTTTCAAAACTGTATTAATTTTTTTCTTGTGCAGAACACAAAATAAATTGTGGGTTAACCAAACAGTTGCTGGTCTCTAGCAACTGTTTGGTTACATTCTTCAAAATAACTTTATTTTCAACAGAAGAAAGAAACTCATTAGAGTTTAAACTTGACAGAGTAGATTATGGCAGATTTTGGGGGGTAATTATCCCTAATTATCCCTAAAAAGAAAATCACCCACTGCTCTTGATGGAGAACTTTAATACATTAGTTTTATTAAGAAGTGAAGTAGTGTTATATTTTTATATTTGTTCATTTAATATTTTACTTGAATGCTATAGTTAAATATACCTAATAAATAATTTTATTAATTGCATTTGCATAATGTGTAGCCTATGTTTTCCTTCCTTTTTAATAAAGATAAAATTAATAACAAATAACAGATAAAAAATAATGACAAAGATTTTTCTCTTTGCCACTTTGGCCTAAATGTCTGCCATTTTTCATTTTATTTTATATTTTGTTATTTTGTAAGGCTTTGTTTTTAAAATAGGGAAATTAGTTTGGTTGAAATGCTAAGTCACTTGCAAAATAGAAAAAAACAACAACATGAAGAATTGTGATAAAAATCGTGAATCGTGATTTTCCTGAAAAAAAATTGTGATGTGATATTTTTGCCATATCGCCCACCCCTACTAGTATCAGTATCAGTGCATCCCTATCAGAAAGTGCATTTGTATATTTGTTCAGACTAGCCTAGTGTATACGTGTTATGAGAGTGACAGTGATCATTTTGTACAGTAAAACAGATTCATTTTAAAAGATACTAAAACATTAGTATAAGATACTAAAAGATAACTGAGGTAACAGATGTGTGAACTTGAGTGTGTTATTTGGGACATTGATACTCAAAAATGATAAGATGTTAATAAAGAGATGCTATAAGCTGCATTGGAGGAAAGTCACTGAAGTTCCCTTTCGAGGGAACTCGCGCTGCGTCTGATAGGATCGCTTTGGGAATTAATGCCCCCAGCGTGATAGCGTCTGATGCACGTCTGTCAACTAGACCAATGGCGAGAGTATACGTCACGGGCGGGTGACGTCATGACCAGGAAAGGATAAATACACATCGGCTTATGCTTTTCTGCCTCAGCAAAGCGTTCTGTGTGAAACTGTCTTGTCTATTTATTGTTTTCTGTCCCGAAATAGTACAGCTCAATATAACAGTTATTAAGGCAAACACTCAAGCATTTAAACCGTGTGCTCCTCCCTGCCCTCGTTTCCTTTCAGGTGGGGATACACACGATTTGTGCGTGATTTGTTTGGGAGCAGAGCATGCTCTTTCAGCCTTTGAGGGAGGCTGAATGCGAGCAATGTGAAAAGCTTCCTCTGAGGACGCTCCGCTCCCGCCTCGCACTTTTCGAGGCTCTGGAAAGATGTCGTGGGGTTCGCAGATGGATCTGTCAGCGGGGCCTGAGACAGGCATGAGTGCTCTTTCTCATCCTTCACCTGGCAGATCCACTGGCCCCTCTCTGGTGTCGGAAGCCCGCCACATTGCTTCCTCCACCCAGGGAGAGGGCTCATCACATCAACACTCCAGTTCTGAGGAATTGGATGTGTTGAGTGTCGATATGGGGGAAGATGATTCGCCATCATTTTCCCCAGAGTATGAGGAGCTGGTGGAGGTGTTATCTTGTGCTGTGTCTAAGTTAAGCATTAAATGGCCAACTGAGAAACAGGGCGCTCGTCCGAAAAGCACCTCTGAGCGCTTTTTGTCATCAAGTAAAGAATATGGTTATGGGGCGATGCCCCGGGTTGAACAGACGCTTGCGAGTTATCTGTCCCCGCCCCGGGCTCAGCACTGTCCCTGAAGGCCCCCATGCTTCCCACAAAGCCACTTAAAGCTACATCAGGGCTAGTGGGGAAAGCGTATACGGCAGCAGGTCAGGCTGGTGCGTGCTTGCACACAATGGCTATCTTGCAAGCATACCAATCAGACCTGCTGAAGGATTTGGATGGCGGGGAGGGGATTGGCCCGGACGCAGTTCAAGAACCGAGGAGCTATATGGCTGGGGTTGCTCACGCCCGCAACCCCAGAGGATGGATGGTGGCATGGTAAATGCTTTTTGAACGCCTCTGCCTGCTTCTTAGCCTCCTGGAACCTGTCGATGACTGATGTGACAGTTTCGCCGAACAGGCCAGGTGGCGCAAGCGGGGTGTCGAGGATAAAGGCCCTGTCTTTATCCTTTAAATCAGACAGATTGAGACAGATCTGTCTCTAAGAGCCACCAAGGTGACAGAGGGGCACCTGTGGCTCAATCTGTCTGATTTAAAGGATAAAGACAGGGCCTTTCTTCTCGACGCCCCGCTTGAGCCACTTGGCCTGTTCAGCGACACTGTCACATCAGTCTGTTGCTGTCTTAACCCTTTGAGCGGTACAATCTCACATATGGGATTTTGAATGTTCAGTGACTGCGACGTCACATAACTGCCAGATTCAAACTGTGCTTTCGCGCTTTGGCTGCAAGACGGATGCACACAACTTTTGTCATATATCACAGCTATGCAGTGTTTTCAGCCACATAATGTTTCTTTTAAGGTTTCAGACATTTAAACACGCTTAAGCACCATTAAAACAATATATCAGACATCAGTGGAAGCAGCAATGACAATCCATTCAAATGGATATAATTTGCCAACATTTATTCATATCAGACACACATAATGGGCCTAAGTAACTATAAAGTTTACTCTATAATTCTTCCAGTTCACCAGCCACTTAGGGTTTGTTCACACTTGTCATGTTTGGTTCGATTAAAAAGAACCCTGGTGCGGTTGCTCGGTTAGTGCGGTTCGTTTGAACATATGTGAACGCTGCCATCCGAACCCTGGTGTGCACCAAACAAGCGGACCGAGACCGCTGAAAAGATGGGTCTCGGTCCGCTTTCAAACGAACTCTGGTACTGTTCGAATGATATATGAACGCAACACGGACCAAAGACATGTAACCGAACCAAAAACAGGAAGACAAGACCCTAAAAAGGACAGAATCATCGCGCATGTCGTTTTTTCTCATCATAGTCGCGAGTTTGCCCATCACAGGCATCAGACGCGCGACTCCACGCAGCAGATCATTAGTGTGTGTGACGGATGGATTCCCGCCGCTGTTTTGACTACTTTACACATTTTATAAGCTCTTCACGAGTTCCCAGCTGGCCAAAATACCATCACATGCAGGCTACACACCGCTACACACACACAACGAGCGCATTTACCTCAGCAAACAGCACTGTTTTGGATGTTTGGTAAGTTCCGTCTCAAAATACACAATACGTCATAAAATCCGACCAATCAGGTTGTGAATGTATCCCTATGCCTTAAGGTTCGGTATCTTTTGGTTTGGTGATAAAATTGCCAATGTGAACGCTAACCGGACCAGAACTACAAGTGTGAACGCACCCTTACTTGCATATATTTCTGGAATAACTGATGAATTCACCTGCTGTAAATCAGACAGGACATCTGACAGGACTCTGTGAACTGCAACGCAAACTAAGATGGCCATCTCTCATTATAGATCAAGATAAGGATCATTTATAAAGGTTTTAAAATGACAAAACACACTCATTTACACATATTTGAGAATCAGAATATCATATAGTTGATGACATGGTAAGCAATTTTGCGAATATTTTAAATAAAAAAGGAAAATCAAAATAATAGCGATCCATCTATCATACAGTGTTTCAGTGCATGAAAGGGAACGTCTCAGGGTCATTGTTCCCTGAGAAAAGGAACGAGATGCTGCGTTGCCATATTCCCTGCATCCCTGTGATCGATTTGCTTGAGCAGTTTGAGTTGAAGCCATTCTCGCCGGATGTGTATTTATCCTTTCCTGGTCGTGACGTCACCAGCCTGTGACGTTCACTCTCACCATTGGACTAGTTAACAGACGTGCATCAGACGCTATCATGCTGGGGGCGTTCCCAAAGTGATTCTATCAGACGCAGCGTCTCGTTCCCTTTCTCAGGGAACTATGGTTACATACGTAACCTGAGACGTTTTCTTGCATTTATTTCTCCTGATAATTCACGGTTTTTGTAATCTGTTTACGTGTTCCATGCCCGGGACCCGTAAAACCAAGCTAACCTCTCATATACATTTGACCCTTACAATCATGTAGGCCAAATAACAGTCATATTGGACAAATAAAATATTTCGTCAAACCCTGAAGAGGATAAGCAGTGTAGGTGTAATGTCTTGTTTTGGTGTTGTTTCATGTTCACATTTCATGGTTTATCTTCTAGTTATGCTTTGTTTCATTGCTTTGTTTGTTTCCTAGTTTTGCCATGTGCTTTTGTGTCATGTGATTCCCTTGCCCTCATGTGATCATGTTATGTGCTTCCCCAGTCTCATGTATTAGGTTTGTTCGACTTGATGCAGCGCCGCAAAGACCGATCGGCGGCTGACTTGAAGCAGTGCATGCCGGTAAGAAATGTTGTCCGACTTGAGACAGCGCAGACGTCATGTGACTGTGACGTATGGCTTTAAAGTACCATGAGAGCGATTCGAGATCAGCCACCTGAGGCAGCCAGCGCAGTTTCTCAAGAGGAGCTGCACAAGTGCTGATGACGACACAGTTGTTTCACGATTGGCCGGATTCACCGCATGACAACGATCACGTGTGTTTCGAGTTTATTGTCACGCCTTCAGTTCTAGTAATGCTCAAAAAATCTGTTTTTATAACAGTAAAAGCTCCTTTCATGTAGTCACAATGTTATATTGTGTTATGTTTATCAAAATAAAACTGATAAAAAACGTAGACCCCACTACATTGGCATTTAAATAATATATGCTTATGTTGAACTTTATTCTTGTAAAAACAGACGCCGTAAGCAGTACAAAGTATTGAATGAAAATGTCTCTGAAACATCAGTGTATTAGTCAAATATTGCATTTATTTCACTTCAGCTGTGATAAAGTATGCAAACGCAGCGCGAGCGTCACTACGGGAAGCAGAAAGTGTCCGACTTCATGTCTCCGTTTTCAGCTCCTCCCTGACTGCACGCGGATACTTTCGCCGATCGATTGCATCCGGCCGCAGCCGATGTCGAACACACCTATTGTGTTCTCAATGGTTGTTTTAGTCATGTTGTAATCAGTTCTGTTCTGTCATTGTTTCATTGTCTTGATTGTCATTAGTCTCTGTATAAATAGCCCTCATATTTCATTGTTATCTTGTCTAGCTCTGTTGATGTAACCTGCTGTTGGTGAGTGTCTGTCTCTAGTCAAGTCAAGCTATGTCAAGCCACATCTTTGTTTTTTGTTCATGTTTTGAATACTATTAAAACTGCATTTGGGTTCTCACAATGCTTGCCTTCAGTGGACTTTGTTAGAGTAAGGGTTTGTAGGAACTGTGGACGAACCCAACAATTGAATCATTCAGATGATTCTTTTAAACATAAACCTAATTCAGAATCAAGTTCCGACTCCAGCTCGTCTGTGGAGTAAACCCAGGCGGATTAATTTTATGACACCCCATGCTTCCTGATAGCAGGAGAAGTGACAAACCAAATGGTCACCAGGAAGATAAGATTCTTTGATCACCCAGATCAAAGAAACAGAGAAAACAATGCAGGCCCCATTTGTTTCTCTAAAAGACCTAACCTCACAGAAAACTCAACAGAGACTGTTCTGCAAATAAAACTGCTTCGAAATTGTTCCAACAATTTTAATGGACTTATCAAACATCTTTTAACTACATACATTTTGCATTATGTGTCCACAAGTACTACCTGTAAACAGTTAGGCTTTAGAACACTCACAATTCATGTAAATGTGTTAACTCTTGACTGAATGACTGAAAGTATGCCTTATTTGGACTTGATTTATTTCTTTTCATCTTTCCTAAATCATGGCTTGAATGAAATCTGTTTAAAATGTATCATATTCCAGTTAATAGAAATTATGTTAAAATGGCACTCTGCTAAAGCAGAGACAGACCGGGATGTAACACTTATGTTTTATTGGGGGCAGAGGAAGGCCTTCTTGAAACAGGACAATGTCTGATTGGCCAAGACTCCTCAGAGGTGTGACAAACAACTAAGTTTAAATGATCATATTGCAAGATAGTGAAGAAGGAGTTGGTTAGTTCTGGTCAAGGAAAACAGAGCAACAGAAGAAAGAACTGGTCAGCCATGACCAGAGTACCAAGAACAATGGAGTAACAAGAAGAACAGACAAGCCGCTCATTTCAAGCCATCCAACTTCCAATCACTCACTTTTCTTTTCTTTCTTTAATTTTCTTTTCCGTTGAAAGTCTTGTGTTCTAAGTTTTGCACAAAGTTCAACCAACGACTTCTGGCGCTTCAACTTTAACTCCAGCGACAAAGAGACTTTCCTTTCATTTTTCAGCAAGCTCAAATGTGATTGGGTTCTTCCGAACACAACACGGACCTTGAATACCCTGCGACAACTCATCGACTTGGAAAACTCTTCTCTACACGCCTACGAGGGATATTCACATTCAAAGTCGACGCAAGCAAGTACCTCCAGATTAAAACTGAACTGGTGCATTTAATGATTCATGGTTCATTCAGGTCAGATCTTCTGAAATGCATAACTGTGCTAGGAATTCATCATATCACAATCTCTCTCTCTCTCTTAAACTCTTTCTCTCTCACTTCCTGTCTTACTGCAACGTGTATGAATGAATGAATGTATGTATGTATGTATGTATGTGTGTGTGTGTTTGTGGTAGATTAGCTTGTGTTAGAATAAATAAAGTCTTTTGTAGATTTTAAAAGAAAGTGTCTTGTATTATGTGCTTCTATGATTTAATGTCTTAAACTGTGATCTTAAAAAGTTACCGTGCTCTAATCAGTGTTTTCACGATACAAGAGCTTATTACGGTTCAAGCAAATGAACGCTGGACGACTCAGTTGCTCGTCGTAATCTAAACAACTCTTTATAATTCCCTATAAATATTTCATTTGAGCTAATTTTACTTTCTAGGGTGTTTTCCCTACAGGTTAGATGGATGTTTGTTTCTGTGATGAAAATTGATGCTTTGACTTCACTTTTAATTATCATTTTAAGATACATGTATTTGTATTTTGTATTAAAAATCGCTGCTGTTCAATTGTAATATTTGTATGTAATTGTAAAGTTAGGCGGCTGAGAGAGCTCAATGCCCTGCAAATGCCCTGCAAAACACCAGCAAATTAATAAAACATCTTCGTCAATTTGATGACGCATGCGCTGCAAATAATCACAATGCAACATAAAGTTTTGGTTAATTGTGTACTTTGTCAGATCAGGCTATCCAAAATGCTAAAATAAACAAAAAACCTTATGTTTCTGTATTTGGTTGCATTGAAAGTATTTGCAGCACAAATATTATTTATTTTATTATTTTGCTGGTGTTTTTTTTAATATCTTTTCTTTTTTCCTTTTTGCATGTTTTCTTCGGTTGCAGCGCATTAAACTGAAACTACAAAGAAAGTTTAATAGAAGAAGAATGCAGAAAAATATTTTGGGTGCATTTAATTCTACAAAGTTTTAAACATTTTCAATGTGTAGTTTTATGGTTACATTCACAATTATAATTTGCATTTATGCTGTATCTGCTGTAGTCATGTCTGCCTCTTCTGCATGCATTTTCTGTAAAGCTGCATTGAAATATGTATTGTAAAAGGCATTATACAAATAAATTTGAAATTGAAATTCTGTGACCACAGCCGAGGCTGTAGTCATGTTTGCCTCTTCTGTGACCGGAGTTATGGCTGAAGTTACATCTTCTGTTGTCACGTATGCCTCTTCTGTGACTGCAATCATGGCTGAAGTCACATCTTCTGTAGTCATGTTTGCTTCTTCTGTGACTGCAGTCATGGCTGAAGTCACATCTTCTGTAGTTACGTTTGCCTCTTCTTTGACTGCAGTTGTGGCTGTAGTCACATCTTCTGTAGTCAAGTTTGTCTCTTCTGTAACAGCAGTCACGGCTGAAGTCACAGCAGCCTCTTCTGTGGCTGCAGTTGTAGTCTTGGCTGCCTCTTTTCCAATTGTTCCTACGTTTGCAGTAAAGGCACCTCCGATCACACCTCCAACCGCACCTCCGGCTGCAGTCAAGGCACCTCCAACCACACCTCCGGCTGCAATAGACAGACCTCCGATCGCACCTTTAACCGCACCTCCTGCTGCAATTGAGGGACCTCCGATCGCACCTCTAACCACACCTCCGGCTGCAATAGAGGGACCTTCGATCGCACCTCCGGCTGCAATAGAGGGACCTTCGATCGCACCTCTAACCGCACCTCCGGCTGCAATAGAGGGACCTTCGATCGCACCTCTAACCGCACCTGCGGCTGCAATAGAGGGACCTTCGATCGCACCTCTAACCGCACCTCCGGCTGCAATAGAGGGACCTTCGATCGCACCTCTAACCGCACTTCCGGCTGCAATAGAGGGACCTTCGATCGCACCTCTAACCGCACCTCCGGCTGCAATAGAGGGACCTTCGATCGCACCTCTAACCGCACCTCCGGCTGCAATAGAGGGACCTCCAACCGCACCTCCAACCGCACCTCCAGCTGCAATAGAGGGACCTCCGATCGCACCTCCAACCGCACCTCCGGCTGCACTAGAGGGACCTCCGATCGCATCTCCAATCGCACCTCCGGCTGCAATCAAGGCACCTCCGATCACAGTTAATAAAGGGACATCTTTAATAGCCTTCAATAATTGTCTCCATGGACTTTCATTCACAATCTTAGGATCCTTGGCAGGGTCTTTGCCCTTATCTTTGTCCTTACGCTTTTTAGTCACATCTGCCTCTTTTGTGGCCTCATTCGCTGATGTAGTCACGTCTGCTTCTTCTTCGACCGCAGTCGTGGCTGTAGTCTTGTCCGCCTGTTCTGTGACCGCAGTCGTGGCTGTAGTCACATCTGCTGTAGTCATGTTTGCCTCTTTTGTGACCGCCGTCGTGGCTGTAGTCACATCTGCTGTAGTCATGTTTGCCTCTTTTGTGACCCCCGTTGTGGCTGCAGTCACATCTGCTGTAGTCATGTTTGCCTCTTTTGTGACCGCCGTCGTGGCTGTAGTCACATCTGCTGTAGTCATGTTTGCCTCTTTTGTGACCGCAGTAGTGGCTGTAGTCACATCTGCTGTAGTCATGTTTGCCTCTTTTGTGACCGCAGTAGTGGCTGTAGTCACATCTGATGTAGTCATGTTTGCCTCTTTTGTGACCGCAGTAGTGGCTGTAGTCACATCTGCTGTAGTCATGTTTGCCTCTTTTGTGACCGCAGTAGTGGCTGTAGTCACATCTGCTGTAGTCATGTTTGCCTCTTTTGTGACAGACGTTGTCGTTGTAGTCACATCTGCTGTAGTCATGTTTGCCTCTTTTGTGACCGCAGTCGTGGCTGTAATCACATCTGATGTAGTCATGTTTGCCTCTTTTGTGACAGCCGTCGTGGCTGTAGTCACATCTGCTGTAGTCACGTTTGCCTCTTTTGTGACTGCAGTAGTGGCTGTAGTCACATCTGCTGTAGTCATGTTTGCCTCTTTTGTGACCGCAGTAGTGGCTGTAGTCACATCTGCTGTAGTCATGTTTGCCTCTTTTGTGACAGACGTTGTGGCTGTAGTCACATCTGCTGTAGTCACGTTTGCCTCTTTTGTGACCGCCGTCGTGGCTGTAGTCACATCTGCTGTAGTCATGTTTGCCTCTTTTGTGACCGCAGTCGTGGCTGTAGTCACATCTGCTGTAGTCACGTTTGCCTCTTTTGTGACCGCAGTAGTGGCTGTAGTCACATCTGATGTAGTCATGTTTGCCTCTTTTGTGACCGCAGTAGTGGCTGTAATCACATCTGCTGTAGTCATGTTTGCCTCTTTTGTGACAGACGTTGTGGCTGTAGTCACATCTGATGTAGTCATGTTTGCCTCTTTTGTGACAGCCGTCGTGGCTGTAGTCACATCTGCTGTAGTCATGTTTGCCTCTTTTGTGACAGCCGTCGTGGCTGTAGTCACATCTGCTGTAGTCATGTTTGCCTCTTTTGTGACAGCCGTCGTGACTGCAGTCACATCTGCTGTAGTCATGTTTGCCTCTTTTGTGACAGACGTTGTGGCTGTAGTCATATCTGCTGTAGTCATGTTTGCCTCTTTTGTGACAGACGTTGTGGCTGTAGTCACATCTGATGTAGTCATGTTTGCCTCTTTTGTGACAGCCGTCGTGGCTGTAGTCACATCTGCTGTAGTCATGTTTGCCTCTTTTGTGACAGCCGTCGCGGCTGTAGTCACATCTGCTGTAGTCATGTTTGCCTCTTTTGTGACAGCCGTCGTGGCTGCAGTCACATCTGCTGTAGTCATGTTTGCCTCTTTTGTGACAGACGTTGTGGCTGTAGTCATATCTGCTGTAGTCATGTTTGCCTCTTTTGTGACCGCAGTCGTGGCTGTAGTCACATCTGCTGTAGTCATGTTTGCCTCTTTTGTGACCGCAGTCGTGGCTGTAGTCACATCTGCTGTAGTCACGTCTGCAGTGTCCACAATCGTGGCTGTAGTCAAATCATTTTCATTGATTTGTGGAAACTGTTTAGCAATATCATCTGTAACTCGTTCATAATGAATTGGATTATTATTGTTGTCAAGATCAACCACAACAAAATCAGTTCTTTTTGAAATGTCTAGTCTTTCTCCTAATTTAGTGACATCATAAATATCCATTTTTACCATGCTTCTGTATAAAAATTTGTTGTTAACTTTAATATGAAATTTGGGATCTTTTTTAAATTTTTCTTTGAAATTTTCACTTTTCATGAAGGATTGTGTCCGTGGTGGTTTAAAATTTACTTTGTTCTTTACACGATTCCTTCTATAATTCGTTGCTAAGTTCCACACTTCCTGCCAATAGTTGTTATCAGATGAATCTGCAGGACTGTCCAATAAATGCTTCATTTCAAAATCGCTAAATGTTGGAGCACGTCTGTATCTGATGTGCAATTTTCTGCAAACGCACAAAATGTCTGACTGTGTACTGATGGAATTTATAGTAATGTTTGAATAGAATCCTTCAGGAAAATGTTGGCTTTCTTTGTCATGTTGAAACACCATGAAACTGCAGGTTTTTTCCACCTAAAAAGAAAAGATAAGATTTAACTCATGAGATTATGAGATATATGACAAAAGTACTTCAGAGGTAGCCTTGAGAAAGTATTCTGCCATTAATTAATGTGTTGTTGTTCTATTGCTAGCATCATTACAGTGGTCAATCAGCCTCTAAATGGCATCTGGGGAAAGACTGTGACCAGATGATTACAAAAAAACAGATGATTACATTTAAATGAGTCTACCCCTCAAGATTACTGTTCTAAACATGAGCCTCGTCTGAAAGGCAAAGGAGAAGGTGTTGCTGTGATTTATAGTAATATCTTCAGTATTACTCAGAAGTCTAGTTTCAAATACAATTCCTTCGAAGTGATGGTGCTGCATGTAACATTATGTATTGTTATGAAGTGTTAAATCCTGTTTGACATTTGTGCTGGCTACTGTATACAGGCCACTAGGGCACCATACAGACTTTATCAAAGAATTTTCTGATTAAGTACTGGCTGCGGATAAAGTCATAATTGTTGGTGATTCAAATATCTATTTAGATAATGAAAAAGACGCATTAGGATTGTCATTTACAGATATTTTAAACTCTAGACAACAAGTGTCAGGACCCACTCATTTTTGTAAACATACTTTTGATTTAATATTGTCACATGGAATCGATATTGATGCTGTTAAAATTCTGCAGCAGAGTGATGACATCATTATCTAGTCTCATGTATATTACATTTAGCTAAGGCTGCAAAACCGACTCCCTGTTATGGTATGGTAGAACAAATATGTTAACTATTATATAACTATTATTTGTACCACTAAAGATGTGATCAGTTGATCAGTTTCATCTCCTTAGCATATCAAATAGCTTAGCCCTGTAAGGTCTACTGTACAGCACTTCACTACTGTCTGACTTTGCACAGATCACTATGAGTTTTAAACAAAGTGGTCCTCTGAAGTGCAGAGAAACCAGATCAGGGAACGCAAAGGGGACTCCACCTTTTTCAAGGTCTCAATCTCAACATTGCAATGGTCATGTTGCTGCAGTGGGAACATGAGTCATCAACAAACATTGTTCGTTGTTCCAGCCCAGGCACATGGGGCAGTGATTGTGGCTGTCAGAAGGGGCCAGGAAATGACCACATCTAGAAACACATGGATGGAATGCCATCTTGAAAAAGATGCAACGTCACCCATTTAATATTTTAGGGAACTACTCTCTGCACTTAGCTGTGCAAAACTCTTTCAGATTTCAGACCATCGCTGATATGCCATTACACAAACACAGAACCTCTTCCCTCTTGTTCAGCTCACACGAATGATGATCGTCAAGAGCAGAGTGAGAAACTGCTCAGCTCCAAAGTGAAAGATTGAATGGGGAACTGGTATGACCTGAATCTGCGTATTCTTTTAATTTGAAGAAGGGTTCTAATACTATTTTCCATATAGAAAAATATAAATTAGTAAACATTCCTCTTAAAACCTCACCTTTAGTGACAGACTCTCCAGATGCCATTTTTCAGGATTCAGCAGCACATTTTCACTTACTGACAGGTTTACACTGAGCCAGGGCAAATCGGTCTGCAATTGTAAAGTTGCACAGAGTTTCCCTGATCCCAGGTGTGCACTCTGATTCAGAAATGGAAAAGGCCAATCAAGGAGACTGCCATCAGAGAGAGGACAGACTGCCAAAAAGAAGTAAAGGAATATGACTGTTTTTGTCATTTTGGCTGCTGTTGCACACACAGAAAAGTAGGTGTTTTCTGGTGGTTTGTATTTGTCTTTTCTTTTTGTCCCACTCTGCAAAATCAACAAACACAACAAGAAATTAGATTTTGATTCACAGTGCTTTGAAATGACTGGCAGTATGTCACAGACAAGGAGAACAATGTATTCCACCAAATAAAAACTTACTGACATTATCATTACAGTAATCAGATAATAATGCTCAATGAACATCCACAAACTGTATACACGTATCTTAAGAAGCTATTTAACTATGTCTGTAAACTTTATTTACCAGCATCATAATAGGCACCAAAAAATGACCAACCGTTATAGGACACAAAAGCCTTAAAAAGTAAATGTTACTCAACTCTCTTTACAAACAACATTGAGCACATCGTAATTAAAATCTCTGTTGAAGCATTCTGTTACTTTGCAATACCTTGCATGGCACCCTCCAGCCACGGGTGTGCCAATGCATTTTTCAAATTTTTTAATCAATTTAAAACACAAATGCATTAAGCAAACACATATAATCACATATAATCATTAGAAAACATCAGTTGCGATGTCACATCACTTATCTTACCTGCAAAATCATCACTGTTTCACAGTGTGTTGAAATGACTGCCAGTGTGGCTTCTTCAAATCAAAGTGAAACTCCTTGCAGTAGTGTTATCAGATTTGGTCGACGATTTCTAGCCCAAAAGCTCACCAAAACCCTCCCACTCCAAGAAAAACCAGCCCAAAACTTTAACTGCCAAAATAATCTGATAGAAATTTATTGCAATGTCAATCAAGGTTGATAAGCACAATTTTTTATCTCATTGAAAGAAAACAATGATGACAAAATAAAATAAATCAATTTCCCAGGGAATCAAACAGGGCAAAATACATTAAGGAAAATTAGCAATTATGGCTGAAATACCCAGGTGGAAACTATGTCAAACAGCAATCAAGACTTTAACCCTTGGAAATACACATGAATCAAAAACACATGTGATAAATTAAATCGATGTATTTTAATGTATTAATGTAATTTTACATATATTATTTAGCTAAGTGAAAATCAGCAAGTGCGGCAATCAAAGTGACTAGGACTAGATAAATAGTCAAAGGTATTTTTAGGATTGAGATTAATTTAATGATAAAAATAAAAAGCAGATTGTTAACAAACATCGAACAGAAATTAGAGACAGGCAGGTATAGGTTAATAAAAAAACCTGTAAAACTAATTAACTAAAAGAATAAATGCAAAAAGAGCGTTGGAGTTCAGTTTATTTTGGGAAGTTATTAGAATATATTTACTGTGATGAGTTAGTTAAAAGTACAAGGGTTCAGAAAGGAACTAAAGGTTAAACCACTGACAATGTCTGAAGATTGCTGAAAAGACAAATATAACAGCAATGTTATACTAACTACAGTTAAAAACATAAAATCATAATCAACCACCCCTTTAAATCTCTCTTATTACAAACCAGACTTACTTTATTTGTCATTTTTCTATAGTTCTTTTTGAGGATTATAAGAAGTTTGGATCTTTTATTTAAAATATTTATTTCCTTTAGTTGGCCAGCTTGACTCTTGATTTTTTTTTAAGTAAGTTTGTGGTCTTTGTAATAGTGTTTACCAAAACACATAATTTGTTACAAAGAAAGCCAGAAACAGAGATCAAATGATACATTTTTCATCATCATCATCATCATCATAAAGAAAAGTGATTGACTAATATCATCACTGACCAAAAGTGGTCACTTGTTATTAATAGATTATTACCATAAATACTTTTTTTTTTTTTTTTGCCACAGACACAAATTTTGATTGTTAAATATATTGAAAAAAGTGCAGACACACCCATAGACAGCATGAATCTCAATAATGACATGCTTCATGCTGCAATGCATGATGGGAGTTATACGTTTTATACTATTGCGGCTCCCAGCATGTATTGCGGCATGAAGCATGTCACCATTTTTTTTTTTTTTTTTTTTTGGAAAATGTGCATCATTTAGACACAGACATTAAGAATCAGCATGTTAATCTCAGCAATAGAGAAATGCTTCATACCGCAAAGCATCCTGGGAGTAAAACTGAAATATCACATGGTCCTGAGTATTCAGACCCTTTGATCAGTATTTAGTAGAAGCACCCTTTTGATCTAATACAGCCATGAGTCTTTTTGGGAAAGATGCAACAAGTTTTTCACACCTGGATTTGGGGATCCTCTGCCATTCCTCCTTGCAGATCCTCTCCAGTTCTGTCAGGTTGGATGGTAAACATTGGTGGACAGCCATTTTTAGGTCTCTCCAGAGATGCTCAATTGGGTTTAAGTCAGGGCTCTGGCTGGGCCATTCAAGAACAGTCACAGAGTTGTTGTGAAGCCACTCCTTCGTTATTTTAGCTGTGTGCTTAGGGTCATTGTCTTGTTGGAAGGTAAACCTTCAGCCCAGTCTGAGGTCCTGAGCACTCTGGAGAAGGTTTTCGTCCAGGATATCACTGTACTTGGCCGCATTCATCTTTCCCTCGATTGCAACCTGGAAATTGTAATCATCCACGGGTAAATACACTGATTTGTGATTATATTTTAGTTAAATACCCATTTTAGGTGTATATTTTGTTATGTTGATTTGGAGAACTGTTGTATTTGAAACGATATGTCGTGTATAATGTCCGTAATGATATGACGTCATACCATGCGGTTTAGCCAAGCGGCAACCAACCCGCTTTCTCTCGTGAAGCCAATACGGAAGTAACTTAAACTGTGATTCATCGACTGGCCGCTAGGGACAGGCTGCAAAAGAGAGCAGAATCTCAGAGTCCCATGTTAAATTGGCCAAGTTTATAGCAGAAAAAAACATGTTTACAAGTTGGTTCAAATTGTGGTTTTGGTCTATACTGCTAATTTTGCCCTTCATGACAACTCTGAGGGGGGTGAATTTTTTTTATAACTCATCCATTCAAATTATATTAAGCCTTAAAATTCTGCATAATTAAGGGCGTGGTCACTTGAGTGACAGGTAGATGCTGCTGCTGTCTGTGAGCCGTCACTTTACCTCAGCTAATTCCAGCCGCTGAATTTGGCATCTCAGCCGTATTTGTGCTTTTTTTCTCGATTATTTTATACAATTATAAAATATGGCTTGCTGCATAATATTCGAGACTGATGTGTGTCTGTGTGCATGCATGGGGAAGAAACTGAACACACCAGTGATGGAGTACTCGAGTCCTGGACTCGGACTCGAGTCCGACTCGAGTCACTATTCTTTGGACTCGAGTCCGACTCGAGACTCCATTCTCTGGACTCGTGACTCGACTTGGACTCGTGGACTGATGACTCGTACTTGGACTCGGACTCGAGGATATATAAAATCGGACTTGAGCATTATTTAAGTTTATATATAATATTATATAAGGTTTCGTGCCCAAGACCAGCCGGGATCTATTTTGTTCCCCTCAGAGACACTGCTACCGCTCGCTCTCTTGGCAACACACTCACTGACGTCACTCACTTTACGCTCGTGCATGATTCGCGGGCTAAATGTTCAAATTTGGAAAATTGAGGAAAAGACTGGGACAACTTCAAACTTTAACAGACACCTGTCATGGATGCACCCAGAAAAGTAAGTAAAATGCTTTCCATTGGCTAACGTTAGCTTTTAAAAAAAAATATTATTGACTAATGCATATATGATAATAAACAGAAGAAGCTAGGGTTGGGCGATGTTTGACAATTTGGCATCAGACGTCGACGATGTCTAATGTCTGGTTCAGATTACAAAATTTTTTTTTGTCTGTTGATAACTTACTAGTCACTGTGTCAGATCGGATTACATGATTTTTTTTGTCTGTTGCGATAGTCACTGTGTCAGATTACACAATTTTTTTTTTTTCACTGTGTCAGATGGATGACGCAATTTTGACTCCTAAAATCCTGTGGTGTAGTGGTCAAGAAACATGTCAGACTAACGTTACACGTTGCTTTCTGACCAGTCGCGTGCTGTCACACACACATTCACTTGAACACATACTAAATGCTAAATCACTCGGTCACTCACTCATAAGCGCTCTCTCTCTCTCTCTCTCTCTCTCACTCACACACTCTCTCTCTCATATCATATTGATTTTTACATTTTAAGTATTTTTAAATTTAATTTTAAACTCGAGACTCGACTCGGACTCGAATGCCGGGGACTCGAGACTCGACTCTGACTCGAACTCTGGTAATGGTGACTCGACTTGGACTCGACTCGGACTGTTCTATGGGGACTCGAGACTCGACTCGGACTCGACAGTTGGTGACTCGACTACAACACTGGAACACACGTTGTTGGATCGTGGCATTGGCTGAAAGTTTTGATTGCGAGATTTACTACAATGACAATACCAGGAGGATATCAAAATCTGACAGCACTGCTTGGATATTATAACTAAAACCGCTGCACTATTTTGAAAAAAATATACTTTGGACACGGCTCATTTGTTTGTTAGATACGATCGTATACAGTTTTACAACATAAAGGCTGCTCAGATTGCATACTTTCTTGAAGAACGATGACAGAGAGCAGATCATTAAGAAGAAATGTGAAATGTTTTTTTTTTTTTGCAATGGACATTTATATTTTACCCAAGTGCCACAGATTGGATTCATCTCGCAATCTCTATTATAAAGGTATGAAGTCCTATTTTGATTTTCCATGTTGTTATTTGCACACCCAACACAAATTACTGGTGTTGGAGCATCTATATCTTAAAGAAACACTGTAGATTGACAGTAAACCTTTAGAACTTTCTGATGATAAAACTTATCTTCATTAATGATTTAGATAGTATCTAGATAGATAGCTCTTTTGCTTGCTAACATGGTCACATCGAGCTAGGCGGGCGTGGTTTCAGCAACCAATCACATCAGCTCAAACCACCTCCCCGCCTCTTTGCCCATTTTCAGTTATCCGGGATTGACGGCGGTGACGCACAGCTAAGATGGCCGCGGCCTCATTTAGGCGTCAAAACTGCTGTTCAGAACTCTATGGGTGACGTCACGGATGCTACGTCCATATTTTTTTACAGTCTATGGGTTTAGCCCGTTTCATTTAACTTTAATAAAATGTTATGCACTTTAATTTTTATATGTTGTTGTGTTTTTCATGTGATGTGTATTTAATGTGATTCCTTACACAGTGAACAACATATGTTGGGGATTTCAGCTTTTGTAAAAGGTGAACGTGATGTTATGTAGGAGCTCATCGTTATGTGAGTGTTATTTTCTCATTTCACTCAAATGGTGTAAGTGGGTAATATAAAAATGTACTAATGTCATTTTGTTCTTTTTGTACAGTATTCCCACTGCCGTATTGTATTGTAACATTTTGATGTGTGTTGCATTACTCATAATTGTCTATTATTTTGCACAGAGATTTTTGTAATTTTTCTACTCTCTTGCATTTTGAAAATGACACTGTAGAGCTGTGAAGGTTTAATTTGTGTCATCAGCTCTGTGAAAGCGCTAATTCTGTTTCTAAATTTTGTTTCACTTTTCGAGATCTTTTTGTGAACTTTCTTTTCCATTAAATTGAGAAGCTGCTTTTGATAGTTAATAATTGTCTCGAAAACACTAAATGAATAAACAACAAAATAAGTAGAACCCCTCAATGTGTTCCTGGTGGTGAATTTAAATCCCCAGTCACATTAGATTTAATCTAAATCACTAAACCACTGCTTGGATAAGCACTTAGATTCTACGGCACACTTCAGTATTCTTTTTCTAGAGCTACCAGCTAAGCAGTTTTGGCAAAAAAAAGAGAAGGAAGTGGTTCTGCTTTCCAAGTTTTAAGAGTTACATAGCCTACTTCATTTTTCCTTGTATTGGGGTCACGTGTTGCAGAGCCATCTAAACAGAGAAGTAAGTCAGCATTTTGCAGAGCATTTTCCAGATCAGGTCATGATTTGCAGACCTGTTCTACGGCAGCAACAGTCTGATTCAAATTTTGGTTTGCTATTTCCAGACCTCATCTTTTCTGTGACACTTAACCTCAGGATATCCCTTTTTTTTCACACAGTGGTCTTCAACACAGTGTGTCTTTGCAGTGGCTTTACAAAGTGTCAGTTTTCTGCATGACTTGGCAGAAACATCCCCTGTCTGTCTGAGTCAGTGCTTTGAAAATCACTTGAGAATGTCTTTGAAATATTTTATTCTTGAGGGAAGGTCATTCACATACAGAAAGTTTCATTATGCTAGTTTAACTGCAGATCTATACTATATAATGACGGGAAAACATCTCTCTACCCCTCGACTCCGAGAAAGAAGGAACTGCTTCTAAGAAAGACAAGAGTGTAGGGTACACATGTAACACTCTGTGCTACATGAAGACACTTTCACTTTCAACAATTGTTTCTAGTCATGCAAGCACATTACATAATGTAAGATTAATTTTCATTACATTTTTCATACAGCAGCATCTGTAAAGTCAGATCAGTAATATTGTTGAAATTTAAGTGTCCCCAGCTAAGCAAGCCAGAGGCAATAGTGGCAAAGAACCCAAAATCCACCAGGTGACAGAGTGGAGAAAAAAAAAAAAAAAACCTTGGGAGAAACCACGCTCAGTCAGAGGCCAATTCGCCTCTGGGAACACAGAGTCATTATGATTCATACTGCATCACATGTCAGAGTTCAGATCGGGATCGGTAGCATTCAAATTTTCATCCAGTTTCTTTTGCTATAAGATCAATTCATCACGCCGGTATGGAGCTGAAGCTGGCCATAGGGTCTGTGCGGAGGACCAGTCTGAGGATCTGTGCTGATGGCTGGCGTGTCAACAATGCTTTTACAGGGGATTGTCTAGAAGACACAGGTTTTACTGACATTCAGGGCTGCATTGTGGTTGTGTCTAGGAGCAGGTCCATATCAGAACTGGACACAAACCGGATCCTGACTTAGGTAAGGATGGACCTCAGGATAAGGATGAGACAGTCAGACTAAAATAGACTTAAGCTGCTTTTCCAATTAAATTACCAGGAACAATTTGTCCCAGGGACTTTTCCCCCCAGTTGCTGTCTGCGTTTTTATCGTGATCTAAAGTACCGTGAACTCAACCAATTAGCATGTTCAGGTTGTGAGGGGGAAATTTTTTACCTGGAAATTCATTTAGACCCTGATTCCTGCAGTTGAAAAACACCGAGTACCACTTTAAAGTAATTAATTTCTGGGGAAAGTTCCTGCGGTGGAAACGTGGCTATAGATGCCATTCTTCTTATGATGTAACAAGTACATTGGGTGTTACAGGAAGTGTTCCCAGTTCCTGTTAACCTAATTTATGCATCCTAAAGTAAAAATGTTAACTGATTTGAATAATAGAAATTGATAGTGTGTTATATGTATGCCAGGTTAAACAGATGTGTTTTTAGTCTAGAATTAAACTAGCAAAGTGTGTCTGCTCCCCAAACAAAGCTAAGAAGACTATTGCAGGACAACTGCAGGACAATTGGCCTACTTTTTCTGGGCTCTTAACACCTCCATCACACAATTAGCCAAATAGTTAATTTTCAGTCCAAAACCATTTTTGTTATATAAATACAAACTCGAAATTTCAAAATGTAAAAACATATCAAAATCGAGTCGTTCTGTCAAAATACTAGGACTAGTTTTCTATCCAACATGAACATATAGTCAATCATAGTGCAAAAATTGTCAAAATACTAAAAGTTGATGGCATTATGAAATCTGCATTACTTGTCATGTTTTAGTTACTTGCAGGTCTTCATTGCATTTGATTTGTAAATATAATCAGAAATATCCATAATTTTAATATGGGGTAAGCTTGTATTAAAAGAAAATGTAAACATTTTAGAAATGTGTTAATTGACTGCATTTTGTGTGAAAATGACATTAATTTTTTTAATTGTATGGTCACAACCAACGGCTTTTGTGCTAATTGTGTTTAGAGTTGAAAATATGACTACAGATTGGACAAAAGTATGTTAGCAATTGAAAAAACAAACTAATATGGACAATCCACCTGTCCGTCACAACAGCGCCATCTAACGTAGATGACAGAAAACACAGTACAGCGACTTATAGAAACCAAGGCAAGGCATTTTATTTATTTATTTATTTAACCACAACACTGAACACAAGCGCCTCCCAGAGGTGAAGAAAACACAGTAGGCCTACAGCAGAACACAGTTAAGGAAGAATTTCATTTGTTCACTTTGATATTCACTTACAATCCAAAACTTATTCTTCTCCAAGTTTCAGATAATGTGAGAAGTTATTAGTATTGTTAATTTAAACGAGCATTCATTGTTTACACATTTTACTGCACATGTTTATAATGCACACAATTATGTTTCATGTCAACATTATACTGGAACATTTGTGTATAGCTTTCTCTGAACTTAAAGACATCTCTAACATCTCAACCAACCGGTTTCTGAAAGCTCACTGCTTCTGCTACTTCTTGATCATCAGTGTAAATATATTTCAGATTTTTCTAATTGTTTTTAGTTCACTACCCCTGAGCTCTTCTAGGCCTATATTTAAAAAAACAAAAAAAAACAACTGCATTCAGAATGTCTATTTTCGTCTGATAGGACTATATCATTTATTGTAATACTGTATATGACATCCTGTGCAGTTTTTTATTGCCAAGAAAGTTTTGGTTTTGCTTAAATGCAAACAGTAGCCCATGTAAAACTGTGTGGCTTTTTTATTTAATGTAGATTAGATGACTCCACAGAAAGTGTCCGACTTTGACAGTGTTGTCAAAGTAGTTGGCGATACCGCATTGAAACAAACAAACAACAACAAAAAACACTACAGACTAAACACATAATATGTATCTGCATGGTGTTTTCATCAAATTTTTACAAATTTAAGTTTTTGCATTTTGCACGAGAGAGTTACGGTATCGATTCGAAACCGTTTTCAAAGTTAACATTTTCAGGCCACCAAAATGGCATTGTTGTCCAAATTCACAGCCAAAACGTATATGGCGTTGTGTAAACAGCACTTAGTCTCATTCTGAATGTAGGTAATTGCTAAATTCAGATTCATAATAGCCAATATTATATATATATATAATTTAAATTATTCCACAATGCTTCATGGGATTTTAATTTACCACATTAAAAACAAAGCCGCAAAGACTTTTAACAAAGGGATGCCCTATCCTGTATAGTTTAGCTCCAACATGCTTGCCTCTAAGTTTACACAGTAAAGACCCCAGTTAAATTAGCTCTGCTTGAGTTCACACTCAAGAGTGTTAAAGCTAATGAGATAATTAAATAATTTAGACAATCAAACATAGTTAAAGCATCCAGAAAAAAAAGTTAAAAAGCCAATGATCAAGAGCCCAACTACAGCAAACACTGATCACCATAATGGTGAACTAAAATTGTCATTCTTTCCTTTAGTGATTCTGCTTGTTAACAGCAGGTGTCTTGACTAATAGTCAGTCATCACTCAATGAATTACTTAATTATTTCATTAACTTTAACAATCTTGAGTGTGGAATCAAACTGTGTTAATTTAACACTGGGTTTTTGCTGTGTAGTGAGTCCGAAGGCCTTGATTTATTGGTTCAGGTGTGTTTAATTGGAGCTAAACTGGTCAGGTCAGTGGCTCTCCAGAAGCTGGATTGGGCACCCCTTCCCTTACAGGTAAAATATTTCTAAAATCAAGAGCACTGAAAAAAATTGGCTGGCACTGTATTGTATAAACAATGTTTATGCAACATTGCGTGCAAACTTCCTTTTTACTGGAACATTGTGTGCATATTTTCAGTTTCAGATCTCATCCAACCACATTCCCAAACATAAACTTTCCTAAAAGTTCAGTGCTTGTTCTACTTTGTAAAAAAAATTTGAAAACCTATTTAGATTATTTTCTTTTAGATTTTTTAGATTACTTCCACATAGTGCTTGTTTCTGTTTGAAAAGATTAATTGTTAAAGAAATCCAATCATAGTTAATAATAGCATTAAAAAATGCTATTTAAATGTTCACTATGATATTCCATGTATTGATATAGTTAATATTTTCTATATGTATGATGAGTCGATCTATTGGACATCAGTGAGTCTCTCTCATATTAGCCACAGTCTCAATCATGATCCAGTTATGATATTGTGCCTAAACATGATTTATATTATTGTGTGGTGTATTTGGTGATGCTAGTACAATTACAGAAATACAAAGTACAGAAATCACTTTGCAGTGTTAAATCATAATCAGTTCAACACTGTCGTCTAAACAGTGTAGTCATTAAAAACAAAAAAACACTGAAATGAACAAGTTACAGTAAGTCACTCCCTACAGTAAAACCTGTTTCTCAGGTATTTAATCAGGAAGGTATATAAACCCTTCAGTTAGAAGGAACTTGACTGTCAAACTGCAGTGTGTATCATCTCTCTGTCTGTGTTTATATACAGTGAAATGGCAGAAGCCAGTATCTCATGGGCTGAGGACCAGTTCTGCTGTCCAGTGTGTCTGGATCTCCTGAAGGATCCAGTGACGATTCCCTGTGGACACAGTTACTGTAAGGAATGCATCTCAGGTTGCTGGGATCAGAATGATTGGAAGGGAATTTACAGCTGCCCTCAGTGCAGAAAAACCTTCACAACAAGACCAGCTTTAAGTAAGAATGTGGTGTTTGCTGGGGTGGTGGAGCAACTCAAGACGATGAGACTCCAATCTGCTCCTGCAGTTCCTCACACTGGATCTGGAGATGTTCATTGTGACTCCTGCACTGGAATAAAACAGAAAGCAGTGAAGTCGTGTCTGGAGTGTCGAAGCTCTTACTGTCAAAATCACCTTGAACAGCATGAGAATCTCTTTAGAGGTAATAGACACAATCTGATGGACGCCACTGGACGACTGCAGGACATGATCTGTCCTCGACATGGTAAAATGCTGGAAATTTACTGCCGTACTGACCAGCGGTGTATCTGTATGCTGTGTTTGGTGGATGAACACCAAAATCATGACACTGTATCAACTGAAGTGGCAAGAACAGAGAAACAGGTACTGCTTCGTACTGGATCACACGAGCAACATGAGATCATGTCGTTTCCCTCCTTATTTGTTATGTAATTTTTCTCTCAATCAGGGAAACTTATGTAATTCATTGTGTTTTAGAAAGATAGACATTGGCCCGGTTTCACAGACAGGGCTTAGCCTAAACCAGGATTAGGCCTTAGTTCAATTAAGGCATTTAAGTAGCTTTTATAAATGTTTACTTGAAAAAACACATTGATGTGCATCTTGAGACAAGACAATGGAACTGACACATTTTAAGATTTGTCAGTGCAAGTTATTTTAAGTTAAAACAGCTCAAACATGCATTTTAGTCTAGGACTAGCTTAAGCCTTGTCTGTGAAACCGGGGGATTGTGTTTTTAATTCAATAAATACACTTAAGTGACTATGTGATGAGATTAAGAGTTTAACTTTAGTTTAAAATAAACAAACACAAAATGAAAGTAAAAGCACCTCCTCTCCTCCTTTTATGCTCCCAGAGCTCCTCCATTAGAAACTCTAGACCAGTGTGGTGCACAGGCGACGCTCATCATCAATCACGCCACCTCACCCTGTTCTCACAGCTCTCGGGCCTCGTCCTGCTTGCCACAGACTAACAATAAATAAGAGACTTGTTTACAAAAATCACTTATTTATTTAATTATATATCTGTTTTCTGCAGAAATATTTTGAGGAAACACAGAAAAACATCCAGAAAACAATCCAGCAGAGAAAGATAGATCTAAGGTGGATGAGATGCATTAGACAAGCCAGTATTAACGTCTGGAGCTGCACAGTAGAGCCCTGCGCGGGACTGATTTCCTTAACCCGCACCCGCTCGCTCCCGCTGAATATCTGACCAGGACCGCCCGCTCCTGCAACCCGCGTGTTCCACTCCCGCCCGCGCCTGCAAAGTTTGTGTCCAAACCCGCCCGCTCCCGCGGACTTTCTCTCAGAACTTGTAAAAAAAGGCCTAAACAAATACTCTCAGACTAAATTCGTTCAAGTTAACATCCAGAATAACAGACTTTAAACATGATTGCGTTTAAATAGGATGAAGTAGCCTCAAAACCAAAGCACAATATGAAATAACTTTTACTTATTAAATAAACACATAATATACTTTAAACAAATTAAATACAAAACAAAATAAATAAAATAAATAGAATGCCTTGCTTAACAGGCTATTGCAAAGAAAATAAATAATACTAATAAATAAATAAAAATAACGTAGCCTACTTAAACAAATGAATGATCACTGGCATTTGCATTGCTTACTCCATATTACTATGAAGGGAAAGTATATTGCTGACTGACTGCGGTGTGTCTTTCTTCCATGATCCGCCTACACACACTGAATGCCCTCTCCGACGGTGCACTAGATCATGCGAGAATGCTCAAAATAAAACGCGGAAATTTTAAGAATTGTTTCCAAGTGTCTGCTTTGTCTTGCTTTGCTTTTGTCAAGTAAAGAGCCGCTTTAATTTTCTTCTTAACTTAATTTGTCTCCGTTTCTATTACACGCCAAATTCCACCGTTTCCCGCGGGTCTCCCGCAAAGTTTTCTGACCGCCCACTCCCGCCCGCAGCAAAGGTAAAACCGCCCGCTCCCGAACCCAATGCAGCCCTCTACTGCACAGCTGAATCAACAGAATTTATGCAGGTAAGCAAGCAAGAACAATAGCAAAAAATGGCAGATGGTGCAATAATAACTGACATGATCCGTGATATCATGATATTTTTAGTGATATTTGTGAATTGTCTTTCTAAATGTTTCGTTAGCGTGTTGCTAATGTACTGTTAAATGTGGTTAAAGTTACCATCGTTTATTACTGTATTCACGGAGACAAGAGCCATGTCGTTATTTTCATTATTAAACACTTGCAGTCTGTATAATTCATAAACACAACTTCATTCTTTATAAATCTCTCCAACAGTGTAGCATTAGCCATTAGCCACGGAGCACAGCCTCAAATTCATTCAGAATCAAATGTAAACATCCAAATAAATACTATACTCACATGATCTGATATGCTGCATGACGAACACTTTGTAAAGATCCATTTTGAGGGTTACATTAGCTGTGTGAACTTTGTTTTATGCAGTGTCTTATAGAGTCGCGAGCTTGGGGGCGGGGAGCCCGAGCATTTAAAGGGGACACGTGCTGAATCGGCGCATTTTTTTGCCCTAAAACTAGGCAGTTAAAAAATTTAATAATAAAAATCTATGGGGTATTTTGAGCTGAAACTTCACAGACACATTCAGGGGACACCTTAGACTTATATTACATCTTGTGAAAAAGGGTTCTAGGGCACCTTTAACACTGGAGCTCTATGTGAGGTGCCATTAAGATCTGATTGTAATGTGTGTCCTATAACAGCGCTCTGCACAGACTGCAATGGAGGGCAGTGAGAGGATCTTCACTGAGCTCATCCGCTCCATTGAGAAACGTCACGCTGAGGTGAAGCAGCTGATCAGAGATCAGGAACGAGCTGCAGTGAAACAAGCTGAAGAAAGACTGGCGCGACTGTATGGGGTCAGATTCCCGCCAATTGTATTGCAGTCACGGATCAAAAAATAATAAACGTGAATCACAAATTTAAAAACACATGTAAAAATATATAGCACAAACTTAAAAAAATAATGCAAAATGATCGGAATGGCAAAGAACATGGTCACGGATCAAAATATAATAAGCGTAAATCAAAAAATCGAAAGCACATTTAAAAAAATAACAAGCATGAATCAAAACTTTAAACACATTAAAAATGATATTGCACAAATCTTAAACTTGTGTTTATGCGTTCTTAAAAGTTGTTTTCCTTGCTTTTATTACTCTTTTCTTTCTGCTCTCTTTA